>JAPMOR010039303.1:123182-193863 GCA_026543865.1 Argiope aurantia | reverse complement strand
TATACATCAGTCGATCTGTCTGTGAATATAATTACTGAAAAACGTTTTGAATAATATGGTGCACTAACACTGAACTTGTAGATTTAACTAAATTTTGAAGTCTATCTCTGTGCAAGTAAATATGATAAATCAAAAAGGAAAGAACTAGATAAATGAAAATTGGTGCTTAAATTTATCATTGGGAATGTACTTAAGTATTAAATTTAGACCATGTTCGTCAATCGAGTGACCATCTTCCTGCCGACTTATTTATATGCACATAAGTGCCATAATTCTAAAACTGGGATGAATTAAATTTAATATACCGCTTTATAGTCAAAATTGTAAATGAATTAAAATGTGGATCCTCCAACTGGTTAAATGAATGATATTCAAAATTCCTATTCGATTTTCTTCTCATAAAAGCTATATATTGAATCACAACAAATCGAAGTCCGGTGGGTCGAGAAGAGGAGACTCATTCTTGTAAACTTGTGTGACCTTGGAGGATTTTTTCCCCACCAACATCATCCTTAACACATTCAACGAATCCACAACGCATTCAAATAATGCAAAATTTTGTGGTCCGCAAGTTGTTAGAATTGCTGCAATGATAAGTGATAAAGTATAAATTCCAACATTGTTTATTGCAAATTCTGAAATGTAGTAGTTGCTTCCTACTTTACAAAACATATACGAGAAGCTATTTTGTGAAATGCAATGTTAGCAAAAGTTCGAAAATTAAGGATCAACAAATTCTCAAACTTTGGCACCAAAAGTTAATTATTTTGAGCACTGGTGTATCATACAAGGAACTTCTGAATAAATAATTGTACGTATTGTTTGAAAATGGTGAACTATCAGTCTAATGCGAAATCCTTGCTCGTTATGTTATGACAATGTTAGTTCAATATGGCCTCAAAGTGTAAATATTTAACAAGCGAAACCAAATTAATTTTACCGTAATTTAAATCTTCATTAAAAATAGAGCCCTACTATCTTGTATTTGTCAAAAAAATAAACATTTTTAATCCATTGTTTACTTAAGGATTTCGCAATCAATTATCAATTTGAATTAGATAGTGATTGATATTAATTAGATAATAACCAGCTTGATTGGTCACCCCAAAATTTTCTTGCATACTTTCTAATAAACTTAATGCCAGAGAATACCTTACATGGCATTGGGGCACAACAGTTACGAAATGTTTATCTTTGGCGTTAATTTATAATTTTTATTGAATCTATCATGTCATCATTGGCGAGTTATTTGCGATTAAAGTCTGCCATGCGCAATTGATATCCAAGAATCGAATTTGCAATTTAGACACGTTTTTCTCTACCGATTGAAACAAAAAAAAATAATACAAAATTGCATTTGTAGTCACAAAATTAATATCCAAATTTGATATATTTAAGTGAATTTGAATTATCGGGTTTATTTGTTTCTGAAATCAAAAACCGACAAATAGCGAACTCACAATTCGATTTAACTCAAAATTTGACAAATGTTTACACTGTGGATATGAAATTTGTGTGTCAAATTTTATCTATCTAGTTCTCTTCGTTTAGTAATTATCGTGTTATCGTATATTCGAGCACCGGGATAAAAGGATTTTCTTTGAATAGATTTCGCCCAAAATTTGATAGAAATCTGTAGGTTTTTTTGTAAAGACTGTGTTCCAATTTTTAACCGTTTAACTTAAAGCTTTTTTGAGTTATCTTTGTCACAGATGGACATTTCCCAAAAATGAGTTTTTAGAACGCAGGTAAGTAAAAAACATGGGGATTTGTCAAATCTCGAATTCAATTTTTTTGACGGTTACTATACATTCTCCATACTACATATACTAGAAAATGAAAGGGATTAAAAGATGACAACAACGCTTTCTGAGATTCAAACTTCTATAACATCTATTAAGATCTAAATTAACATTAAAACTCAAAATTTTAGTGCCATCACTAATAAAGCATGACAAGTTACTTTTTTCAGAACCCAAATAAGTATTTCATATAACTCTTAATTTCTAGTTATTTTAAAGCTGTAGTATGAGTTAAAATCTGAATTTGGCACTATCAATTGATTAAAGAACCTACAGTACTTTATTGTAACTTGCACAGGTCAGTTACATGAATTGGATTCCTCATATTTCACCCTATACTGTGTATTTTATATAATACTAGCCGCCTTTGGCGACGAGCCGGTTCGTCAATCTTAATGTTCGTTAAATTTTAGCAATTAAATATTTTATGCAATTCCTACTTTAATACCTTCTTCATCAAAAAATTTTAAAATTTCAAATTTTGATAGTCATATAATTAATCCACTCATGATATTATAACGACCTTCAGTCATAACGTAATATGAATATCTCTAATTTTCTGTTAGCTCCTATAGAATTTATACTTTAAATTAAAGTGGAAAGGATTAATCTGCAATTAATATAATAATCTTTTTTACTGAAACAAAGTATTTTTTTTTGTAATCTGATTACTGAAGACAGAGTCACTGAGCGTTTAAACTTTATGGGCACTAAAGAATATCTTTCTTAATTTATGTAATATTTCAAGAATTTGTCAAAATTTTTTTCTCAGATTCATCATGACCAGATCGATTAATTAACAATGTTTAATTTTAAATACATCAACACTAAGAAAATAAAACGAATCGTTTAAAATAATCGGTGGAAAGCAGGTTAAAAAAACTACTTAAAAAACGATGTACTTAAAACTATAAGCATATACAAAAAATATAACTAACATAAATGCAATTTAATTACAAAAGCATGCAACTAACCTAAAAATAATTTTAATCCAGTCCGCATCCGTTGTTAATAATTGTCAACAATCAGAACACAATGCGCGTGAATTTTTTTACGCCAGTTGGGGTAACTCTATGCAGATTAGAAATTTTTTATTTCCTTTATTCTGTTTAATTTTAATTCAATAGTACTTCAGATTGAATCTGAAAGATCGATTAACTAACAATGTTTAATTTTGAATGCATCAAATATTAAGAAAATAAACCGAATCGTTTGAAATAATCGGCCGAAAAATCTTAAGCCTAGCCTCATTAGAGTGGGTGAGGGACTTAAGCATTACTCATTTGGCGGCGGGGAAAATTAAAGGATTTTTTTGCCGGGAAAGTTAGTTTTTAATTAATAATTAAAATTTTAATTAAAAATTCTTAAAAAAATGACCCCAGGTGCACTTTCCCGACCTCCAAGGTATACATGTACCAAATTTGGTAGCTGTAGGTCAAACGGTCTGGCCTGTAGAGCGCCAACACACACACACACACACATTGAGCTTTATATAAGTATAGATGTGTATTGTTTGCATTTTTGGATGATTAGATGCACTAATTTGTGTAAAAAAATGAGGTAAAATTATTAAAGTATTATATGATTAAGTTTAAAATAATAGACATTTTAAAAGGATTAGTTTTTCGAGACAACAAAGATTGTCATGGCAATATTTCATTAAATTATAAATAAAAATTATATGAACACAAATTCATATATGAGATCGATTCCGAAAAAGATGAAACAATTTAAACTTTTTTGTAAAAAGCTTTCAGAATCAATTTTTCACCTAAAAGTTTACGAATGTACAGATTCATGTATGTTTATTACTATTATATTTTTATTACTATTACTATTATATTTTTATTACTATTACTATTATATTTAACTTATTCTTCACTTTCATAATTCTACAAAAAGAACATTAATATCCCCCCATATTCTTTATCTTTGGCAAATGCATAATTTATGCCATCATTTCATGATCTAAAACTAAATAATTGATTTCATTTCCGAAATTATAGCAAAAAAATATAAAACAAAGCGCATTATGTTTTGTATAGTTAAAACCAGACAATTCAATCTGGATAGTTATGACTAAAGTTGAGTGCCTTTTCTTGCAGTAAATTATAAAATTATTAATAATGCCCGTTACGACACATACAGAGAATATGTGGAAAGTGATAATCTATGCATTTTCCATTTTTGGAATATTTATTATAGAAAAAAGTGCTCATAAGTGCTTTCTTAAACATATAATAGCAGGTATTTATTTGATATACAGATCGTCTTGTTGTTTAATTATATGCATTACATCTTTAGCCTCGCTGCGCTTAGCATTTATTCTAGATAAATTATTTCTGGTGCATGCAGTTCAGACAGCATTTCTACTTATATTGTGGATTCTGATGATATACAGAATAAAAGCATTGAAGCAAAATGTATTCCAGAATTCAGCTCTTGTGAAACAACAGTCGAAGAAATCTCAACTTCTCATAAATATGGTGTTTTCATTAACGATTTTTATGATTGTCTATATCATTTCGAATACACTAAGAGTACTAAAGACTGAAAAACGTTATTGTTTTTTTCTTAATCTACTCACTTTCGGTTTGAAGCAAGAAAAAGATTTTCCACTGGAGTCTCCATTTACAATATTTTTATTGAAATCGTATATCGCAATATGGTTTACTTTCTTCCATGTGTTTCCATTTTTAACAGCAATTACATGCTATATTATACTGATTAAGATGCATTATTTGTTCAATTCTTTCTTGGGGATTCTTCAGGATTCAATAAGGAAAAATAAGCTCACAAGTATTCAAAACTTCTTACAGATGGACTTGAGGAAAGCTGCTGGAATGGTAAAAAATACAAATGATGTCCTATCTGAAATAATTTTCTTTCTTATGGCATTCTGGATGACAGGTCTGTTTTATAATCTGACAAAGTTAATTCACAGACATTCTGATTTCAAGTTATCTAATGGCGAATGGCAAAATTCCATTTTAAATGTGTTTATCTATGGCACCCACTTTGCTATTCTAGTAGCATTATCAGCAGAAATTCCCATTATTTTTTCGAGAATAAGAAGTGCTGTTGTGCAAGCACGGAGTAGCGAAACTCACTACAAAAGAGAAAATTCTGATGTAAGCTTTTTGATCCAAATCCTTGATGATTACAGTGATGATGTAACGGTGAAACCATTTGGCGTTTGGAAGTTAGACAGAAGTTTCATTTTTGTTAGTTTTGGTATTGTAATAACTTACGAGTTGCTTTTAATTCAAATATTAGAACGATGATTCTAGAGTCTGCATTATTTTATTCGTTATTTTGTATCCTAATTGCATAATGAAACATTGATCTGCAAGCTAATGCAAAATTCAGCTTCCAATTACAAAACTTGGTAAAAGACACAAAACCATGCAAGATTGCATCAGGATTAGCTAGAAAATTCACAATGTCGCAATTATTATAAGACAATAAAGAGCAATAGTTCCTTATTTTTGTGATAACAATACTCGTTCAATGTAGTAAAAATTGGACAAAACTCTTACTATTTAGATTTTTGTAGGCTTTGCAACAGTGGGGCATAAATTAGCAAAGTCTTTAAAAAGCAAATTTTTTCGGAAATATTTGAATGAAGATTCAAAATTAATCTGAAACCTTGCACAGCGATAATCTTTGAACTCTGCTGTTCTGTTCGCTATACTATACGAATATAACGTTCCGGTAATGTGACACACACATTCAATAATAACACCAAGAACCTTTGCTAACCCTATTTCTAAGAAATCATTATTTTTTGAGATACATAATTCTTTAATAGATAAACGAGATATAATTGAAAATAATACAATAAAAATATAAATACAAAGTTAATATATCTAAAAAAATTCTAAAAATTGTGTTTGAGCATTTAAAAAATCTTGCTTCTTTTATATTTTTATTTGAACATTCGTAAATATGAACTTGGCGCTTGTAAACATTTTTTCTGAGGAGATATTTCTGGAAAGATGCTTTATCGCATGAATTATTTTTTATTTGTCTAGTCTTTTTATAAACAAACTTTTTTTTTGCTACTTTGTTTTCAATCATTTATTAATGTCCAGAGAATCTCTGTGTTGCAAGCAAAACTACTTGAACTATTGTAAACATAATGCTAGGACGATTTCCAAAATAGAATGTCCATACGAAATTAAAAATAAATGTGCTTACAAAACTTGTTCAGTTGCGTTTTCCTATCACGTTCTCCCATTGAACCATTAAACATTTTAATTGATTTATGACAGTTAAATAATTTGTAATGTGGAAATCAATCATTCAAGTGACGGTAATATAATGATTGTTCATGGCAACCTCCATTCAGTCGCTTCGAATTTTTAATTTACATAATTTTTTTTATAATAATAACATTTTCCAAAAATTTAATTCCAATTTTAAAGTAGTAATTCTAAGAACGTTATAGGAAAATTAATAATATCGGTTTCATTTATTGACTGAAACTTATTTCAGTATTATATGTTAAAGACAGAGTGATTATCTGGTATATCGCATCGTTTAAAGGAGTCAGTTCACTAGTGAGACGATCCAATATTCGTTCGTTTCGACGATTCAATACTCGTATACGATAATAGACGAGTCCAATATTCGTGAGACGATCCAATATTCGTAATCACAAGCTGACTATTCCGACCCGCCCAGAAGCACAAGGAGAAATCTGAATGACCAGACCACTGCGACAGCATTAGCGAGAACTGAGTTTGACTTTCAACAGCGACCACAGCGCAACCTTGCTCGTTAGAGGTACGACCCGTAATTGATAGGGGATAGCCGACCACACACCATTCCTGTACCAATTCGGGTGGCAAGAACCAACACCATGCCGAAAACTTTTCATCCTCATGTCTGAAGTACCCTCTGTGGACAATGGGTAATTATAATATCAAATATTTTAAAATATAATATTTCTAGATATTTCCATAATCAAAAGATACTTTTCGAAACTTTCATCATCTAAATCTTTTAGAGAATAAATTTTTAAAATAATGGAAGAATGCTTGAAAGTAAATAGCCAGCTCATGAAATCTATAAACATTAAGATGCATTGTAAAATAATTCAAATATGGCAACCTGCAAGTTACATATTCTTGTTGTTCGGTGTTTACACTTTTGATAAAAAGAATAAGGCAACAATTTTTCAGCAGGTCTTAACATCTGCCTTTCGATTGTATAAACTCTTTTGGGAGGTAATGATATCTAATTTTTCAGTTGCAATGATTTTTGCTGGCTTCACCGAAGAAAAAATATTGTTAATTCATATTGCAGATATTTTATTTTTGAATATAATGTAGCTTCTACTGTCTTTACGAATGAAAGTTGTCAAGAACAAAATGGAAGTAATAGACAGTTTCATGATATATCCTCAAGACAATAATCAAACTTTACGAATAACAGTTTGGCTCTTTTGTCTTTTGATTTTCATAAACACTATCATTCATTTCACCAGAGTTACAACGGTGCCTGTTGTAATACTGAACATGCAAATTATTAGTTCATTTGGTTACTTCAATCAAAATAATATTCCACTGCCTCTATCTTTTATCGAATGTTCACTGAAAGTTATCTTTGGAAGCTTTAATGCCATATTTTTAACTCTCCCACCTATCGTGGCTGTAACTCACTTTCTCCTGCCCTTTCAAGAGCGTAAAGTGCAAAGGGATCATTTGAGAATGCTTCAAATTCTGGTAGTGGAAAAGAATATCGCATGCAATCTCAGACGTTTCTACATGACTTCACGAATGCAATGGAGTTTCTGAAATCACTGAGATTTTATTTCCCCTCACCTTCGTTCTTATAGCATTATGGATCACTGGAATATTCTATAACTTAAGTAAGATGTTGTACAAGAATTCAATGAATAACTTCTTCGACTTCGCATCGGCAAGCTACTACACCGTCAACTACACCATTTATTTTCTTATTTTCGTGCTGCTCTCATCGGAAATTCCGGCTGTCGTTTCAAAAACGAAAAACGTCGTCTTACAAGGAAAGCATTCTCAAGACTATTTATTCGTGGATGAAACGAACGTTGCATCCATCAACTTATTCATTTCGAAGCTCGACCACCTCAAAGAAGAGATGACGGTCAGTGGATTGGGAATGTTCAAGCTGGACAGAAGCGTCATTCTGGTAAGCTTAGGTGCTGTGATATCATACGAGTTGTTGCTAGTGCAGTTAATGGAGAAATAATTTTGAAATTAAACGAAATTTGATCATATTTAGGATGGAGAATTATTTATTATATGGGCTTCAACTGAATAGAAAAGATTCCATCAAGTTCTGAAAATCTATTGCTTTTTCAAGAGATCCATGTTATAAAGTTTGTTCTCAAAAGTGGAACAAGTATTTATTTCCTAAATATATACACATCCAATTACAATGTTTCATTTAAATAATGTGGACAATTTTACAGAAATATTGTGGTTTTGTGAAAACTTATTTAAAAAGTTTAAAATATTCAATTTTTATACGTCCCCTATAACATAAAATTGTCAGCTAGTTAAATATTTCTCTTGTATTCATCTATGAGCATACAAAGTTTAATGCTTCGATCTACAAAATTTATATTTATTTCTAAATTTAGAAGGACTTGTCATAAATTAATATGAACATATTTACTTTAGGGACATAAATTGATGCAATACATAAAAACTCTCATAAGCATATGTTTTCTAGGAATACGTCATTCAATCATCTTGAATTGAAAGATATTTGCTACTTGCGAGTAGTTTGGTCCGTATTGCTCACTGATCATTGCAATCTAGATTTATTACAGAATTAACGACTGAAGCTGCAGTTTCACCTGCATCTAAGGGCCGCGAAGGCCTGGTGGTAAGGTTTCGGCTTCGGAAGCGGATCGTTTTGGGTTCGAGATTCGATTCCACCGAAGAACCATCGTGTAAGCAGGTCTGGTGCACCTTAAATCCGTCGGGGCCAAACGTCCTTCCGCTGGTTTGGTGTGGTGTGGAAATATGCTGACGGTATGGCAGCTCAGGTATTCTCGTCGTTATCTGACCGCGGTTCTAAATTACGAGGTCCGTCCCAAAATAACCCTAGTGTTGCTTTAAAAACAGGACGTTAATATAACTAAACTAAACTTCACCTGTATCTATTTTTACTTTCTCGTATACATAGCATACAGAAAATATAGAAACCGACACAAAGATTCGAACTCGATATTTTCACGAATCTCCTCGTTCTAGACCTCCAAGTTTGAAAAACTCATTTTTGAAAAATGTCCGTCTGTCTGTCTTTGACAAAGATACATATAAACGTGATAACTCTAAAACAAAGTGACAATTATATCAGATTTGGTACATGATTTTGTGAGTTATGAGTGTAGTTATATGTCTAATTTTTCTTTCAATCAGTTGGAAAGAACGGCTCTAAAACCCAAATTCGATTTTCAGATACTTTTGATCTCAAGCCAGAGATTAATCTCCGAAACATTCGCCAATGATCACACGATAGATACAATAAAATTTCTGAATTTCCGCCAAAGGTTAATAATTTGTAACTACTGTACACCAATGCGTATATCTACGCAAAGTACACTGGCGGACAAAATTATGAGATGGAAAGTATTTTCGCACATTTCTCTAAAAATACTGCACAAAACCTGGACAGTTGATTGCCATATATGGTCACTGTAGCGCTATTGGCCCTGAGATAAGTTTACGTATTCTTGTGGGCGTTTCTAAGCCAGCAGGAGGTATAAAATTCCACATCGAACTGTTCATCTCATTCCACTCTTCAACACAGTTGCAGATTTAGTGCATTTTTTTAATAATCGTGTTGTTTCTTACTGGTTTTTAGGTGAAATGAGTGAACATCATCGTTTAAACGACGGTATGAAGTGGAGAATTGTGGGTATACTTGAGGCAGGCCAGTCCCAAGCTCAGGTTGCTAGGGAATTGGATATAACACCAAGCGTCATTTCCAATTTGTGGAGTCAATTTAAAACTAGTGGGATAGTATGCAGACGACCAGGACAAGGTCGCCCGAGGGCTACAACGAGCAATGAAGACCGGTATTTGTTCGTTTCAGCTAAGCGCCAGAGGATGGCTATAACCACTCAATTGTCTAGGGACCTCGCGGCTGCTACAGGAACATCAATTTCGAGTAAGACAGTTTCCAGAAGACTCCATGAAAGAGGGCTGTATGCCAGGAAGCCCGCTATTTGCATCCCACTCGCTTCTTCCCACAAAAGAGCCCGTGCAGAATGGTGCAGATAACATCAGAATTGGACACAGCTTCAATGGGCTAATGTTCTCTTCACCGATGAGTCCAGATTCAGTCTACAACCTGATTCTGGACGGTTATTGATATGGAGGGAACCTGGAACCCGATACCATCCCAGTAACATTATCGAAAGGGACCATTATGCTGGTGTCATTGTTTGGGCAGGGATCATGCAAGATACGCGCACACCACTCCATGTGTTTGACAATGGTTCCGTGAATGCCCAGAGGTACAGGCAGGAGGTCCTAGAGCCCTATGTGCGTCTTTTCAGGGGCGCTGTTGGCCCTGAGTTCATTTTTATGGACGACAATGCACGACCACATAGGGCTCTCATGGTTGATAAGTATCTGGAAAGCGAGGGCATTCAACGAATGGATTGGCCAGCCAAATCCCCTGACCTGAATCCTATTGAACCTGCTAGGGATGCTCTTGGGAGAGCTATTGCGATGCTCCAACCTCCCCCCAGAACCATTCTAGAGTTAAAAATTGCCCTGGTGGAAGAATGGGAGGGCCTTCCACAACCCCTCCTTAACTCCCTTATTAACAGCATGCATACTCGTTGTGCATGCTGTCTGTCTGTCAGGGGTGACCATACACCATACTAGAGGCAACACACATTGTACAAGCCTCACTTTTATTGTCATATTTTATCCTTAAGTTCAGACTACATTGGATTTATTCACAATAGGTCTTGCCAGTGAATGGCACTTTCATTTTTGTTTTGCATACTTTATTATCATGGTATAAGCTATATCCATACCAAATTTCATTTATTTATATTCAGTATTTTTTGAGATATTTGGGAAAATGTCTTCCATCTCTTAATTTTGTCCACCAGTGTATGTATAATTGGAATAACATCTTTATTACAGAGTATGCGAGAGAGTTTTGGCGAGACTACTTCCGCTGGTTCTCTTTATATATGTAAAAAGGAGCAAAACACATATACTTCTAAATCGTATAGTCTTTATTTTCAAACGTATAAAAAGTTTAAACTTCATAACCATAATTAATAACAATTCTAAAACATCTTGATAAAAGCATTCTTAGTGTAAATATTTGACATATGCATGCAGTGATTATAGTTCTCACACTAGAGCGCGGTTACATATAATTGACCGTGGAAAAATATTGAGTTTCTAGATTGATAGTGGCGTTTTCAGAATTATAAAATTTAACTTAAAATATTTAGAATGACAGGAAAAGGCAACCTAAAGATATTTAAAGCTCTTTTTTCTTAATGCACTATTGATTGATATCTTTCTTTAGATAGAAAAGGCATTCATCATCTAATGTCAAGAAATCAAAATTAGCACAGGTCAAAAAATTTTTAGAGTTAAGAATTTTCAAGTGACGTATACTAAAATCGACTTTTAAGAGAAAATTGTTGAACGATAAAACTATAAATGTATCGATGTATCTCTAAGGGTTATTTATTTTAAATTTTTAAAGCATATGAATTTCATTATTATTTCGGAATTAATTGCTTCATCTAAAAATTAGCATAATTTTCTTATACATTCTACTTGATATACAGCAGTTATTTGTTTGAGTTTTCAGATTTATTCTTCGTCTTTATCCAAAATATCAGTTCATTACGCTCCGAGATTTCAAATGGATGTAATTTTGCAGAGAGCTTTATCTTCAAATTATTAGTGCTGATAGCAGTAAATTTTTAAAGCAAACTCCGAATTTTGTAACAAATAATACGGTTATTAATTATGAAATTTGCCAACCCATTGCTGAAGTTGTCTAGTTGTAAATAAAACCGATTACAAATTTTTTCATCATATCTGAAATGCGTGTAGATATAAAATAAAATTACCCTTTTTTTACTGTACGTGTGATGAAAATAAATTCAACTGAGATATCAAATGGAGTGGTCTCTCCGAAACTGTCTTTCATACTCTCCAATTAAAGTCTTATCTACACAATATTATGGATCTTAGATGAAGAAACAAATGCTGAGAATTGGAGAAATGGAGAATAATAGTTACGAAATAGACTTTGGCGTGAATCTAGCATTTTTACTGGATCTACTACTAAAATAATGCCTTGAATGCCTTTTTTTTCCCGACCAACTCAAACCAAAATCGATACAGAACTTTAGTTGTAGTCACAAGATCTCATACTGAATTCCAATGATTTAAGTCATTGCGTTAACATATATGAAATAGAGGGCGTTATCTCCATAAAACTTTCCCGTATATTCACTAATAAATGACAATCTCATGTTAGAGAATACCTTGCATGATATTCGCGTACAATAGTCACGAAATATTAACTTTTGAAGTTTTCTTCATCATTTTTACTGAAGCTATCGTGTGATCCTTGCTAGTTTTTCGGGAATTAATCCCTGGCATGGGGTTAATAGTAATCCAAAAATTGAATTTGTACTTAAGACATTTTTTTTTCTCAATCAAATGAAACAAACATTTGATACAAAACCGAACTTGGGCACACAAAATGCCATAACTAATTGATATACTTGATTTTAAATGCATTTTTCAACTGTCAAATTTGTATATTTCGGAAAATACATACCGACAGACGATTAACCCGTTTTTGATTTTGTCTCAAACTTTGACATGTTTCTACACTATAGATGTTAATTCTGTGCACCGAATCTTATCTATACAATTCTCTTTGTTTTATAGTTATGGTATTAACTTATATTCGTACAGCCGAGCAGACGGACTTCCTCTAAACAGATATTATTCAAAATGTGACAGAAATCTGCAAATTTGCTGTAAAGACCGTATATTTAGTTTCAACTGTTTAACTCAAAACGCTTTAATTATCTTTGTCACAAATAGACAGACAGACGGGCATTTTCTAAAAATGTGTTATTTCCAAAATCTCCAGTTCGAATTTTTTGACGATTGCTATACTTTCTCTATACTACATATATAGGAGAGTAAAAAATACGAGCCAACAAACTGTCAATTGTTTCGAAATTTGAAAAAAATTTACATTTTTAGATGCCAAACCTGTGTACCAAATTTTATCTATTTGGCTCTTTCCGTTTTATAGCTTTCGGTTTCAGTTGTACTCAAAACAGATAGGTAAATAGAGTTTTTCGCATTCGACAGAATTCGGCGAATTTGGTTAAAAAAATATACCAAATTTCATCCGACCAGTTTAAATCATTTTGGAATTAAGGCATTTATAGACAGATAGGACACAATGCCAAAAATGAGTTTTACGAACACATAGAAGTTTTCAAAATTTCGAGATTGAATTTTTTGACAATTACAATATATTCTCTATACATCGTAATCAAAAGTAGATGCAGCAAGACAAATCAATTACTATCACCAATAAAAATTATGTCGCAAATTTCTATTATACTGCAAAAGCATAGAAAATAATATAAAAGAAAAGTGAGTATGATTATGTTTGTTGAGCCGAGGCAACCGTTCATTCTCGTATCTTGTGGTAATCTATTTCATAACATTCATTTTAATGGGTAAAGATAGAGTTTGTCGATTAATTTATTTCCATACAGGGAAAATAAACATTTTGAGAAAATCAATAATGTAGCAGTAACTTTTCAATCAATTTTATAAAGTGTTGCAACACGGAGCTCATTTTTTTAAAGTTCTCATTAAAAGCAGTTCTTATAAACAAGAAAAAATGATGGAATATTGCAGTAGGTATGAATATGGACTTCTATGGTGCTTCATTAGATTTTTAGGAATCGACATTTTTGAAGTAAATAGTAAAATTCGTTTAAAAAGAATTAATATTCTACGATATGCAAGTAAATTCGTAGAATCTGTATTTCCTTTAACATTACATCTTATGCCAATCTATTCAATAGTTAGTTGGTCGATTCTTCTTGAGCATAAAGTTACCTCACTTGAAGTGATTGTCTCATTTTTTGTGTGCAATTTGTTTTCAATTGCTGTTTGGCATAGTGTCCACAGGAAAAAGAATTTAATTAAGAGCATAGTCATAAAGTGCCGTCGTAATGTTTTTGCTTTTAGAAGAAACAGAATCAACGGAAATAGTATCATTAATCTAAGTTTATGCTTGCCTTTTATAATTACAGTTTTACTAGCAATGTATTACATAATCTTTATATCCGAATCTCATCGTGAGTATAAAATGTATTACAGTATGTTTCTGATAATGGAAAATAATGACATTATCTCCTATATGATAAGAGGCTTCATACTCATCATGACCTTCTTGCTTCAATATACCTTACCCGTTGTGATAGCTGTGCTTATAAGCTCTCTTTATTACAACACTGGCGAACAGTTTAGTAGTGTTCTTGAAAATGTAGAAAACCAGATGAATTTGGGTCTTCATCAAGAAAATATGTCAGAGCTATTACAACGATACAGCTTTCTTTACCAGTTAGCGCATGACGTCGAAAAGGCTCTTTCTATACCGTCTTTTTCGCTGCTGTGTTGGCAGTGGCTTGATATTTACTTAGTTCTTGTAACTTTTTTCAAAATTGATAACAGTTCTTTTTCATCGGCTCTTTACTGGGAAAACATTGTGCGCCTGACTTTCGGTTCACTTATCGTAATCGGAGTTGTTTCATGTGCTTCAGCAATTCCTTCCCGTGTTTGTGAAATCAAAAAGTGCTTGCAGCTCATTCTCATTTCCTTACTGAGGGATGTTCCAAAAAATTACGAAAATATACAACTCGTGTCGTCCATGATTAACACTGAGTTTCCACAAATGACAACGTGCGGTGTAACTGAATTGAAACCAACACTTATTCTAACATATTTTGGTTCTTTGTTAACATATGGTTTATTGGTTATAAATATTAAAATGTGAAAGGATTTCAATAACGATGGTGGTGGTTCTTATTCTACTTGGATTACCAAGCTTAAAGAAGTCTGTGCACCTATATCTAATATCTTCAAACGAGCAATTCTTATGCATAAATTTTTTTGGGTATCTCGGAAACGGCTTGCATAACGAATTGCATCATATTTTATATTTAAGTATGATTTTGCTTTTTAAGTTTATCTAAATAGGTGTCTTTCCTGAATAAACGAGATTTTACACACGCACAATTTTTTTATAACTAACTATTAGAATAAGTATATTCAACTTCCTCTTCGAAATTGTGAGATGTGCAGTATGGTGGTGAGAACAACATGAATGACGTGTGTGTTGAGGGTCCTCGGTTCGAGTCGCAGGTTTTGGTTAATCATTTGTTATCACAATTAGTACGCAATCTTGCAATAAATTATTGAAAAATTTATTCCAGGTGTTACTATTCATATTGCATCACTAGAAATAAAATTAAAGGATTACTAAATTATGAAAATATTATTCTGAAAATAATCGTTATCTAAAATATACATCTATGCATAATTTCTGAAATCTAGCACACAGAAAGGAGAGAAAAATATTATTATAAATTCTTCTTCACAATTCTGAAATAATAAAATAATTTAAATAATGTAAAAATGAATAAATTTATGATATTTAATTTGAAAGAAGCACCTGGCCATCTTGAAATATAAAATCAATTCATATAAAAAATAAAATTATTCATTGGATATATTTTATATACTTATTTACCTGAAATAAGCTCACTACACAAATTGATTCCATTTACAGAGTGCATTAATCAAAAACACACACGGAACACAAGCTACGAAACAAATTGATACATACATAAAAACGGAACAACAAAGAATAACAAAGTTCTAAATCGGTTAAAAACAAAAATGCAAACAGCTAGGAAGAGTCGAAAAGTAAAATGCATACAATCACAGTACCAACAAGAATTAAATGTTCGTATTTTCATTAAATATTTTTAATAACAAGCTGGAGATGCAGCATCAATTTAATTATGAGCCATTTTGTTGCTTAAATCATCATCTTTCATTTTTATAGGACCAAAGAAAGGATAAAGAAAAGAAAACAAGAAAAATATAACCTTCAACTGCAATAAAGTCACTTCATAAAACACAACATACAAAGAAAAAAAGTTTTGAAACCAGATAGATGTTTGCGTTCTGAAACAAAAGTCAGAATAGACCGAGATTACAGTCAGAATACTTGCGAAAAAATAGAATAAAATCAAACATATGGGAAAGGTTACCTTCCTGAAAAAACATTTAGAGGAAACTATCCCCCATCTGTGTTACAGTAAGAAAATAACGAAAACTTTGAGCAGAAGGTCGATCATTAACGAAAAATTGGTTGTTGAAACAAAGTTCGGTCTATTAGTTTTTGAATAAGACTAATTAAGAATACATCTAAATAAAAAAAAGCATTATCATCTTCCTCTAATTCATATTTTTCAATAATATTATACATTATTCTACCAGGCCACGGGTGAAATTGCTAATTATATATTTTCCCTCTATATATTTAAAATAATAAGGAAAAAACCCAAAGTTCAAGAGCCAAGCATTTTATGTTTTATTAAAACAAACGTCATTCTGTTAATTTATGAATAAGGCTAATTAAGAATACATCTAAAGAATAAACACCATTAAACTCTTTATCTGATTCATATTTTTTAATAATGTTATACATTAACCAATTAATCTGCTGGTGAATTCTGAATACATATCTGCCCATTTAGATATTTAAAATAATTAGGAAAAACGTAGATTTTGTTCAAGCACGGTACTTTTGTTTTATGTAAAATAAAGATACAGAAATCTTATGACCTTTAGTTAAGACATCAAAGATCACTTATTGTCATTAACTCCTATTCCCGAAACAAAAATCCATAAGCATTACTTCACCATACATTCTCTGCGAGACAAAATCACAAAAGGGTCGCTCTGCTTCAGTCATTGTACCTATTTCGTCAGTTTTTATTTCTTTTCAAAGTTCGTGATATTAGATGCGTTATTAATAATTATCTGTCTACTCCCCCCAATTCTTCATTTCCGTGAGACATCACAAATGAAAATATTTACACAACTCCCAGGCTCAACAACTACATCGATTTCACTAATTAATCCCTCTACTATGAGTACTTAGTTAACTAATCAAAATGCTCTATGTTTTTATGTAACTGTTATGAGTGATAAGATATACTTCATCGAAACTGGTTAACATTATTTAATGAATTAATATCATGGATGAGAAGCTAGTCGCTAAATGCGACAAGAAATAAATTAAAACTGCAAAAACGGATCGTAATTTATAATGATCTGCGAAATTCCCAAAGCATACGTTGTCCTGAAATTGAAAGATTTTAATTGCTTAATTCGAAGATATTTTTTCTAGGATAAAATCTGATATAAAAAATGGATTAATAGTTTTAAAAGGAACTGTAATAAGGAGGGAATCTAATTAAAATCTTTGTCATTAGAGTAGAAACTGATAATGAAACGATCATGTCTTTTCTAAACAAAAAAAAAGTTTAAGAAATTTAAAGAGTGATTATTTTAATCACATCATTCTCACTTTATTAACGAAAATAAAAACCTAAATATGAAAGCAATATTACATTCACAGATTATGACTAACTCTTTCATCGTAGTAGTTGCTGATGTTCCATTAAAGTAGAATTTTTTCTACATTCTCAAAAACCTGATCTTTCACCATAAAAACTTTTCTCTCTGCTTACCATTCTTTCCTTATGCTCTGTAAGATATGATGTAGTATTTCTTGGCCTACACGCGACCAAATACTCATAGATTTCTTTAAATCTCTTCAATGGAAAATTTACCTTGATAGTAGAGCAAATTCATTTGCATTTGAAAGAAGTGTTCTCGAATTTTGAAAACTCATTGATAACAGCTAAACGCTATAATATCAAGATGGTTGTTTGAATGCTGGGTATTTAATTGCCACCCCGAGTTAGTTTCTCAGATGCAACTAGGTCACCCTAAATGAGTAAAAGAAATATTATTAATTGCGAAATTCCCATTCATCTGCCCATTCGCCAATCAATCGCTTTGGAGATATGCACCGTCATCAGCGATATTTCTTCTCAGTAGTTCTATACCCTCATCCTACATCATAAAATCTTTAACAAATTTTAATATTTTTTTATTGAAAGAAAGATAATCTCAGATATGCATACTTAGCTTGTTTTATGTTCAACTTCTTTCACGGAGTTAAACACTAAATGTGTCGCTTTTTATTAGTATAATATCTAAAAAAAAAATTCGCTCGGTAGGGGTTTTTTTTAAACAAAATTGTAGGTGTGTGTGTTTTTTTCCCGAGAAATTTAGATATGAATAACATTCTGATTACATATGAATATTTTTCAGTCTTACCTACATATAAACTGGTCATTTAAATAAAAAAAAATCATGAATGCACTTATTTTAATATGTTATTCGAAACAATATGCTATATTGCAATATTCATTTTACATTTTAGTTTTTTAGTTAGAAGTTTTGTTAAGGAAACATCCAGCTGTCATTTTTTAAGGTTGCAATATAAGCTGTCTGAAATGTCACATTTGAAAACTTCTAATTTGACGATCGTAAAGAAATTTTATAAAATAATATATCCAAACAAAATAAAAGTAATTTAGTTATCTGAATAAAAAAGTCCGGAAAATTGGGATTCAAAAATTAAAAAATCCGTAGCACAATCAGTCCGGCTCCATTTTTAATAATAAAAAAGCAGCAATATGCTGAAATGACACAGCATGAGATTTAGCCTTTTAACAATGCTGTGGAGCCGCTTTATTCATCGTATATGAGATTAAAATTTGAAAAATGTGATGCGCATTTTTTTCCTTTGCATCCTGATTATTTTATTAGGTAGATATTTTCGGTCAACCATAGGCACTGAAGTTCCTAGCTAAGACTTCGGTGGAGTGCAAAATGAATGCAACCCAAGGAGATCTAATTTAATGAAATCACCCTTATACTGTCAACAAGAACGTCTTCGCAGCAGCCAAGCAACTGCCGTTTCATCTAACATCCAATTGCATGTTGACAGCGACAACTTCACTTTCTTATTCTAAAGTTGGCGCTGTCAACATGCAATATATATTTTAATTTCAATATTAAACTATTAGTTTCAACTGTAACTGATAGATTTCATATCTATCATGTTAACTGAATTAAAAATATTTATAAAAATAATTAATGATTAGAAAACCTTAATCTTTGAGCTTTGTGAATGTTTTTCATGTTCTACTTTCTTTCTTAGAGTTACTTTGTTTTCAGCTTATATAAAAAATTGATGAAATTAGAAATAAAAAGTAAAATCCAGTCTGCTTTATATAGTGGGAAGGAATACTTACTTCACGTTTTGTACAAATAATGAAACCGGTTTCAATTATATTCTAAAGTTGAAATGTATTGTTGCAAATTGTGCATGAAAGTATATTTGAAATTCTATTGAAATAAAAGAAAAACTGAATGGAGCCGGTTTTTCTGAAATTTCGATTAAAATTTTCATTTATTAAAAATTTTGAATCTATGAATGATGAGAAATTCATTGATTAAAGGAAATTTTTAGAAGTTTCATTTTCTGTTCGATAACTTATATTATCAAATAAAAAATGATTTTTGCCCTATCCTAAAATTTAAGTTATTATCTTTTTAATGATAAGCATCATTAGGACTCAGAACTAATTGGTGACATCACAGATAACTTAAAATTACCATATCTTTCTACTGTTATCGGAACAGTGTGTCTTACAGGAAAAGAAAGTGATCAGAAGAGCAGCTAGCAAATCCTTAGTGTGTTGTTAGAAATCACTTTATTTAGGCAATATTAACTGACATCTCTGTTTTTAATGTTCGTTCTAATAATTAGAAACAGAGTTTATTACTGTGAAAAGATTGCTTTATCCTATTAAAGCTATACTTAAGGACGGAGGATGACACATAAGATATTTATTAATTATAATTCCATTCCCATTCATTCTCTTATCCCACTTATTTGTATGTCATTATTCCCCTTATTGTCTTGCCACTTATTTGCAAGCTATTACTCCGTTCATAGTGTTGCTCTATTTATTTGCCCACCATCATTCAGTCTTATCTTTTACATCACTCAAACAAATGCAGAATCATCTGATGTTAAAATCATAAACAATACTTTTATTGCAACTTTTATATATTATCGCTTTTAAGTGACTTCGAACCTGTAAAACACTCTTTATTTCTACATATAATCAGCATAAAGTATCTTAATGAAATATTTTTTCTTATTAGGCGATTCCATGAACCCGAACCATGACAATCAGAAGTTTTCCCACAAAGGATCAAAACAACAGCAATAATGAAGGGGGAACTGCGCCGAAAGTCATAAAGGTGCTTGGTGGTACAACGCCTGCCATACTGCCAACTTGAGCGGTCTTTACCTCAGAGGCAAACACAACAGTTACGCGGATGGAGTCAACTGGTACACCTTCAGAAATTACCATGAATCGCTGGAGGATGTTGAAATGAAAATACGGTCCAAGAATTTCAAGAAAAATTATTCCTCCATGGGCAATTCGCAATGTTAATGTTGATGAATATGTAACAGCATCATAAATTATATAAATTAAAATGATTCACAAATTTAATTCCTCCAAGTTATTGTATTTTTGAATAATCGCGTTCACATGCATGCAAATTAGCAGAAGGATGATAACCATCATTTAATCTAAAATTTAATACTTATGTATATTTCTGATAATAAAATTTTACATCAAATTTCATCCATTCAATACGTTTATTTTTGTAAAATCTTGTTCCTATGAGCACAGATGGCACTAATTTCGTCGCAAATTTGACAGAAATCCACAAATCTGGTATTAGTGCACAATTTATCCTAGATTGGTTCTTGCTCCAACAAACATCAAACACTCACCAACCAATAAATTTTCATTATTTGGTCTCAGGATGTTTTTGAGTTATTTAATTCACAAGCAGAGCAATTGACATACATACAAGCAGAGCAATTGACATGCATACAAGCAGAGCAATTGACATACAGAAAATGTATTTTTTCGAATTCAAGTGAATCTCAAGTATGACGAAAAATTTAAATTTGGAAGGTTAAGGTTTTTCGATCAATTTCAATATTTTCTTTTAAATACGCAAATAAATAGTTGCCTTTCATTAGTTCTTCTTGTCAGAATGGATCATAAATATTTATTTTCTGTAGAGTTTGGAAAAATTCTTTTTAATATTCTCCAAAGTACATTTTTTATATTCTTTAAAGTTAAAAAATTAGTTTTTTTAAACATTTTGCAAAAGCATCTGCACTTCAAAACCGATTTTTTTGGGTATTATTTCATGATTGTATATCTGAGTTAAAATATGAAATTGCAAACATGAAATGATCTACAATATTTTTTTAAAATTTCTTTCGGAACATTTTACAGCGAAGTACAATTGAAAACAAAAATTATAAAAATTAAGTCCGCAAGAATTCATACATTTTGTGAACTGAAGGAGTGATAATAAACAGAACAATGTTAAATACAAGTAAAAAAAAAGTTATCACAATCGGAACGAAAATGAAAGCATGACAAAATCAAAAATTGGTATGAAAATACAATTAATTCTTATGAATACATTTAAAAACAATGAATCAAGCCAAACAGATGTGCACGAAAGAAAATATAATTCGCGATGTCTCTATAAAGTGCCCTTCATTAATTATAGAACATAAGATTTTTTTCATGGTATTTGAAAAAAGGAATAATATATGTATTTATAGCACAAATCGGCGGCGTCCAGGCATAGGGGTAGCACGTTTTCCCCGTGATCTGAACATCCTGAGTTCGAGTCCCGGTTTGGGCATGGTTATTCTTCATCTATTCTATCTGTGAGACGTGTGAATGTGCCCCCCTGTGAAAAGGAGCTGTGTAAGCGAATGTGATGCGTGAATAGCTAAGACGTACTCTTGGAAGTATTTAAATTTTATGTATAAATATGTGGAATAAGTATTTTTTAAGTAGCATATTTATTAATTCATATAATATGAAATATAACGCTTCATGTCCTTTAGAGCAGTTTAATAGTACAAATTTTATGCCATGTCTTTTATGTTTTAGAAATTAGCTATTAGCCCATGATTAGAGAAGATATCCAGTATTTACAATCTGAAAATATGTTAAAACTTCAACACTTTGTTGACAGGATTTTGTTGGATACTGACTGAATACTGAATACTGATTGAATTGGATACTAAAGGCTTACGAACTGATTCCATGAAATCTGAATTATTTTAGACTAATGCTAACATTTTTTGGATAAAGTATTGTTTATGTGTCTTTCAACTTTAATGGCGTGAAAAGTATAAAGATCGAAATTTCAACAAATAATTTTAGTAGTTACAAATTTAATTCGTTTAATAAAAATTCATTTAAAAGCAGAAATTTTAAACATCTTAAAATTGATATTAATCTATGTTATTAAACATATTGAAAGCAATAATTACGTTTTAATTTAGATTTTCCCTTTACAGAGATAAAAAAAATCATTAATTTTAATGTATATCTCGAATATACATTTCTTATTTTATACGGTTTAGAAATATGATTGCAAAGTTCATGGCCTTGTTCGTGATTTAAAATTTTTATGCGGAGAGATGGAAATAACCTTTTTAATAGAGAGTATGTGTGAAAATTACTGAGAGATACTTCCGCTAGATTGTAATCATCATATATTTCCAATAATTTTTCTTTTTCTTAAAAACATTATTTTATATTTTTCTTTCTATGCCTTGAAAGGATACGTATTAGAAATTTATTACAAATATGTAAATATTGAAACCGTAAATTTTCGTTAAAAAAATTTAATTAATCTTCAGTTCTCAAAAATGAAATTCTAATTCCATGCCGATAACAAATTGTTCTTATCGTTTTTCTAAAAAATTTCCTGTCATGTTTTGCTCGTTATCCAGTAATTTTGCTTTTTCATCTTAAGCATTAATTTTATTATTTTTGCTTCATGTTAGCATAAACAAGGAAAAGAAAGAAGTACATTTTCGGTGTTTGATGCATTTATTTACAACCGAAATTCAAGAATGTATTTCAATTCAAGAAAAGCATATGTTCTGTTAGCCGAGACATTGCTGTCAGACAACGAGTTGACCAATACCATAAATGTTATCCATAAAAATTCAGATGGATTAAACTTGGGGTTTAAGATCAGCAACATACGTATGGGCCACCAATAGAACATAATTATTAATTACCAACTTTTGCCACTTAAATACGCATTTCATTCGGCTAATGAATAGTCATTGTTACAATTTGTGGCAAACCATTGTCCAGAAGCAATCAGAACTAATCAATTATAATATATATATATATATATATATATATATATATATATATATCTTTCGGCAAGAAAACACTGAAAGACATATGCCTAGGTTGCCCAGTGGAATTTGTAATTTGATTAGAATGCCTTCCCCTGTCTTCCATACAATATAGACTTGGTATCACTTGTTCTGCATTTTACAGAATTCTTTAAAGGAAAAATCTTATTTATTTGGAGCAAATTTTGAACTATATTTAACAATAAGCAAATCGCCTTCTATGAGAACTAGATAACGATACTTCCCAAAAAATGACGAATTTAAGATGCCAAAAATCAAATGGTCTGGGAAATTTTAACAAATTTGAGGGTTCCCTGCAAGAACAATTTGGCGCTCCATAAAAATCGAAATTAAGAATTGAATCTGGGCTAGGTATTTGGACCAGTGAAAACACTTACCTAATAAAGTAACTGAGTAACCAAAAAAAAATCACGAGTTCTCTGATTAACAACTTTTTTTTTTTCAAAATAAAATTTTCCAAGCAAGCCCTTTCCCCTTTCTCATTGTTTACATGATAAATTTTAATTCTTATACTATTAAAAAAAAATTCTATTCTATATACTTATTTAAATTCAAATTACAACTATATAAATATTAATATTATTATAACAGCAATATATAGGCATTTTGTATTTGTATCTGTAATATTATTAAAGAGCAAATCTGACTCACTATTATGATATTGGGTATCAGAGAGTCACTTCTTTTGAATTATAATCAAATAAATTGTTTGATCACACAATCTACCATTTAATACGACTTTTCGAACGCATATTCTATACAGTTCACTCTAAAAACCTACACAACTTGAGCAAATATTCTTTGAGCATTCTATGCAGTAACTTGTCTTATCAGCATCTTTGTTTATTTCATAATCATCTTTACAGTCATAATCTTATATTTATAATATTTTACATTTACTACTGTAATATAATTATAAAATGATTATATTTTTTTGAAAATTCTATTTAAACAATATTTATGCAGTTAATTATCTATATGTAATAATGTTTGAGAACAATTAGATACTGACAACATTGTTATTATATCCTAGCCCAGAAATGAAAAAAAAATATATTTCACATCCAATTTTTAGCAAAAATATAGGAAAAATTGCCAAATGACAAGAATTAGAATCTGCCATCATAAAAAAGTGGAATAACAATACGCAACAACTCGTCTATAACTTCAAAAATCTGTTAAGTATTTTGACGCTGTTTTCTTAAGTATAGATTTATAAATATTATATAATTTAATAATCTTTATTTTGATTAAGATATGGAAACTATAACTCCATAAAAAGCGAGAACTTAAGCATATAATTACAAATGCTAAGCAAGATGAGAATATAATTTTTTTTCATTCCATTTTATGTGAAATAAGTTTTTATTCAATTAATACTCAGACCTTAAACCATTTCAACCTTGCAATGTAGAAACACCTGAAAATAAAGCAGAGGCTGAAATTATCTTTCCAATATTTGAACCAAGAGTAGCTCGTAAGTTATTACAACTCCAAAACTAACAAAAATGAAACTTCGATCTAATTTCCAAACACCAAATGGCTTCAATGTTACATCATCATTGTAATCATCGAAGATTTGGATTATCATGCTTACATCAGAACGTTCTCTTTTGTAATGAGTTTCGCTGCCCCGTGATTGGACTACGGCACTTCTCATTTTCGAAAAAATGATGGGAATCTCCGCAGATAATGCAACCAGAATAGCGAACAGAATACCATTAATAATCACATTAAAAATAGAATTTTGTGATTCACCATTAGCTATTGAGAAGTCGGAACGCCTATACATTAATTTCGTCAAGTTGAAAAACAGGCCTGTCATCCAGAATGCCATAAGGAAAAAAATAATTGGAGATAACGCATCATTTGTATTCTTCACGATTCCGGCAATTTTTCTCAAGTCCATCTGCAAAGTGGTTTGAATACTTGTCAGCCTATCTTTTCTTATTGCATCCTTCAGAATCTCTAATAAAGCATTTAACATACAGCGCATTTTAATCAGCAGAACGTAGCAAATAATTGCTGTTAAAAGGGGAAAGGCATGGAAGAAAGCGAAGCATATTGCTATGTAAGATTTCAGTAAAATTATAGTAAATAGAGATTCTATTTGAATATCCTTTTGCTGCTTTACACCGAAAGTGAATACGTTTAGAAAAAAACGATATTGTTCTTTTGTCTTCAGTACTCTTGTGGTATTCAAAATAATATAGACAGTCATAAGCAGGGTTAATAAAAACACCATTTTCATGAGATGTTGAGATTTCTTCTTTTGTCTTGAAACAAGAAACTCGCTCTGAAATAAACTTTGCTGTAATGCTTTTATCCTATAAAACATAAATAACCACAATACAAACATGAACGCAGTTTGAATTGCATGCGCTAGGAACAGTTTGTCAAAAATAAATGCTAAACGCAATGATGATGTGAACGTTATACATATAATTGAACAACAGAAGTACTTGTATATCACACAAATAAATGCAAATATACGCTTTGTAAAGCTTATTCGAACACTTTTCTCAACAATGCTTATTCCAAATAACTTGAATGTGCATATTATCAATTTCTCCTGAAGTGCCATAATGGATATTTGAAGTAGTTTTTCAGATTAAAAACTGTAAAATCAACACAGATATCGATACTGGTGTATGGAAATGCTTCTGCAAAGTTAATACATGACTGAAATATAAGCTCTTTGATTATAAATATCTAATATATAAAAGTCTCATGTCACGGTGTTTGTGTTCTTACTCCTCCGAAACGGCTCGGCCGATTTTTATGAAATTTTTTATGTGCATTTGGTAGGTATGAAAATAGGTAGTAAAGCATATTTCATAACACTAGGTAATTAGGGTGTTCTTATAAACGATCCCCATACGCTGATGAGATCAAAGCTTGAAATCATCGCCAATGTGGCGTAATGTTGAAAAAAATCCAGCTATAAATAAACATACGTGTGCAAATGCTACAAGATCCATCTGCTGACATATATTCGGACCAATCGTTAGATATCGGCGATGGAAAACTTGCTGTCTAATAAAATACTGGATGAATAAAATTGCTCAATAATTTCTGCACTGTATTCGCAAAATGCTCTCATTGACCGCATATTTCCTGATGTACGCACACAATACATAAATCATGCGTGACTGACAGAAAGAGCCATTTCGGCAGCAGAAAATGCGGACGTCGACGATTTAAACTTCAAGATACAGCAGTAGTTACCAGGCGACTTGGCATCATACAAATCGATCGATACAGTTTGCGATGCTAACGAAACTGTAAATTATCCAACAGAGTCTTTGAACTCACAGGATTTGCCAGGCATGTCGCCGCACCTTCTGCGACTGAAAGTTGGATCACCGGTTATTTTACTTCGGAATTTGAACCCACCACGGCTGTACAATGGCACGCGATTGGTTATTAAATTCCGAGCCGAAAATGTTTTACTGCCACGAATTCCAATGATTCTCACAGACGTGGCAGACGTCAATCGAATTCAAACGCGTTCAATTTCCTATTAAATTGGCATTCGCAATGACAATCAATAAGTCGCAAGGCCAAATGATGTCTATTTACGGCTTAGATTTGGACACACCATGTTTCTCACACGGACAATTAATTATACGTGGCATGTTCTCGCGTGGGCAAGCCATCGAGCTTATTTGTGTTGGCTAAAAATGGACTGAGAAAAAATATCGTACACTCAATTGCTCTTCGAAATGAATATTGATTCTCTTTATTACATTTTTATACTTTAGGATAAAAAATATATTACTTTTTTTCACTTTACATTTAACTTTAAGAGATCAAACAATGTATATGTTCGTTACATTAATGACATACATTGTAATGAGAAAATGAATGGTTGGTGTGTTTTTTTTCTTTTATCGGCGATCACCGTCTACAGCGCTCCATTCCGCTTTCTGTCATAGATCATATCCCCACACACTTACAATGCATTCGTTATTTTTTTAATTAACAACCAAATTATTCAATAGAAATAATTTATAAGTCAGAACAACGTTTGCCGGGTTCGCTAGTATTTACATAATAATTGCCGAGTTGAAATCGCTTTTATTTATTTTTAAAACTTGAAATGATAAAGTAAATTATACATTATCAGTTTAAATAATATACATATACGAAACATTTTAATGACTCTTTTGTTAAGCAATTTCAAACTGACAATAACTTTAAACTTAATAGAACAATAAATATATATATATATATATGTTTATCTATTATTATTTAATGAGCACTTAAAGGAATGTTTGATTTAAAGATAGTTCAATAAAAGAATTTAAATTACTTCGTGATATGTTTTCATAATCTCTTTCAAACATAAATGTAACCATACAATTCCCTTGTTTCTTTCCTTTTATGAGACATTGTTGTCGCAAACTATGTTGTGGTGAACAGCAGAAAAGTTAATTTTTAAAAGAGTTTGGACTCTCTGACCGAGATGCCGCATATTTAAAGCTTTAATCTATACTTATAATAAAGCTCAATGTGTGTGTGTGTGTGTTGACGCTCTACAGGCCAGACCATTCAACTTACAGCTACCAAATTTGGCACGTGTATACCTTGGAGGCCTGGAATGTGCACCTGGGGGTTATTTTTTCGAATTTTTAGTTAGAATTTTATTTATTTAAAAATTAAGCGAAATTTTGGCGTGTTTCTGCTATAACTTCCGAAAATATTACCGCACAAAAAAAGATTTTTACATGAAGTTAAAGATCAAAAATTTATCTATTAAATAATACCAATGTTTTAACCTTGAAATTAAATTTCTATTTTTAATGAATTTTTAAATAAATATTTTAACTATATTTTTCAACAATTTTTTTCGTACAAAATAAAAATAAAATGTAAGCTGCACGAGCACGTTTCGCATTCATGACTAGACCTTAAAGATAACAAATGGATGAAATGATCCTTGATCCGAGCCAATGAAATTCACTCGAAATCGCGTGTCATCATGACGTCAGAAAGAAAAAAATACGAGAAAAACAAACAGAAGGCTTGGTTGTGAGCATTATTAAGTCATAATGGGAATGAGTATACTGTATTATTGAACTGATTAAATAATAATGGTGTTTTATATGAAATTCTGGCCCATAAAAATAACAGGCTTTCGATTTATCACCCATGTCAACCAAATCATCAATTAATTTTGGCTTAGCTGAAATTTTTAGTGTATATAACTGAAAATGTGGATAATTTTTGGCTCTATATCGTAAAGTTCATAATAATTTTTTTTAAGTTTATAAGTTTTAACTTAAAATGTTAGACTACTTTTAGAATAAATGCTGCCATACTTTGAGAAAATGAGTTTAGGAAAGAATAGCAGTAGCAGTAACGAACCATTAATATATTAAAAAGGATTCCCAAATTATTAACAACTAGCCGCCTTTGGCGACCAGCCGGTTCGCCAGTATTACCGCTCGCTACAATTTTCAATTAAATATTTTAAGTAACTGTCTCTTAATAGATTCTCAAACAAAACATTTTTAATCTTCAAATTTTGATAGTCATGCTAAACTTATACTGTTGTTTAGATCGTTTCGTTCAATTTACTATATATATTTTGCTAATTTGTTGTCATTTCAGTTAAAACAACTTTAATTTAAAGTGCAAATGATGAAATTGCAATTAATATAAATATATTTTTTAATAAAACCAAGCGTTTTATTTTATTTATCATCTTTATTGTTATTTATTTATTTATTTATTATTATCATTGATTATGAGTATTGCAAACTGAATCGCTCGGTATTTAAGTCTTATGTGAACTACAAAATATTTTTCATAATTTATGTAATATCTCAAAGAATAATTCAACAAAATTTTCTCAGATTCAGCATAAAATTCAGTTTTTAGTTTTGCTTTCAAAAGGATTGAAATGAAATCAATAATAATATTTTGTTCCGGCCTATAAATATATTTCAAAAATTATGAAGTCTAAATTTAATGCAGTAAGGTATCATATTCTGAGAAATATTCTGGGCACACCAAATTTTAAATAAATGAATGAATGTTTCTATTTTCCACCATCAACTAAGACTTATTTATGAAGTTCTGAATGTTAAAAATTTAGAAAAACTCAACATTTTCATTATCTTAGTCCAATTAATCTTGAGAAACCTGCGCGCTGATTGGCGTATTTTCTTTGAAACGATCGACGGAAAATCTAAAATTATCCTTTTTTTATTGAATAGTGATATTCAAATTTTCATAAATGTCAGTTTAAGTGATTGGAAATTAACTCTGAAAAGTCAGTGATTTAGTTGATTGGAAATTAATTCTTTTTATTTAAAATATTAGTGTTTCCAGAACATTTTGTTAATCGTGATTTCCACAGAAGAAGCTTTAAGTAAAACCAAAAATTCGTTATTTATTAGAGCATTTATTGAATCAAGTTACATAAAATATAATCATTTTCCATTTAGACCATTTTAGCAGATCTGTGTATTACTAAAGGTTTACAAATCAGCTGTGTGGCCCTGATTTAAATGGATAACCTGTTCATATTAAATAAACCTTGCCTTAAAATAAAACTGATTTATTGGATTAATAATTTAGAGAGTGTAAAAGATCATAAAATAATTTTTCTTGAATTTATTTTTTGAAAAAAATAATTTTTCTTATTATTTCCTGCAGACACGTGCCGAAAATTATATTTTTGCAGATTTCATTTCCAAAAAGATTTAATTTATTTTTAATTAGAGCTTTAATCAATGTGATGGCAACACTTTGAAAAAAGCTAATTTTTTCCCATGAATTCGAAACGTGCTCGTGCAGCTTAAATTTTATTTTTATTTTGTACGAAAAAAATTGTTGAAAAATAAAGTTAAAATATTTATTTAAAAACTCATTAAAAATAGAAATTTAATTTTAAGGTTAAAACATTGGTATCATTTAAAAGATAAATTTTTGATCTTTAACTTCATGTAAAAATCCTTTTTAATATGTGTTTTGAATGCCTTTTCTTCAGGTCAACAGAAACCAAAATTTTCACAAAACTGAGTTATAGTCACAAAATCTCATACTGAATTTCAATGATTTAAGTCATTGCGTTAACATGTATGAAAGAGTATGAGCCGAGAGATGGTCATTTTTTCCGAAATCTTATAAGAATATACAACTTTAGATGCCAAACATGTTCATCAAATTTTATCTATTTCACTCTTCTTGTTTTTTAGTTTCGAGCTCAATTGTACTCGAACAGGCAGGCAAAAATATATCGTTCAAAACTCAATAGAAATTGGCAATTTTGGTGTTTTCTGAGTCCTCTACTCATGTCTATCCTAAAATAAAACATTTTTGAGAAAAATATGTCTAATTTCATTTCCAAAAATCATTGAAGCAAGACAGTGCAGATTTTCAGAATATGTTGAAACGAAAAAAATCTGAAGAGAATTAAAGCTTCAGAATGTTTTCAGTTTTTGTTTTTATCATATTCATGATTTGTTTCCTACACATTTTTCACATAAGAATCATCATTCGCAAATTCAAAAGTTTTCTTTCAGTTTTTGAGCACCAGAGAGTGTAACTCATGAATAAATTTTATAAATTTCATTTATAAAATTTACAATATATTAATTTACTTTATTTTAACATTTTTTTCTTCTTTTTCTGCTATTAATTTTATTCCTGGCAACACCTTACCACACTACATCATTTGTATTAACACAACCATAGACAAATACCATTCTTTAAAATTGCAGGAAAGTTGATCTCACGAATCATTTTTCTTTCGCAAACTTTAGAATATGCGTATTTATTTGCCAATATTTTAATACATTTTTAGCGATTTTTCTGGCTTTTTGCATATCTTTTGCGAAATTCGGTATAAACTATTAATCGCAAAAGATAATTCGCCATATTTTCAATGGTATTATTTTATAGCTATAAATTATTTTTTTTTATCAATGCAACCAAGTTTCAAGATAACTCATGGTTTGTTTGCTTTAGTTTCCTTAATTTTATTTTGAATATCACCAAATATTAATGGCGAGCCTTTAAAAATCAATACATATTTAATACTTTGTTTTTATTTGCTTTCATGAAGTCACTATTCGGAGCTATGACCGAAATTTTAGACTGCAAAAATAATTAAAATGTTAAGAGCTATTTCATTCATTCCTTGATTGCAAAGGATTTCGAAATCTAAGTGTTTTTTTAACTCTAAAATTATGAGAAAATTCCTTTTTGCTTCAATTTATTGAAAACCATTAAAATTTTGAATAATGTTTAGTATAAAACCTAAGCTCATAGTTTGATATACTATCTTTAAATTGATTTTACAATATTTATAATGAAAAAATCGCTAAAAATGCCCTACAGAGCAGAAAGCTGCATCTAGAAACGCTGCATATAAACAAACTAGGCATATAATTACTTCATAGAAAGTAGGCCTTCATTACCTGTGGTTTTTAAGATTTTGATAAGAATCTTAATTAAAAATTAATCAATATTTAACATTTTTCCTCAATAATTTCCGAGAATATTATTAATCGAAATACATTTCTATACAACTTCACAATTCAAAAAAAAATTAGCCTTTCAAAGGTGCCAATAATTTTATATAGTCATTTTCTCTTATCACAATAAATTTTTAAAGCGAAATATATCAAAATATATTTCTTAACAATACTTTTCATTGTCCTAATTACTGGATTCATGCACACACGTAATGAGGAAATTAAAGGCATTTTTGCTTGCACAATATGGCTGTTATATAATAAAGACTAAAATTTAAAAATGAAATGAGAATACATGAATTAAACTTAAAATATTTTCATGCCGTGATGTTTAAGTCTAAATGTTCATATTTTCATTAAATATTTTTTAACAACAGGATGGGAAAACAGCATTAATGTGATTCCGAGCCATTTTGCTACTTAAACAACCGTTTCAATTTTTATAAGACCAAAGAAAGAACAAGAAAAATTTAACCTCCGGTTGCAATACATTCACTTCATAAAACGCAACATACGAAAAAAAAAGTCTCAACACCATCCAGACAATCATTGTTCCAAATCTAAAGTCAGATCATTCAGAGATAATATCCAGAATACTTGCAAAAAATAAAATAAAAGCTAACATATATGAATAGGTTTCCTTCCTGAAAAACATCTACAAAAAAACAGATCCTCATATGTGCTATATGAAGAAAAAAGGCAAACTTTAAACAAAAAGCTAATTATTAATGAAAAATTGGTTGTCAAGACAAACAACTTTCTATTAGTTTTTGAATAAAGCTAATTAAGAACACGTCTAAAGAATAAAAACCATTAGCCTCTTCCTCTGATTCATGTTTTTCAATAATGTTATACATTAGCTTATCAGGCTGCTGGTGAACTCGCTGAATATACATATATTTGCCCATTTATATATTTAAAATAATTTTAAAGAAATAAATCAATGTCCAAGCGCCAAGAACTGGGCTTTTAGTTTATTTAAAATAAAAATACAGAAAGCTTATGAACTCTAGATAAGCCATCTGTTCGTGGGTAATCAAATAAAAGGGACCTGACCTGTCTTTTTTCCATTAATTATACTTAAAGCAACTATTGATGAAGACACCTAAAGCAGGAGTACAACACTAACATAACATCACAAAAGCACACACACACAGCAACAGGAGACTTTAGCGATATGGGATGCACGAAGGATAGATCCTGGGACCTTGTGGTTCGCAGTCCAGTAACTTAACCAGGATACAAAAGCATATGCTTGTGTAGTGTAGTTGTTAACTGGCTTATATGCTATTCACCACAAGACGCGTCTTTTCTACGCGGTAAAGCAAAAGTACTCCGGCGGGAAAAAGTTGTTGCCAGATCAAGATTTAAGTTCTTGCGCTGGATCTGCAACACCATGGAAGATCAATTATCGCCACTAACTCCTATTTCCAAAAAAACCACAAAAGCGTTACTTCACCATACATTCTCTGTGAGACAAAACAGCAAAAAAAAAAGTCCCTCTACCTCAATCATTGTACCTATTTCACCAATTTTTTTTCATTTCAAGTTTATGATGTTATATACATCATTAATGTTTGCCTATCTACTCCTCTAACTTTCTCCATTTTCATGAAGATATCATGAATGAAAATCTTGATACTATTTTCAGACTCAACAACTGGATAAATTTCACTAATTAATTTCGCTACTATGATTGAATAGATAACCATTCAAAATGTTCTATGTTTTTATGTAAATACAATTCTAGTCATTTGGAGTGATAAGATATACTTCATCGAAATTGTTTGACTTTATTAATCAATGCTGTTAATATCACAGGCGAGCATCTGGTCACCAAGGACGGCAAAAAAAATAAATTAAAACTGAAAGAATTATATAAATCTTAATATACAGCAATCTGCGAGATTCCTAAAGCGTATGCTATCCTGAAATAGTGAGTGATATTAAGATAAGAGTGATATAATAAAAATGGATTAATATCTTCAAATACATTTTTAAAAGGACGGAATCTTCTTAAAATCCTTATCACTAGAGTAGAAAATGATAATAAAACTATCTATCGTTTAACAATAAAAAAAAATTCAAGAAACTTAAAGGGTGATTATTTTTATCACCATATTCCCCCTTTATCAACGTAAATAAAAACCTAAATATGAAAGTAAGACTGAATTCAAAGATTATGACTAACTCTTTCTTCGCAGTAGTTGCTGTTGATCCATTAAAATTGAATTTTTGCTACATTCGCTAAAATCTTATCTTTCATCTTAGAAAAACTTCTCTCCGTTTATCATGTTTTCCTTATTTACTGTAAGATATGATGTAGTATTTCTTGGCCTACACGCGGCAAAGCTCTCACAGATTTCTTTAAATCTCTTCACTGGAAAATTTACCTTTATCCTAGAACAAATTCATTTGGCATTTGAATTTGTTCTCGAATTTTGAAAAGTTCATTGTTCAGAGCTAAACGCTAATATCAAGAAACGCTTAATAATATAAACGCTTGAATGCTGGGCATTTAATTGCCACTCCGAACCTAGTCTGCCCGATGCATCAGAATGACTAGGTCACCACAAACAAGCAAAAAGAGTATTATTAATTGCGAAAGTTCCATCATCTACCCGTACAGAAACCAATCGCGTAGGAAATACGCACCGTCATCAGTTGTATTTCATTTCAAAAATGAATCTGTTCTCATATAGTAACTTCTCATCCCTGTACTCATGGTGCGATTCCCATACAAAAGGATTGTTATTTAATGTATTAAACTTACTTTCTCAGTACATTTTAGAATTTAAAATATTTCTGCCCAAATATTTTTTTTTAATTTCTTGTGATTACTTCATCTTCCGCGGTTTAAATTTAGATTTCTTGGCGATTTTTTATTTATGCTTTTTATACGAAATACACAAAGAGAAACTATTATAGTCGCCAAAGCATTCAACTTTAAGCTTTTGATAAATCTCAACTTTTGAGATATTCTTCAATTCGAAACCACCATTTCGTGCTAATTTGTCTATCGCCAAGAACCAAAACTCAGAAATCGCTAAAATTAGAAGGTTAAATTTATTAACTGCGCTATTATACGTACAGTTCTTTCGAATCTCAATGAAGTTCGTCAATGAGAAATATATCTCTCCATCCGCTGAATATATTGATTTAAAAAGTGAAAGATGTAGATGAATGAGACGTGGTATATGCTTTTATCACCATAATTAATGATTTTTGTCAAATTTTAGACGAAATCCATCAGCTGCTTGATTTTTTTTTATCTATCTGTTTATTATTGTCTATGTAAATGATTATTCAAAAATTATACCAGATTCCTAAAAAAGATAGTAAATCCATAAGAAAGATTGAGTTTTTTTAATAAACAAAAAGCATTATCTCAGATCCATATTTTGTTACTTTCACATTACAGCAAAGTTGAACACAAAATGTGTCACACTTTAAAACACTATATGGAAATGAAGAAATCAGCAACTACGTTGTTTATTTTATTAAAAATCTTTTAATAAATTAAGTAAATAATTCACCTTATTTGAATTTTCACTAAATACACTTTTAAAATGTAAATATATACTTTTAAAATGTGACATGTTTTGGGTTTCTTTTCTTCATAATGTGAAAGGAACAAAGTATCCATCTAAGATTTATTGATTGATTGATTAATAAAAAGAGCTCAAAATTTTTTATGCATTTACTATCTTTTTTAGGAAACTGGTATCATTTTTAATTATATAATTTTATACAATGCAATTTTTTACACAAATTTTTAATTAAATATTATCTATTTCATCTGTTTGTTCTTCCTTTTATGTTGAATATTTTTTATATATGATTAATTTTACATTTACGTTAATCATTGTCCTACATTAAGATTAATATTTGTATTAATATTTGTAATATTTGTTTTTTAATATTTGTATCGACGCATTTTATGTGGTTTTCATTGCTTTCACTTGTTTTTAAGATTTGTTGTTTTAAATGTCCGATCTGATTTTACCATATGCTTGGCGCAGTATAGCCAAATATGGCTCTTGCGCCAATAAACCATACAACAACAACAACAACAATTAAATATTATCTATTTTTTAAAGAGTTTATTTTATTAACACTCTAAGGTTTAATTTGTATTAATTTGAAATAAATTTGAATATTCACTTAATATGTGTACCATATTAAATTATATAATTATCTACCATATTTAATTATATAATTATCTTTATCAACAAAGATATTTCACTCCATCATGCTTGAGTTGATTGTTAGAGTAAATAAAAACATGTTCCAAAGAAATATTTTTATTCCTCTTATTCTTTGTTAAAACGAAAGACACTTTTTTGATTTTAAAAATGCCACTATTATTGTTTTTAGATTTCAATAGTAGTACACCAAAAGAGCAACGATCGCTTTCTTTATAATTCTGTTTATATTAATCAGAACATTTAGTAAAAGAAAAATCAAATGCTCTCAAGAGAAATTGATTATTTCTAATCTTTTTGATTTTTGTCTAGTCAGAAATGTGATATTTCGTGAAAGTTAACAGCTGTTTGCTTCGTGATATTGATAGTTTTAAATGGATATATAAATGCTAATCACTTGCCTCGATCTCCTTGTTTTTTATTATCGATTTGTTGGTTTTCATAGCTGTTTTCGTTGAATAATATTTCAAAGGAATGGGTTTACTATTTTATATGTAAGTCGATTTGAAATTTCGTATTGTCAGATGAATCATTTATTTGTGTAGCAATATTTCAAAATCAATTCATTGTCATCTAATATACATCAGATGAGATGTTTCTATACGATTTTGTAATATGTCTTTCATTTTTTGAAAGAAAAATAGGACATGAAATGTGGCACTATTTTTTTAAATGACATACATAGTTAAATTTTTCATGTGCCTCTCATATGTGGTTTTGCTCTTGAAATATCAATCTAATCTATATTTAAATTATGCTTATTTATCTTATATAATTTATTTTTATAATTATATATAATAATCTTATATATAATTATTTTTATAATTATTTAGGAAAGAATATGCTATTGATGTAATTTATTTATTTTTTACTAACAAAAATGAAAAAAATAAAACAATAATTTAGCAATTATGCTTACAAAATGTCATATTCATTAAATAATGATTTAAGTAAAATGAATCTTCAGTAGAAAATTAATTTATTAGTTAATTTATTTTATTAGTTATTCCATTGTGTAACTATTTAGATGAGTATGGTATAAATTTTGATGAGTGATATAATATTCCATTCTTATCTACTATTATATTATACTTATTAAAATTTTATAATATAAATTTTTATGAGTGTAATATAATATCCAGATGAATAAAATATTGTAAAATTACATCTCTGAATTTATTTATTTCTCAAGTTTTAGAAACTTTGTTTCCAATGACAGTACAATACTTCCATGTTTTCATTTATTTTTCATTTAATTGTGAAAATTTATTTAGTTCTGATTTATTACGAGAAGCGTCATTTGAAAATAAAAAGTATTCGTCTGAAGGATTCCATATATTAATGCTATGGTACATTAATGTCTTCAAGACAAAAAATAATAATAATACTTTTGAAATACAAGCTTTTATGTACATAAATATGTAAACAATATGTTTCTCATCAAAATTCCTTAGGTCAAATCAAAAATAGTATAAGCACGGAACACTGAAAACAATAAAAAGCATGAAAAGTAATAAGAAGGAGGAAGCAATAATAAGGCTACAAAGAAAAACAAATTATGAAATATTCATCAGAAATATAAAAAAAAATTATAAATGTGAATTTCAGTTTGCCTACAGAAGTTTTATCAGTTCCTCACAGTTGCAATATTTTTTATTCTACTTCCAAATTTTAAATTAAAAAATATGATTTTCAACATTTTAAAGTGTTAAATGCTTTCTTATGAAAAAAACTTCTTTTTCAATTTTTTAAATTTAAATTTAGCATTTATGCTATTCTAAAATAGAAATGAATGATAGTAAATTATGTTCCACAATTTTTAAACTATGATTTTCAGTTCATTATATTCCTATAGTGAGAATTTTAATATAGTGAATTCTCTATATATTGACTAGAGGAATCTTAGTAAAAAAAATCTTACACATAGAAATTTTGATATATAAAAACTTCTATATATAAAAAAGAAACATATAAGATTTATATCGTCCACTTACTAAAAAACAATTGTTTATAATCTTTTGCTTAAATAAAGAAGACTTAAATGGGAATATCTGTATCTAAAAAATGCAACAATAATAGCAAATTTTCAGTATTGTTCTTATTCTGTTTGTCGAAGTTTCATATTTTTTGCGACCTTCTTATTTTTCACTCTGCTTCCTATATCGTTTCAATGGAGAGCTACAAAATGTAAAACGAGAACATCCTTAGTGATAACTCTTTTTCATCCGCCAAGCCTCGTTTGAAACAGAAACTTGCAAGCCAATATAGAATTTTCACGCCGGTTGGGCCAGATCAGTAGTAAAAAGGGTTAAAACTTTAAGAAATCTAAAGTCAAATGTTTTTCGGTTGAAAACTAAAACTCAAGATTCTTGAGAAAAAATAGATCTATAAATATTTTTCCATTTATGTAAATTCAATGCATGAAGTACTACCGAATTCTATAGAATTGTTGAGAAATATTTTGAATTAACAATTTCCTCTATTTTACTTCACTAAGCTCCATCTGCATGGTTATTTCGCAGTCATTTGGAAATGGAAACGCCAATTGTGATCTCAGTGATAAGTCCAGATCCTATTTAGATGGAGCACTGAATTTGATGAAAAAAGCAAAAGAGAACTTACCTCAGTGTGAGTGCGATTTGAAACTTATTCAACATATAAGGCAAAAATGAAATTATATTATCATCCTCTACAATAAACTATAAAGGACAAATTAAAAAAGAACTAAAAGTATCTGTTGAATGAACAAATAATTGTTTTTATTTAGCAGAATTTACAAGCTTTCATTTACTTCTGAAACAGATACAACTATCTGTCATGCCATTAGATGGCGCTGTTTCCCACCTTTCGGATTTCAGCTTCTGAGATTCATAAACTAAGTTCAATTAATTTCAGATATTGATATCATTTAATTTAGACAGATTGAAATTATTTATCATTATTTACAATTTTAAGTATTGATTACTATTTTTCGAGAGCGACGAACACGAACTACTCACACCTCTTTCTTTTGTCTTGTGAATCTCAGTCAGAAGTTCTATCTGAAAGGAAAAGGCAGCGCCATTTGGTGGCGTCGCTGATAATTTTATTAATTACAATTTGATTTTATTTCCTTTTATAAAGACAGAAATTTAAGATCCATTCATCTTGTATTGGATTTCTAGAATTATGTTTACGCTTTTTTTATCAATATATAATTTTCATATTTTCAGGAAATAATTACTAGTCAATCAATTATTTCAATGAAATTTGATGGAAAACTCATTTGAAACTAGAATATCCATAATAAAGAAATTATTGAATATATTTAAGACTAAAAAATATATGATTATGAAAAAATATATATAAATAGCTAAAAATTCATATAATAGTAATAGTAATTCCTATAATAGTAAAGAGAAAGGTGGAAACTAAATTTTCTTTAAAAATATAGAAAACGAAACAAAACCATGCAAGTGTGAGATTCTGGAAGTATTACTATAAAGCAATTATGTCACAATAAATGTCATAAGAAAATAACTCTTCAAATTTCATAAAGAACGTGATAAAATGATCCTTTTCCAGCATGGGAAATTGAACCGCCTTATAGGGAAAAAAATCAATTCAATATGGTATCAGTTATATTTGAAAGCATTTCGAACTTTAATCATATTTATTTATGGCAAAAAAACCATGAATAGATCTTACTGATTAAAAAAAGTCAAACTTGCTTAAAGTGTGTGTTTTCCATGTCAATATTTTTATTTTTAAAAAGTTGCTTTTTTTTCATTTTTATTAAATTAAAAACCTTCTTTTTTTATAAACAATTTATTTTTATTTTTTATTGTTTTTTAAATTGCAGTCGTATAAATCCTTGCCATTTCAATGTTTTGTTATAAATGAGTGGAACTATCCGTTTTAGGAGAATAGCTTTTATACTTTCTTGTGCACGAAATATAGTGAAAACATTGTAATAATCGCAAAAATTCGAACTCTAAATTTTGACAAATCTCCCTATTTTACACCACGTTGAGTTCGAAAAACGCATTTTTTTAAATGTCCATCTATCTCTTCGTAACAAAAATAATTCAAAAGTGCTTGGAGCTAAAAATTTAAATAATGTCTTTAATGTCATATTTAGTACTAGCCGCCTTTGGCGACCAGCCGGTTCGCCAATATTACCGCTCGCTACAATTTTCAATTAAATATTTTAAGTAACTGGTCTCTTAATAGATTCTCAAACAAAACAATCTTAATCTTCAAATTTTGATAGTCATACCAAACTTATACTGTTGTTTAGATCGTTTCGTTCAATTTACTCTATATATTTTGCTAATTTGTTGTCATTTCCGGTAAAACGTCAACTTTAATTTAAAGTGAAAATGATGAAATTGCAATTAATATAAAGATATTTTTTAATAAAACCAAGTGTTTTATTTTATTTATCATCTTTATTGCTATTTATTTATTACTATTATTATTGAATATGAGTATTGCAAACAGAATATCTCAGTATTTAAGTCTTATGTGAACTACAAAATATATTTGATAATTTATGTAATATCTCAAAGAATAATTCAACAAAAAATTTTCAGATTTATCATAAAATTCAGTTTTTAGTTTTGCTTTCAAAAGGATTGAAATGAAATCAATAATAATATTTTGTTCCAGCCTATAAATATATTTCAAAAATTATGAAATCTAAATTTAATGCAGTAAGGTATCATATTTTGAGAAATATTCTGGACACACCAAATTTTAAATAAATGAATGAATGTTTCTATTTTCCACGATCAAAAATCTAGAAAAACTCAACATTTTCATAATCTTAGGCCAATTATTCTTAGAAACCTGCGCGCTGATTGGCGTATTTTTTTTTAAACGATCGATGGAAAATCTAAAATTATCCTTTTTTTTTTATTGAATAGGGATATTCAAATTTTCATAAATCAGTCAGTTTAAGTGATTGATTTAGTTGAATGGAAATTAACTCTTTTTATTTAAAATATTAGTGTTTCAAGAGCATTTTGTTATTCGTGATTTCGACAGCAGAAGCTTTATGTAAAATCAAAAATTCGTTATTTATTAGAGCATTTATTGAATTAAGTTACATAAAATATAATCATTTTTCTATTTAAACCATTTTAGTAAATCTGTTGTGTTCGTGCGTCAACAAAAATAGAATGCAGACAAACTTATTATGAAACTAAATCATATTACATTATAGATAATATTATCAAATTTACATCAACTTATTTTCATTCCAAATTCTAGCATCGTTTTTAAACAACAAATTAAAAGTTTCAAAAATATCACTGTTGCCAATCTCAATTTCACAACTATTTACAAAATAAAATTTATAATTATTAAAATAATCGTTTGCTACTTTTAAATAAAATATTTACGATTTATGTCGCAACAGATCTGTGTCTTACTAAAGGTTTACAAATTAGCTGTGTGGCCCTGATTTGAATGGATATCTTGTTCATATTAAACAAAACTTGCCTTAAAATAAAACTTATTTATTGGATTAATAATGTAGAGAGTGTAAAAGATCATAAAATAATTTTTCTTGAATTTATTTTTTAGAAAAAATAATATTTCACATTTGTTTCATTTCCTACAGACACGTGACGAAAATTATATTTTTGCAGATTTCATTTCCAAAAAGATTTAATTTATTTTCAGTTAGAGCTTTAATCAATGTGATGGCAACACTTTGAAAAAAGCTATTTTTTTCTCCTGAATGCGAAACGTGCTTAATCCTCATTTTTATTTTTGACGAAAAAAATTATTGAAAAACATAGTTAAAATATTTATTTAAAAATTCATTATAAATAGAAATTTAATTTTAAGATTAAAACAGTAGTATCATTTAAAAGATAGATTTTTTATCTCTAACTTCATGTAAAAATCTTTTTTGTGCGGTAATATTTTCGGCAGTTATAGCAGAAACACGTCAAAATTTCGCTTAATTTTTAAATAAATAAAATTCTAATTAAAAATTCGAAAAAATAACCCCCAGGTGCACATTCCCGGCCTCCAAGGTATACACGTGCCAAATTTGGTAGCTGTAGGTTGAATGGTCTGGCCTGTAGAGCGCCAACACACACACACACACACACACACACATTGAGCTTTATTATAAGTATAGATATAGATAATGTCGAAATTTGACATTTTACAATATTTCTATAAAATTTTAAGCAATTCTATCTACTTTTGAATCTATCTGCTCGACCATGTGAATATATGTTAGCACTATAACTACAAATCGAAGAGATTTAGATAGATAAGATTCGGTACACAGAATTAAAATCTATAATGCAGACACCTGTCAAATTTTATGCCAAATCCAACAACGGTTTGTCCGTCTATCGATCTTTACCTTCAGAAAAATGTAATAGCAATAACCCCCAAATACAATGACTCAAATATATCAAACCTGGTATGTGGTTTGTGGCTATAAAATGTCACAAACCACATGCTTTTATCAAAATTTTGTTTTAGTCGGTTAGAAAAAGCATATATAAAACAGAAATTCACATTTTGGATACTATTAACTGTATGCCAAGGATTAATTGCCATAAAATTCGCCAGGGATCACATAACAGACAAAGTAACATTGCTAAATTCACGCCAAAGATCAAAATTTCGTCACTATTGTAATCCAGTAGCATGTAACGTGTTCTCTGTGATAGCATTTATGTTAGAGAGTATGCGAGAACGTTCTGGGGAGACCCTTTCTCTGGGATTTATTATTATTATTCTCTCCGGGGGGAAGGAAAAAAAGCAATAATCAATACTGAGTTGAAACAATTGAATAATTCAAATCTGATTATTTAAAGCATTCCTGTTTTGCTTTTTGCCTGTTGTTATTCTTATATTCAAACGAACTACATTTTCTGTAAAATAAAGGAAGACTACAGGGACGGACCTAAGTTGTGAATTCTAAATCCTTTCTAATGCAGGTCTACCGTATATGTGAACCTACCTTTCTTTAAAAATGCCATCCCTATTAGCACAAAATAAACAACAACACTCTGCGATATCCTCACAATAATGTCCGGTATTCAGAATATCGAAGAACGTCATGGTGATATTGGACAATATCTTGTGCTCATAGGAATAAGAAACCATCATAACAAATCATTCGTGAAGTGTGGAAATTCCGAGGAAAGAGGCTATCTTGGATGCTATCCGACTAAGACTGAAATTTTTAGGTCCACATCAAAATAGGCAATATGTAAATCTAACTCATCTAAATCTATAGAAATAACTAATGCTTGGAATTAAATCTCTAATTATTTTTTCGTCTGGTAACAGTCTTTCATTTTTAGGCTCATGCAATCAGATATGCAAATCCATCGATTGCGAAGAAGTATTAGTCAGTGGCCGCAACGAAAGCGGAGTGTATACTATTTGGCCTAAGGGAAGAATAGCCGATGACAAGCCAATGGAGGTGTATTGTGACATGGATACTGATGGTGGAGGATGGACAGTATGAAAAACCATTTCGTTTTCAAACATTTTTTTAATTTAATTTGACCAGTTTCATATTTGTTACAGTGGAATATTATAATCGAATGTCACGCAGTGCTTAATATACTAAAGTTATGAAATTTTGCGCACTTGTGCATTCTCAATGATAGTGAAATATTTAAATATTTTAAGAAATTAATTACTAATTGATGGATCAGTTAAATTAAATCTTTAAACAATATAAAACCCGCCAGCCAGTAATAAAATTAAATAATTAATTTCAAGGACTATAATTTTCTAACGATTAATAAAACTTAGGATTAAAAAGTAGAAAATAATTTATTAAAAAATTTGCTTCTATTTCCACAAATAAAATAGAATTTCTGAAAATAGTTTTTAACATTCTATTCTATATTTTTACTGCCTTTCTAAAATAAAAGTCTGAATACGGGAAATTTATTTTAATGCAGAAATTTTGAACTTTATTTCTCTGTATAAATATATTATATTATTGCTTGAAATTTGTGTGTTACTTATGATTTCAGTTATTTTGACATTTGCTCCCAAGTTATTAGAAATATATTTGAATAATGATGATAATTAATTATAAATTATTAAATATTAATAAGTAACTCTTTCAGAATACTTAGATTAACAAATATAAGCATAAAAGTTTTATTACAAATTTACTACTACCAAAATCTTCTGCTAAATTCTTACGATTTTATTAAATATTTTGTATTTAAATTGACTTTTTTTGTAAAGACAGAATATTTTAATCGATATTTCATTCATTTTTCAAAGTGTTCAGTTCGCATCTTTTGTAAGAGTGAAACTTCTCTCTTTCAATATTCTATTTCTGTATTTTCATACCTCCCTTAACAGCTAATCGATTAATTTAATAGAATTTAATTTTTACACAGTGGTGGTCCCTGTTGGTGGATTCGAGAAAAGTAATTTAGTTTCTAAATTTTATAATGATAATTATAAATAAAGAATGTAAAAAGGGAAATAAATAAAATATTAAACAATTATTCTTTGAGTACTCTAATTAAAATAGATTTTTAAAAAATATTTTCTTCATATTTATTTAATGTTTGAAATTATATACGAATGCCTTAAAATTCTTGATATGTAACAGATAAAAAAATAAGTCTACTGGTAATAAAAATTGTTTGGAACAAATACAATATTAGTTCTTCGTTTTGTTCTCATCATATATGTTTTTCCTTCGTTCACAATATCTTTTGTTGTTTTCCTCAGATATAGTTTTGAATGATAATTAATGTAAGTGTTTCCACGCAACTGAAATTTCCCACCAATGATCCTTTGATTCCTTCAGATGTGTAAAAGCAGAGTAACTCGGTAGTAATTTTTAACAGAAATTATGTAAATAATTTAAAATAATTTCACATTTTTGTAATGTTAATGTTCTGTTTTATTTATAGAAATACTAACGAGTTTATTTCAAATCTCAGAAATAATTTAAAAATCTAATACTATTGTAATATCTGTATTCTACAATTGCAAATCTTTAGTACATGTATTATCTTAATATTCACATTACGTTAGAATATTAAGATAATACATATATCTAGTTCTATATTTTATGGTTAATATGATTGATTATCTATTTATTATCTATTATAATCGGTAAAAATGATTAAAGTATTTATCACATTAACTAGTTGTTATTACTAATTGCTGATAGTATTAATACTATCTATGGTTATTATTAATAATAACCGATAAATTGTATTGACAATGACATATACACATATTCTAAAAGAATTTCATCAATGGAATGAAATAAACATCAATTCTAATCCTTTAAAAAAAATTTAATATTTAGAAAAGTAACTGCGAATTTCATCTTGCTGTCTTTTCAGAAGAGAGAAAGGATTAATATCTAATAATTAATGATTTTATATTCAAATTTCAATGTGATCATACAAAAAATTTTGAAGTCAAGAGATACTGTATGTATCTCTTTACTTCATCTCTAGGTATTAGATAAAAAGTTGATGTTCGTTTATTTATCTGTAATTCCAAAGAATATTCGAAATATATTAAGAAAATTTGGCAAAATATTTTCTGAAAAAATTTCTTGATTACCATTGAGTAATATCTATAGAAAGATTGCTCCTGCGAAAATTCGCCGTGCATTTGCATTAATCAGAATAATTAATTTTTCGCTGCTTTCTTGCAATTAAAAATAGTGTTACAAACCTGCAATTCGGCTTCCCAGCATAGTTTATTCCATCAATAGAAAGAAAGTTTTACAGTCATCTGAATGGGACTAGCGCTTCGGAGGTTCCAGAGCTTGGCGACCATTTGGCGACCAATTTGGCGACTTTGGCGCCAAAATAGATTATACCCGAAACTTCGAGAATTTTCCCGATCCGTCCAGTAGGAACCGAGATACGCCTCGAACGTTCCTGATTGGTTGAGAGGCTTCTAGCCCCGCCTCCTGAGACCTATAAAAGGGACTACAACTGCCAGAGAAGTCAAGTCAGTATTCCGAGCCAGAGTCGGAGAAATAGAAGACGGAGGAGTCGGAAGCGACTGAGGCAAGCTAGTGCTGAACTGAGCTGTGCGCTACTGTCTGCAGTAGATTCTGGTTGTATGCTGCTGTTGTATGCTGTTGTATGCTACACGTCTCGGGTGAAGATAATTGTCTTCTGTGCCGTATATAGTTGTCGCTTTTGTGCTGTCCTGTGTGTCTTCGTGTAAATAAACGTCGTTGTTTTTATTCTACTTCTGCCTGCTAATTGAGCGTTCTTTACACCATATCACTTCCACTATCCAAACGAACCCCGGTAAAGAAATTTCGTAACAATAGCATCTCCATCCGAATAATCTATGGAAAACACTTTTGTTGTGAGACAAAAATCAAGTAAGATAGTGAAGTTACATTTAATAAATCAGGAAATTCCGGATTTACGGATGTAAGAAATCCGAAACTCGGGACCACAATCATCCCTTCATTAATTCTCTGAAGAAATTCTTCCAAAATTGGACATACATCTCCAATTTTGATGATAATGCCATTTTTCAAATTCTATTCATACGATTAAAGAACACATTTATTATGATGTTACTAATTTGAATTTATAGAAACCGATTTACTGTCAGTTGTATTGATTTTAAAAAACTCTACAGGTTTAACGTCGGTTTAACATAGGTTTACATAGATTTAAACAACTAGTTTAACATAGATTGTTTAAAACTCTTTACAGATTTAACATCTACAGTTTCTACATTAGTTTTAAAAATTTGTACAGGTTATTCAGAGGAGAGGAAATTACGGCAGACCCAGCGACTATTTCTACAAAGATTGGATGAATTACAAAAAAGGATTTGGTTCTCTGGAAAAGGACTTTTGGTTGGGTAGAATAATTGAATTCCATTTTTAAAACTTTAAAAAAATTATTTAAAATTATGTTAATGACGTACAATTATTAAGAACATGAAGCATATTATATTATGGTAAATATTCTGTTTTTCGTGTTTGTGGCATTAATTGGACAATTATATTTATTGTTAAAATTTTCAAAGTATATTTAAAAGCATTTTTCTAGATTAGGAAATTTAATTATTTATATTTAAATATCAATAATAATATAATTCAATGCAATATTTACATCAAACATAATTTTAGTCAAGAATTTTGACATTTTTCGGAATTATATTTCCCAGAGACAATAAGTTATTTTAATAATTTCCCTATTATTAATTAATTGATTAATGATGCTTAAATTTCGATGATACACGAAAGCTGTATTTTGGAAATGAATTAATAAAGAAAATTGTTAATAGTATCAGTAATAATCTTATAAATGAATCATTAAATAAACCTCTAATAATAAAAACACCTAAATAATAAAAAAATAATAACAGAATACTTAAAAAACACGTTTTCAAAGGAAATAAAAACTTCGAGACTTGGGGGGGGGGGGGGAAACGATAAGGAAATTTGTCTACCAGTAAAGAATATCACTTAAAACAAGAAAGCTTATATTTAAAAGGAATTTTTCGAAACAACAAATAGAATATTTTTATAAAAAAAATTTACTAAATATGAAATATAATAGTAAACATGAACTTCGAATCAAAATATATAAAAATGTAAATAAAGTTCCAATATAGAAAATTTTTATTAGTCCGTTGCGGTTTATACATTTATGATCTTCATATATTTTATAAAAAAATTAATTCCTAGTTTTAAGAATTTTTATAAAAGCACGGGTTTTTTTTCCCGTTTAAAAAAATTATTTTGTCTTTCTTCATCATTTCAAGATCTTTTTATCTTTTTTTTTCCTTCATTCATGTTAAAAAAATTGTTCAAATATAAAAAGTATTTTAAAAATATGTTAATATTTTATTCGCTACATTTCCAAATTACAGCTTATGACATACTATGATTGATAAAAAAAGTTTGTTCAGTAAAGTATATGGAGTACGGAGAGCAGTCTCAAAATCAGCGAACTTAACTTGTTAACTAGACTAAGAGGACATCAAATGTTTCTCGTTCAATAATCTTATTACCAAAAATTATTAGTTGATATGCAAAAATAATCCTCCCCTTACTTTTTTTCTGTGTAAAAGGAATAGTTGTATGAAGGTTGATCGTGCAAAATGTGTTACAATGCCAATAAAAATTATTAAACAAAGCTGGCACAAAGTAAACTGGCATACACTGAAACACAGACACATTTCTTACCTAATCTCTAAATCAGTAGAGGCATTATCAGAAGGCAAAAACGGGCTTTTTCATGCTTATTGATAAGAATCTTTGCATGCTCGTTCATCCACGCTATTCTTGGCTTCTTCATCATCCGAAGAAAATTTGTTCCTATCAGTGCTTTATCAATTATAGAGGGGTAAGTAATCTCTAGGAAATAAATCATTGCTGTGTTAGGGATGATACCAAAATGCTCTCAGGAAATTTTGTTTCAAAGCTTGAATTTCTTAAGAAAAATAAAGCTTGATTCATATTGCCTCTTTATCCAATACAGAAAAAAGGCGTTCATTTCCTGATATGTCAACAAATCATTATCATAAATTTCTTAGTCCGTACTGATTGCCACTAATGATATAATTGGTACCACTAATGGTATAATTGGTACCACTGATTGCCACTAATGGTACCACTAATGATTACCATTATTGCCACTAATAGTATTATTCTTTGCACAAGAATGAGAGACCAACTTTAAAAGAATCTCAACATTTCACCTAATGTAACGTCTGAAGTTCAATGAATTTGGGCAACAACTAGCATCGTTTGTTGCCATTCTGAGAAAAATAAAATTTCGTTTTAGTTTTTTTCCTCCTTATTATTAATTCTTCTTGTATAATTTTTTATTAATTGATCTTGTATCCTAACATTTAAGTATGTTTTAGGGTATTATTTGTGTCTAAGTTGATGGCCCTGTACTTGTTTAGCATTGGATAAATTTAAAATCTTGTACTTGTTGAATATTTTATTGAAACTTTCTTACATTTCAGGCAACGACAATATATTCACTTTGACCAATCAGCGACTTTATTCAATTCGATTTGATTTGAAAGCTGTCGATGGAGAAAGAAGGTACGCCCTCTATGACAAGTTTTGGATCGACGACGAGGATCATAAATACACACTGCACATTAAAGACTACAGTGGGGATGCAGGTACTTGGAAGCAAGAACTTATTTTTCAACTAGCTGCTTTCAGGAGTAGTGATTTTCTTTTAATTTCAACTGAATATCAAATGCACAGTATCATATTCATGATTCCCATAAACAAAGTAATTTTAATCTTTAAACTGTAATTACCATTCTTAATATTCTTCGTCTTATCCAATGAAATAATTGATATGTAGTCCAGGAGTGCTACTGATTCAGGGTTAGTAAAACGATTTTCTTTTGAGCAGTGATTTGATTTTAGTTATAAACCCCAAAATTTATGTATACATAATTTAAATTTTTTAAGTAAAAATATAAAAATACTAGATAGAAATCGATTTTGCAATGTTACATAAATTTGTATATCAGTTCGAAAAATACTCGAATCGAGATAATCATTGGGAAAATCTCAAACTACGAGTATAACAGAAATAGCATACAGAGAGATGATAAAGTCTCCATATCAAAAATCCTGGAAATAACCATGAAGTAAAAATCCGACATAATATCGAATAATTCAGAATATAAATATAATCATATATATACATGCATTTTTTTTTAATTCATGACAAAGGGAACAATTTGAAAGACAGTTATAAAAATTTAAAAAAAAATATTTTACTGAAGAACATAATTTTTAATAATTTTTTGTTGTTCATTTCATTAAACCAAGAGAAATTGCTGTTTTGAAAACAATTATTCGCTATTTCATGTCACTGTATTACTCAGTTCTTTGTTTTCTCAACTTTTAATTGCTAAATTGAGGCTACTATTTGGAAGGGCAAACTGTTCTGTGAACTGCTGCGCTCGTATTTTTCTCAGCTAATGAAGGGAAACTCATTTTGATCAAGGCAATGGAGTTATTTAGAATGGTATTTCTTCGTGAAACCTAAATATAATGAATAATTTTATTAAAAAGAAAGGGTACTTTTCGGTTAGCCGGATGGAAGCGAAAAGTCGCGAAATAATTTATACCTGCGCCCCTACCTTTACCCTCCTCCACACACACACACACACACACACAAAAAAAAAAAAAAAAAAAAAACAGCGCCAAAAAAAAAAGTTGTAGTGTTAGCTTTGTATGAAAGTTGCCGCAAGTTATAGCGACGTTTCTTTTTTGGCGCAGGTATAAATTATTTGGCGAACTTTCACTTGCGTCTGGCAAACCAAAAAGTTCCGAAGAAAGTTTTTAAAAAAATTACGGTTTACACTGCATGCAAATTACCCATTCTCAAAAAATGTACTTCATTTATCATAACATTGCCCAAATAATCAAATGGACTTTTAAAAATCGGTCGATGAAAAATTTTAAAAATTTCAATTAGTTTTATCAAGACCAGATAATTCGTTTTCACATCTTTTAGTTTATATACTTCAACCCACAGAGAAGGAGATCCAGAGGTCTCACTCTTATAGAATGTAATGGCAACTTTTTTAACATGACCATTCGCATAGACAGTAGCGCCGTCTCTGATGTTACCTGCGTCTTGGAACTATTGCGCGATGGAATGACGTCATCTTTCTTCGCGACGTCATGATACGGATGTCAACAAAGCAAATTTATTATATTGACTTTTCTCGGCCAAATTTCAGTCTTGGGATAATATCCCATAATAAATTGCTATCTGAAATGATTTTTTTTATTTATTTATTTTCTCCCTTCTTATATAAAAACAAAAAAAAATTAATTACTTCTTGTTGTGTACTAGTGAAATTCAGATGCATTATTACCATATTTTAGATTAATTAAATTACATTTACCTTTCACTATAAAATTCCATCAAATTGTTAAAATAAATTCTATTCCACCAGAAATGATCTCTTTCTCTGAGCTTCAGTCCAAAAGTTAACGATATCAGTATTTCTAGTTCCTGTTTAAGACAATTGAACAATCATTTGATAGATTTTGATTACTTGATCTAAAAATCCTCATCCTTTAAAATGATATTTAATAAATTATCTATCAATTTCATAAAAGCTATAAAAAGTATTGCTCTATCATGTAAAGCAGGATTCAAATTATTAAAACTTCATGAAGATATCTCCTTACATGTAACATGTTCTCCTTACACGTTTTCAACGTGTAACCTTTGTATTTGAAATAAACAGTTAATTTCTACTAAATGAGCTTAATTTATTCTTTGAAAGTGCATTTAATTTATTTTCCTAATAAAATGAATTTGTCAAATTTCCTAACAAATTTAATAAATATATTGAACAAAAACATATTTATACTAAGAAATTCAGGATAAATTAATTTATCAGGAAGATGATTCTCGAAATTCCGATTATAAATCTTCAAAATCAAATTAAATGATACAGTGATATCTTTATTCCAGTTCGAAATTAGACAAAAAACTTATCGCCAAATTCACGAAATATTCACCAAATGGCCGCCATCTTTGATACTGATTTATATATTTAAAAAAAAAGTTTCAAAAAAAATCAACTTTAATTTTTAAGGTTGCATTTGAAACTGTCTGAAATGTCTTTTTTTGTTGAATTATTGTTTAAAGAACTTCTAATTTAGAGGTCATAAAGAAGTCTTACCAAATATGATTATCCAGAAAAAATAAGAGAAATTTAGTGATCCTCAGTAAAAAAATCTGGAAATTCTGGATTAAAAAATTAAAAAAAAATCGGAACACAATCACTTCTTGATACATTTTTAATAATAAAAAAGTAGCGGTATGCTGATATTACAGAGAATGAGATTTAACTTTCTAACAATGCTGTAGGGCCGCTTTATTTGTCATATGTCTGATTTGAATTCGAAAATTGTAATGCGTATTTTTTTCCTCCTTCCCCGAATATTTTACTAGGTAGATATTTTCGGTGAACCATAGGCCCTGAAGCTCCTAGTTTAGTCTTCGGTAAAATGCGAAATTAATGCAATTCAGGGAAATCTAATTTCATGAAGCGACCCTTCGTATATTGAATACAAGTACGTCTTCAGAGCAGTCAAGAAATTGCCATTTCATCTAACATCTAATAGCATGTTGCCAGCGCCAACTTCATGCAAACTTCAACTTATGCTTCATGCAAACTCTGTATTTTAATTTCAATATTAAACACTTAGTTTCAACTATAACTGACAGATTTCATATCAAACAACATGTCCACTGAATTAAAATGTATTTATAAAAAGATTTAATGATTAGCAAATCTTAATCTTTGAGCTTACTGAATGTATTGCGTAATCTACTTGCTTTCTTAGAGATTACGGTGTTTGCAGATTTCACAGAAAAATTGATGAATTCAAAAGAGAAAGTAAAATCCAATTTGCTTTCTACAGGGGAAAAAACACCTATTCCAGTTTTTGTTCAAACAATGAAACTGGTTGCAATTATATTGTAATAATAAAATGTACTGTTGTAAAATGTGTATTAAAATATATTTGAAATTCTTTTGAAATTGGAGAAGAACCGAAAAGAGCTGATTTTTTTCTGAAATTTTCATTGATCAAAAATTTTTAATTAATGAATTGATTAGAAATTCGGTTATTAAATGAAAATTCTATAAGTTTCATTTTCTTTTCGATAAGTTCTAAAAATACTATCAAAAAATACTATACTATCTTATTTATTTATATATCAAACAAAAATGATTTTTGCACAATCCTAAAATTTAAACAATTATCTTTTTAATAATAAGTATCATTAGGACTCAGAAATCATTGGTGACATCATTGATAATTTTAAACCACCGGATCCTTCTGCTGTTATCGGAACAATGTGCTTTGTAGGAAAAGAAGATGATCAGAATAAGTGCTTGAGAATGCTTACTGTGCAGTTAGAAACACTTTATTTGCACAACACTAAACAATATTTGTGTTGTTTGATCTCATCTCCAGAAACAAAGTTTATTGCTGTGAAAAAATTGCGTTATCCTACTAAAGCTATACTCGTGTATAGAGGACGACGCATGAAATATTTATAAATCATTATTGCACTGATTATCTTATCTTATTTATTTATATTCCTTTTGGGTTGTTCGGAAAGTAATTTCACTTTTTCTGACAGAGGATTTAATTGTATTTTTTTTGGCACCCAACTTCACATTTAAGCCATATTCCTTTTTGTGAGCTCATATAGCAAGGCTTGTGTGTGAAAAATTCCAATTAATTCTAAGCAGTAGTTTTTGGTTGGTGCCCTTTTAAATATGGAGAGCGATAAGCAGCATTTTCGACATATCTTACTGTTTTACTATAGAAAGAGTAAAAATGCTGTTCAAGCCAGAAAGAAATTGACCGATGTGTATGGAGAAGGTGTGTTGACAGTACGCCAGTTCCAGAACTGGTTCGCTAAATTTTTTAGAGGGTAAAACCTTCACCTCAAATGAGGAGGTCAAAAACCACCTCGATCAGTTTTTTGGTAGCAAAGACCAAAAATTTTATGAGCTTGGAATTATGCTACTCCCAGAAAGATGGCAAAAGGTGTTGGACCAGAACGGCCAATATATAATTTAATAAAGTATTTTTTATTATACGAAAACTGTCTTTCATTTCTACACAAAAAAACGAAATTACTTTCCGAACAACCCAATATTTATCATTATTCCTATGATTGTTTTATCCCACTTTGTCGGTGTCGCTATTATTCCGATGATTGTCTTATCCCACTTATTTGCAAGTCAATACTACAATTTACTGCCCAATTTGTTTGCATGCAATTATTCAGACCTTTACACCTCAACTTTAGCAAATGCAGAATTATCTGAAGGTTTAAATTATAACCGATGCCTTTTTTGCCACTTTTATATGTAATTGCTTTTAAGTGATTCTGAACATCTAAAAATATATAATACATATAATCAGCATAAAGTATATTGTTGAAATATTTTTCCTTATTAGGCGATTCCATGACCCCGAACCATGACAATCAGAAGTTTTCCACAAAGGATCGAAACAACGGCAACAATAAAGGTGGGAACTGCGCCGAAAGTCATAAAGGTGCTTGGTGGTACAACGCCTGCCATACTGCCAACTTGAACGGTCTTTACCTCAGAGGCAAACACAACAGTTACGCGGATGGAGTCAACTGGTACACCTTCAGAAATTACCACGAATCGCTGGAGGATGTTGAAATGAAAATACGGGCAAAGAATTTCAAGAAAAATCCTTCCTCCATGAACAATTCGCGATGTTGTTGTTGAAAAATATGTAACAGCATCATAAATTATGTAAATTAAAATGATCCGCAAATAAAATAAAATACATAAAATTAATTCACTCAAGTTGTTGCTTTTTTCCTATCTGCTTACATGCAAAACTGCAGGCAGGAAAACTATCATCATCTGGTCTAAAATTGAATACTTATGCATATTTCTCATGATAAATTTATATGCCAAATTCCATCCCTCTAATGTGTTAATTTTTGTATTATGCTATTCATATGAGCACAGGCAGACTTCTTTCAGCTGTTTTCGTTACAAACTTGACAGAAATTCACAAATATGGTGTTAGTGCACAATATAGTCAAGGTTGGTTCTTGCACCAAAAGAAAAGAAAGAAAAACCACAAAACACTAACCAACCAATTAATTTTCCTCCTTCAGTCTCAGGATGTTCAAGAGTTATTTAATTCACAAGCAAAGTAAATGACATATATATATGGAAAAAATATATTTTTCAAACTCAGGAGGATCTAAAATGTGATGATTAATCAAAATTTGGAAGATCAAATTTTTCAACGAATTTCAATGTTTTCTTTTTAAATATGCAAATAAATAGTTGCCATTTATTTTGATCTTGATATCAGAATTGTTGAGGAAAATTTATTAATCTTTGATTTTTTAAAAGTTTTGTTTAAATGTCTCTAAAGTACCTCTTTTTATATCCATTTCAGTTAAAAGAAAAACTTGGCATTAATTTTTTTAAACATTTTATAAAAACAGTGAAAGTTTTGTAAACCTCAAAACAAACTTTTTGGAAATGCTTCCAGATTGCCTAAATGAGTTCAATATATTAAATGGCAACTACAGAATTTTTCAAAAAAAATTCTTTCCGAACATTGTACAGGGTAGTACAATTTTAAACAAAAAATATTAAAATTAAGACAGAAAAAAATCATACAATTTGTGAACTGCAGAATGGATAATGAGCAAAAAAATTTTAAATACAAGCAAAATAAAGTTATCACAATCGAAACGAAATAATAGCAGTTTGTCACAAAAGAAAATTTAAGTATGACAAAAACATACATTGGCATAAAAATATATTTTATGCTTATGAATACATCAAAGAACAATGAATCAAGCGAAACAGATGCATGGAAGTTAGACAACATAATTCGCGATGTCTCTATAAAGTGCCCTTTATTTACTATCGATCATAACATTTTTTCATTATATTTGAAAATAGGAATAAGTATTGTATTTAATACACAGCTTCCAAATTAATAATGTTGTGTATTGTGAAAACATAATGAATGTTGGATATACAGGAATCGAACGATTCTGAACAAAAATTAAGGCTTCAAAATTGGTTTCGAAATAAGAGATATAATTTTCAATGAAAAGAAACGTCATTTGAACCTTCTTGTTGGAAAATAGTAAATAACAGTGGCCAAATAATTTATTAACAGGATTAGAATATAAAAATTAAGGATATTCTTTTATCGAAGATATGAAATGTTTTAAAGACGTACATTTAAAATTCAAGTATGGAATATTATCTTCCATTATGAGAATTTATGGAATTGGAGCTCCACGAAAAATGCCAATATCCTACAGAATTTTTCGACATTTCCTGATTCTTCTGATACACGGAATGCCAGTTTATTCAATATTTGCTTCGATAGTTTAATATAGGAATAATCGACTTTATTTGGAGCATTTCCTGGGCTTGTTAATTGGCGACTTCCTTTCTTTGGCAATGCATTGTAGCATAATATTAAATAAATATGCTTTGCAAAATGTTTTGGTTAAATATGAAAAATACCATGGTTAATAATAAATACCATCCTTGGAAGAATATGTATAAGACATCGAAAAGTTTTGAATCTCATTGTAATAATCATTACACTTATATGGGTGTTATCAGCTTCGGTATGCACAATAACAATGCAACCTTATTCAGAACGGAGACGTTTTTATTGTTTCTTAGTTCTATCCGATAATTATCTTATTAGTACCTTCCTTAATCTTCTTGGAACTCACTTTATATTTGCATATATTTATGGAATTCCTTGCATACTTGGAATAATGTGCGGTACTTTTTATTATGAATTCAGCGAAATTCTTTTTAACTTTCGAATACGTTTAGAAACGCAAAACAGCCTTTTCATTGCAAACAAATTACTGCGCGAATTAAAGATACATAGTGAGCTCTACAAGCTGTCGAATGACCTTCAAGATGCCATGTCGTTGATATGTTTTTTACTTCTTTCCTTTTACATGATTGTTATGTATTGTTCCCTCTCTTTATTCGTGCTCACAGAAACAGAAGATATTATTGCACCACAAATAATCGAAATTATAATGCTAATCGTTTTGATTCCCACAACCGTCACTGGGATTATATTGTGCGCATCTAAAATAAATGCGCAGAACCGTAAGATACAAGCAGCTCTCCATTTATTTTTGGATTCTTGTACCAATCTATTGTACTTTCGTAATATGACTCAATTGTATTTTCGTTATGTAGGAGAAGAACCCTATAATCCATGAAGTCGGGTTCTTCCGAATTAGATCACTGACTTTTGAACTTCATTTCAAACTGATTTTCTGATATTGTATCGTTTATCGTTTTTTTTCTCAAGTCAAGATTACTTAGATTCCTTGTAATGGCTTGATTTACTTAGAAAATTATCAGAGTGTGATTTATATTTTAACTTAGCTGTGTAACTAGGATAATAGTCTAAGAGTCTGAGTGCTATTGAAAAATTTTCCGAAGAAGAATTTATTCGTGATTATTATTCTGCAATAAAAAGGGAAAATCGAGATAACAGAGAATTTTTCGAAAAGAAGAAAGGAAAATTATAACAAATATATGCAGAATCTTTTAGTCATATTAAAAACAATTATCCAGAAAGTTCAATACCATTAGTCTGGAGCTACAGGAACTAAAAGAAATATTTTTAATACGGACGTTGTGTTAATGTAATTTAAAGTGTAAGAGTTGAAAAAAGCATGTTTTTTGAGACTAAATTGAGAGGAAAATGAATATTTAAATTTCCGTTAATTAAAAAAAATTATTCAATTAATTTAAATGATAAAGAAAAAAGGAATAAAGAAAAGAAGGAAAAGAGAAATGAAAGAATAAAGGAAAGAAAAGAAGGAAAAAAGAAAAGAAAGAATAAGGGAAAGAAAAGAAGGAATAAAGGAAAGAAAAGAAGGAATAAAGGAAAGATAAGAAGGAATAAAGGAAAGATAAGAAGGAATAAAGGAAAGAAGGAATAAGAAAATTAAAGAATAAAAGAATACGGATTTTCATTTCGTTGTTTTAGTCATTCCTTAAGAATTTATTTTTGATTACACAAAATACAACAAGTTACATAATATTATATTTAGAACATAATAGCTATATTAGCTATATTATTATTTATAATGCTTAATTTTGTACAATTAAAATTCATAAATATATAAAGATTAAGGATATCTCTCACTTCTATATAACTTAAAACAACAATTCGAAGAATCAAATTGAAACAATATAAATTTTTGAAAACTCCGTTCCAACTCCGTTAATGGAATTAAATTATATCTCCATTATAAATTAACTCCATTAATACGTTTAGTTTCTCTTAGTGGCCAACTAAAATCACTCGCTGTTTTGCCGTTATTTCTTCTGAGATTTTATGAAATTCTACCAAAATTTTGATGTAATCTGCCCTATATATTTGGCACTGAAATTAAGAAAATACATACTATGTTTCGCACATAAGCTCTAAAAAATTTATTTGAATATTTATGCAATTTACTTTGAATGTATATATAATTACCAGCTTATTTTAATGTGATATCATGAATTTTGATTGAAAGCACTGCATTTTACAAACAAAATACATTTAAAAAATGAGTTTTTATTTTACAAAACTTTGTCCGAACATAAATGCTCTTATTTTCAAAAATGCATATAAATATTGGACTCATCTAAGAAGATCATTACTGAAAGTTACAAATTTTATAAAAACGAATGAGCCCAGATCCTTTTCTTCAGCAATTTCTTGTTTGTCTCCTAAATACCCTCAAGACCAAATCTGTACTGCAAAAAATAAGCTTAATTATATTCTTGACATGACAGATGATAGGACGGATAATATGATGTAAATTTAAGTTTCTTCTGATTACAAGTGTTTCGCATAGAAAAATTTTGGAATAAAAATAGTGCCTCTATTATTCAATTCTTATAAATGAATTTATTTTATTACGCATAAGACAGCAAACAAACGATTTTTTTTCTGCGATATTCCAGAAAAAAAAACATAATTATTTTTTAAGAAATCAATTCATTTCTGAAGGAAACACATAGATTGACTTTTTACAATTCCGTCATTTTGTTCTTTTCACAATGCAAAAAGTGCATCGTGTAAGATTCCTTTTACGATAAGGTAAAAGGAGATACTCTTTTCAATAAAAATGAAAGACGAGGCCACATTTATCAATGCGTTTGTATATGATAACATTTTCTTTTTCCTTAATACTTTATTCAATTTATCAATGTTTTCGAGAATCTCCAGTATTTTTTTCACTCAGATAAAAGGCATATACCAAATTATAACTAAGTTTTGTAAAAAAACATAAATTGAATATTTTTTACCCAGCTGAAATTATATAGGATATCCCTTCTATTTTTGATTTAATGCCTAATTTCTAAGCCGATAAAAATTAGCATTTATTTTCATATGAAAAAAATGTTCTAAATGACATAACTGAATTCATTTTACACTAGCCGTCTTTAACAAGTAATTCGTTTTCCGAGATTAACGGCTGCTGAAAATTTCAACTGATTTTGTGTATGTGTGTAAACTGGTCTTAATGATTTCCTCGGCAAAATATTTTTGGAATTCAGCTTTTGATAGATATACAAATCATATTTCTTAGAAGTTTAAAACTTCATTTTTCTATGCATTTCTCTAATTTTCTGTCTATATAATTATGTATTTTTCTATGCTGCAGAAAAAGAGCAGTAATATTTAAAAAATCTGAGTATTCCAAACAGTTTCCAGCATTTCCAGATACTGAATTTAAATATTAATTTCATAAGCGAAAAAATTAAAGCAAACGTTAAATGATTTTATTATTATGCTAGAATTTAACCAGCATATTCATATACTGATCATCCAATGGTATAAACATGATGAAATATTAGTAGAAACAATGAAAACAATTTGAGGTGCATTGTAAATAATGAAATATATTGCTATGAAATAAGCTTGAATATTTTTTTGAAAATTATATAAAATTAGAAAAAACGTTATATGCTAAAACATTTGATATCATTGAAATTTTTTTTAATTTTAAAGTGATATCTATACTTATAATAAAGCTCAATGTGTGTGTGTGTGTGTGTGTGTGTGTGTGTGTGTGTGTGTGTGTGTGTGTGTGTGTGTGCGTGTGCGTGTGTGTGTGTGTGTGTGTGTGTGTGTGTGTGTGTTGGCGCTCTGCAGGCCAGACCATTCAACCTACAGCTACCAAATTTGGCACATGTATACCTTGGAGGCCGGGAATGTGCACCTGGGGGTTATTTTTTCGAATTTTTAAGTAGAATTTTATTTATTTAAAAATTAAGCGAAATTTTGACGTGTTTCTGCTATAACTGACGAAAATATTACCGCACAAAAAAGATTTTTACAACAAATTGAAGATCAAAAATTTATTTTTTAAATGGTACCATTGTTTTAACCTTAAAATTAAATTTCTGTTTTTAATGAATTTTTAAATAAATATTTTAACTCTATTTTTCAACAATTTCTTTCGTACAAAATAAAAATAAACGTTTCGCATTCATGGGAAAAAAATAGCTTTTTTCAAAGTGTTGCCATCACATTGATTAAAGCACCAATTAAAAATAAATTAAATCTTTTTGGAAATAAAATCTGCAAAAATATAATTTTCGTCACGTGTCTGTAGGAAATGAAACAAATATGAAATATTATTTTTTCTAAAAAATAAATTCAAGAAAAATTCTTTTATGATCTTTTACACTCTCTATATTATTAATCCAATAAATCAGTTTCATTTTAAGGCAAGTTTTGTTTAATATGAACAGGATGTCCATTCAAATCATGGCCACACAGCTAATTTTTAAGCCTTTAGTAAGACACAGATCTGTTGCGACATAAATCGTAAATATTTTATTTAAAAGTAGCAAACGATTATTTTAATAATTATAAATTTTTTTTATAAATAGTTGTGAAAGTCTGATTGGCAACAGTGATATTTTTGTAACTTTTAATTTGTTGTTTAAAAACGATGCTAGAATTTTGAATGAAAATAAGTTGATGTAAATTTGATAATATTATCTATAATGTAATAAGATTTAGTTTCATAATAAGTTTGTCTGCATTCTATTTTTGTTGACGCACGAACACAACAGATTTACTAAAATGGTTTAAATAGAAAAATGATTATATTTTATGTAACTTAATTCAATAAATGCTCTAATAAATAACGAATTTTTGATTTTACATAAAGCTTCTGCTGTGGAAATCACGAATAACAAAATGTTCTTGAAACACTAATATTTTAAATAAAAAGAGTTAATTTCCAATCAACTAAATCAATCACTTAAACTGACTGATATATGAAAATTTGAATATCACTATTCAATAAAAAAAAAGATAATTTTAGATTTTCCATCGATCGTTCCAAAGAAAATACGTCAATCAGCGCTCAGGTTTCTCAAGATTAATTGGCCTAAGATTATGAAAATGGTGAGTTTTTCTAAATTTTTAACATTCAAAACTTCATAAATAAGTCTTAGTTGATTGTGGAAAATAGAAATATTCATTCATTTATTTAAAATTTGGTGTGTCTAGAATATTTCTCAGAATATGATCCTTTTGAAAGCAAAACTAAAAACTGAATTTTATGCTAAATCTGAGAAATTTTTGTTGAATTATTCTTTGAGATATTACATAAATTATCAAAAATATTTTGTAGTTCACATAAGACTTAAATACCGAGATATTCTGTTTGCAATACTCATATTCAATAATAATAGTAATAAATAAATAGCAATAAAGATGATAAATAAAATAAAACGCTTGGTTTTATTAAAAATATCTTTATATTAATTGCAATTTCATCATTTTCACTTTAAATTAAAGTTGACGTTTTACCGGAAATGACAATTAATTAGCAAAATATATAGAGTAAATTGAACGAAACGATCTAAACAACAGTATAAGTTTGGTATGACTATCAAAATTTGAAGATTAAAATTGTTTTGTTGAGAATCTATTAAGAGACCAGTTACTTAAAATATTTAATTGAAAATTGTAGCTAGCTGTAATATTGGCGAACCGGCTGGTCGCCAAAGGCGGCTAGTAAAAAATAAATTTTGTGTTTTTAAATTTTCCACTGCATGTTCCATTCCTAAAAAATATTCAAACAAATTTATAATAATATAATTTATTTCTTATAATGAATGCTTTTACACAGGAAGGTATTCCAAAGAACTTTTTTTTTCATTTACGCTTCTCTGGAAAATCGATGGTATGCTGAAGCAATTATATCTTCCTCTCCTGGTGAAATCTGAGGAGGGTGCCAGCTCAGGTGTCGTCCTCGTCATCTGACTGCGGTTCAAAATTACGGTCTGTCCCAAAATAGCCCTAGTGTTGCTTCAAACGGGACATTAATATAACTAAACTAAACTAAATCTGGTGAAATCTCCTCCGCCACTTCTTACTGTGTCACAGAATGAAGCTCCTGTACTCCTGTGAACAAGAGTTCTTGTATTCTTCTTCACATGTTATTATCATGTGAGGACATGATGTTTATTGGTTTCAGGTTTTTGAAACCTCAAAATGCGTAGGCAACAAATTGGCGATTTATCGCTTTTGAGGCATCAATTTTTCGCTTTTAGGGTTATTAGAGAATAATGCAAAAGTATGTCACTTTGGTGATTTATCGCCAATTAAAATTACAACTTGATTTCCAAATTATTCATTTTCAGAATTCTTACGAATTGTCTTAATTAATTTAAATCATTAACCAGTTTAAACCGGTTTCAAAGTTTAGAAAAACGATGGTGTTTTTTTTTTTTTTTTTTTTCATCTCAAAATTGGTCGAATTTCCAAAACTTTGTTTGCCAACGAAAAAAATTGAAAATAAAAGTTAAACAAATAATCATTTTATATATATATATATATACAGAGAGAGAGATTGCACTATGAAACCATGAAGCTTACCAACGTGGCTGCCCTTTCCTTTTATTTTCGATGTTTCATTTAACTATATATTTTACAATTCTGTTTCTAATTTTTTTTTAAAAAAATCATCAATGAACAAACTCTAGACCGATATCTAAGAGGTACAGACAATTGTTCTTCAATTGATATCACAATGTCTCCTAATCATTCATTTTGCGAGTCATTTTTTTAACATTTTCTCTTGATCATTAAGAAAACACTCATTATGAGAGGTCCTTGTTAAGTGAACTTTGACAGTATTCTAAACGTGCTAATATAACCTAAGTTCATTGGCTTTTGCACTTTTTCAAATTTCGTAAAATCAATGAATTATTGTAATCATTTAGGGTTTTTTTTATTATCATTTTATGTTTATTTGTACATTTATAAAACAATTTTGTTTTTAATTCATTTATGGAATTTTTATTTACAGGAAAATAAAATCTCTTTATAATTTTGACAAAACCATTTTTGAGAATACCGTGCAATATAAAACATTAAACAGAGTACCAATTTTGTGCAACTTTATAACATAATGTGTTAATAATTCAAAATCTTCATTTGATATACTTCATTTGCATTTATGCTGTACGTAGCTTCAAATTAACAGGAAACATATCAACGAAGAGACATACAATTTTGCATTATAATTAAATAAATTATTTGGCCCCTTTATCTATTATTTAAATACAACTTATTGATTTCATATTCCATGTATCGAAAGGTGATAATTTTGATTCCTTCTATCACCCTTTACAATTTGAGCAATTATTTTCTGAGAATTCTGTATGATAAAAATAAAATCGTGTCTTCTTCGTTCGTTTCAAAATCATCTTTACTGTCATACCCTCATATTTATATTATTTTACATTTCCTGCCGTAATCTATTAAGTAAAAATGAGTTTTTGTTTGTTCGTACATTATGCGCTGCCTACCGTTCAACCGATTCCGATGAAACTTGGTCAAATCATTGCTTACACCTGCGCGAAGATTATAGGCATAATACAGTTATCATATCTAATATATAAAAAGGAATTTTTGTCTGTTCATATCTTATGCGCTGCCGTACCGTTTAACCGATTCCGATAAAACTTGGTCAAATCATTGCTTGCACTTGCGCGAAGGTTATAGGCATAGTACAGTTATCATATCTAATATATAAAAATGAATTTTTGTCTGTCCATATCTTATGCGCTGCCGTACCGTTCAACCGATTCCGATAAAACTTGGTCAAATCATTGCTTGCACTTGCGCGAAGGTTATAGGCATAGTACAGTTATCATATCTAATATATAAAAATGAATTTTTGTCTGTTCATATCTTATGCGCTGCCGTACCGTTCAACCGATTCCGATAAAACTTGGTCAAATCATTGCTTGCACTTGCGCGAAGGTTATAGGCATAGTACAGTTATCATATCTAATATATAAAAATGAATTTTTGTCTGTTCATATCTTATGCGCTGCCGTACCGTTTAACCGATTCCTATAAAACTTGGTCAAATTATTGCTTGCACTTGCGCGAAGGTTATATTTTAAATTGACAATTGACAAAAGACAAACAGTAAACGGCAAACGGCACATATCATTCCGAGTTAATTACACATATATCAAACAAAATAAAATCATTATGACTGATTCCAGTCAATAAGAGTGAACTGAATTCGAAAATATTTAGTGAAAGCGCTAATTGTTTTCTTCTCATTAATGAATAATATTCTACACAAGATGCTGTCATTCAGAAACCACAGAATTTTGTCTGCGGCAAACCGCACATGCTATTCAGTCTATCTCACAAAAACAAAACAGAATTATTATTATCAAGTTAAGTTATATATATATTTGATATTTTCCATTGCAAACATTAATTTGTATATTTATTCAATGAATCGACAAACGATATATCGGTTATATAAGCGCATATCTTGTTGATTGCTTCGACAATATACAAATCCCCAAAAGTTCGTCACTTTGTAGATCTACCATCCCAGCAAGTAGAAAAGTCAATTCGAGTTTCTGAAACAAACGAGGAACGACAAACGAGCAATAAAGCAGGTAGTTTAAGAATTGCAAATTGTGCTTCAGAATCTCATCAACATGCGGCAAGAATCAAAATACAACGTTTATATGCTACTTGATCACGCGCATCTGAATCAAAAGATCAATGATGCGGCAAGAAGTGAGGCAACAGTTCTTAACAGAAAGTCGATTGGAGAAGATGTGTTTATTCCCAATATTCCCACCGACATACCTTTTGATTTCAAACGACTGATTTCATTCCACTTCCATTCTCGTTGACCATCAACAAGATGCAAGGTCAATCGCTTGAAGTGTGTGGATTGAACCTAGAATATCGATGTTTTTCACCCGGCCACTTGTATGCTGGATGCTCATGAGTCGGACAACCAAAAAATATATTTGTTTTATTCTGATGACGGAAAAACAAAAAATATTGTGCGCCCTAAAGCATTTGAATTATTAAGTAAAAATAAATAAAGAGAATAAATATTATTTATACTTCTCCTTTATGTAACATTAAATTTCAATGAATATGTTCATTGTCAACACGAAAATAAATATTATTCTTTCTATCTTTCCTAATTAAACGAGATAGCTATTTCAAATTTTGAACGATATTTCCAAAATTATGTTTCCCTCCGCAGCAACGTGCTGGGTACCAGCTAGTATAAATATAAAATATTAATATTTAAAATTATTTCATTTAAAAATATTTATTAAGTTAATTACTTATATCTAATAATATTTAAGAATTAAAAAATACTCTTAGCATTTTTATTACAACTTAGCCCTGAAATAATAAAAAATAATTATTTTACATCAATTTCTTGCAAAAATATAGAAAAAATTGCCAAATGACAAGAATTAGAATCTATCATCATAAAATAATCGACTAACAAATCACAAAAAAGGGTTAAGAATATTGATTCTGTTTTTTAAAGGCACAATTTTATAAACATTATACAACTTAATTATCAATATATTGTTTAAACTATAAAAATAATAGCTTCTAAAAAAAGTGTAAACTTAAGCATATAATTACAAATATCGTATAAATTGAGAGCATAATTTTCTTGTAATTTTTCCCATTGTATTTTATGTAGAAAAGTTTCTATTATATTAATCCTCATGTCTAGAACCGTATCATTTCAACTCTAATGCAAAAAAACACCTAAATAAAGCAGAGGCTGAAATTATCTTTCCAATATTTGAACCAAGAGTAGCTCGTAAGTTATTACAATTCCAAAACTAACAAAAATGAAACTTCTGTCTAACTTCCAAACACCAAATGGCTTCACTGTCACATCATCATTGAAATCATCGAAGATTTGGATTATCATGCTTACATCAGAACGTTCTCTTTTGTAATGAGTTTCGCTGCTCCGTGATTGGACTACGGCACTTCTCATTTTCGAAAAAATGATGGGAATCTCCGCAGATAATGCAACCAGAATAGCGAACAGAATACCATTAATAATCACATTGAAAATAGAATTTTGTGATTCACCATTAGCTATTGAGAAGTCGGAACGCCTATACATTAATTTCGTCAAGTTGAAAAACAGGCCTGTCATCCAGAATGCCATAAGGAAAAAAATAATTGGAGACAACGCATCATTTGTATTTTTCACGATTCCGGCAATTTTTCTCAAGTCCATCTGCAAAGTGGTTTGAATACTTGTCAGCCTATCTTTTCTTATTGCATCCTTCAGAATCTCTAATAAAGCATTTAACATACAGCGCATTTTAATCAGCAGAACGTAGCAAATAATTGCTGTTAAAAGTGGAAAGGCATGGAAGAAAGCGAAGCATATTGCTATGTAAGATTTCAGTAAAATTATTGTAAATAGAGATTCCATTTGAATATCCTTTTGCTGCTTTACACCGAAAGTGAATACGTTTAGAAAAAAACGATATTGTTCTTTTGTCTTCAGTACTCTTGTGGTATTCAAAATAATATAGACAGTCATAAGCAGGGTTAATAAAAACACCATTTTCATGAGATGTTGAGATTTCTTCATTTGTCTTGAAACAAGAAATGCACTCTGGAATAAAGTTTGCTTTAATATCTTTATCCTATAAAACATGAATAACCACAATGCAAGCATGAATACAGTCTGAATTGCATGCACTAGAAACAATTTGTCAATAATAACTGCTAAACGCAATGATGATGTGAACGTTATACATATAATTGAACAACAGAAGGACTTGTATATCACACAAATGAATGCAAGTATACGCTCCGTAAAGCTTATTCGAACACTTTTCTCAACAATGCTTATTCCAAATAACTTGAATGCGCATATTATCAGCTTCTCCTGACGTGTCATAATCGAAATTTGAAGTAGTTTTCAAGATTTAAAGCAAGAATATTAACTTTACAAATATTGATAGTGGTTGTATGGAAATATCTCTTCAAAGCTGATATATGACAGAAATATAGGCTCTTTGATTATATATTTGATTATATACGCATTTACATAATAATTGCTGAGTTAAAATCGTTTTTTTTTAAAAAAACTTGAAATTATATAGTAAATTATGCATTATCTGTTTAAAGAATATGCATATATGAAACATTTTAATGACTCTTTTGTTAAGCAATTTCAAACAGAATAACTTCAAATTCAGCAAAATAAACATATATATGTTTATGTATTAGTATTTAATGTACATTTAAATGAATATTTGATTCAAATATACTTTAATAAAAGCCTTTAAACTGTTTCGTGATACGTTTCGTAATCTCTTTCAAACATAAATATAACCATACAATGTTACTTTGTTTTTATGAAACAACATTGTCGCAACTTATGTTGTGGTGAACAGCAGAAAAGTTAATTCAAAAAAAAAATAACGACTCACTGACCGAAATACCGAATATTTAAAGTTCTAATATACATATAAATGAAACTTGTATTTAAAAGAGAGAGACAGAAGTTTATTTTGTCCATTATATAATACTTTTTGATAAATGTTCCTTGATTGACAGTCACAATTTAAAATGCAGATAAGATGTTTATTTTAGAATCAGAATATTTAACCAGTTGATTGTGGAATTTATTTTTAAATGTCCCTTAAGTCTTCCTTTGTAAAGACAACTAATGATGGCATACATAAAAAGAAATAAAAATGATTGTATATTAAATTTTTCAAAAAATTGTAATGAAGCAAATAAGATTTCATTTCTTTATTAAATAAAAAAAACAACGACAGCTACAAAATGAGGGTTTGAACCAATGTGTGTATACAATGTGATCAAAATTAAAATGCCCCTACTCTGAGCTCTTTATACAGATAACTACTCAGTGTAAAGGCTCCAGAATTGTTGAGCATACTATTCAAGACATGGGAAGACGGATTACGCACAAAAAAATTAGTTCCAAAAACAAAGATGGATGACGCTGTAGAACAGAAAATATGCTGAAAGGACACAAAATACGCATTTGCAACACATTTTATTCGAACGTATCAAACATTCAATCACAAAGACCTTATCGATAGGGGGAACCTTCTCAATATGGTCCCTTTCTTCAGGATGTAAAATCTATATTCTGTGTCAGTTCGTTCAACTGTGCATTGTAATTGGCTGATTGAGATGCTACTCACATACAGAATGATAGTGTCTTTCAAATCTACCAAGGTTATCAGACATTCTCGACAAACAAAATGTTTTAAATATCCCCCTCCAGTCAAAAATCACAATGAGAACAATGAAGAAGAAACTGCTGCACTTAATTGTCCAATGTATGGAGGTGCTCCATCTTGTATAAATGTAATTGAATCTGGAGTGTAACAAAATTTTCGAACATGTTTTGCTACCTCTTGGCCGTCACGATGCTGTACACAGGGCCATTCTGTGTAGCCTCCTTCAAAAAAGAAAGGTCCAAGAATAAATGTGGCTATGAATCCACAGGTTTTCCTTGTTCTAAATGCGACAGTCCCTTGATTGTTTCACTTAAATGGAAATGTGCTCCATCGCTCCATATAATCTGCCATGGAATCTATGCATCCACTTAAACCTTAGCCAGAAATATCAATGCAAAGGTCAGTCGCGTCTCTCTGTTGATGAGTAGCAACTGCTGATAGTAACGAATTTTGTATGGGCAAAAATGCACCGTTTTTTCTCAGCAAGTTCCACATTGTAATGTAGGGAACACCCAAGCGCAGTGACACTACGCATGCACTACTATAGCCTACAAGGTTATCTATTGATTGTTCAACAATAGTGGTGGCAGCATCTAAAACGACATCTAAGCAAGCGAGTCGATTTGCGTCCTGGACATGGCTCAACTCTAAGATCTCCAGTTTTCTTGCATCGAGCGATTATTCTCCTGTCAGCTTGTGTAAGTAATAGTCCTTTGCCTCAATTCTTAAGTCGACGAAACTCTCGAAGTGTAGGTGCAGCATTTCTTTTATTTTCATAAAGCAACTTCAGAAGCAAAGCGCGTTCTGGCAGCGTGAGATCCATCGCTGATAAAAATGATATTTTCTCAATTTCATCTTTTATGCTCAGAATAGTTTTTCCGTTTATTATTTACTAGCCACCTTTGGTAACCAGTTTATTTCTTCGAAGTATTGGCTTTTCTGGCTCTTGAACTATTAACATAGGATGCATTTATTCAAAATTTCAATTTGTTATTTCTTATGACTGAATAAAAAGAAATTAAAAAAATCAGTTGACTATAAATGTCTTAACGTGCCATTTACAAAAGTGTATATACTACGACATGAATGAGAGAGTGAGAATCCTACATCGGAACTGATGATCAAAGAAGGAAATTTTATATTTTTATATTATTATTAGTCAAAGCATACGATCGAAAGGCGTCGTGCACCAATAGACCTAGTTTGACCTTCATTACAGTAGTAAAGCTATTATTATTGTGTATCAAATTAAATTTACAAAATTCATTAAAATAAGAGAAAAAAATTGCAAATGAAATCAGTATTATTAAATAGACATTTTTTTTGTTTTTAAGATAGCTGAAAAAATCGTATTTATAAGATAATGTTTTTGGAAGATATTCCATAATTTCCTGCATATAATCCGCGGCGGCGTATAATCCGTAGATGCTTTTCTATCCATGACAAAAAAAATTTCAGTAGATAATCCTCAACGCCGCATTATCTGTGGATTATAGGCGGATTTTCCGCGGTGGCAGATTTTTCGTGACGATTGCAGTGGCAACTTTCGTGTTTTTTTAGCAGATAATCAATCCGTGGATTATACTCAGAAAATTGCGATTGTTACAAAGAACCAAATTCCGCTTAGTTATTAATTTTCATATTTAATTTTGTATTTGATTATAGTCGAAAACGTCTTTTCTCCACTTACTTTCTTACTTCTTTTGCTCGCAGATTTATTGTAGGTAACTTTCTCTAGCTAGTTTTTGTTCAGTTCGATTCTATACATGCTCCAGACAGCATCAAGTGGCAATCCTTTCCCGGCATAACAATAATTCCAGCGACTTTGATAGGCGTGAACTTATGTGCATTGGAAGTTTTCTCAAAAACGCAACATATCAGGGCAAACTTGCAAAAGGTACACAGTATCTTAATCAAGGACATCGGAAAGAATGGCAAAACCTTGGTTCTACTAAACGCAATGAAAGAAACGGCTTTACCTCCTCTAACGGCTGGTGGCATACTGGAAATGAAATACGGGCTTACTCTTTCAGTGTTCGGAACTTTACTCTCATATGGATTACTTTTTATAAATAGAAAACCGGGAATGGCGCATTGGAATTACTTCTGAACATTACCTTCAAAATGTGTGACTAAAAATACAAAAATGCTAAAGCTTTTCTTTTCACTTGAGTAGGATTTGGTGCAGCCCACATCCCCATCAAATACAACCTATCCTTATTTCCATCAAATTTATCAGCCTAATTTAACGTTTTAAGAATTTAATTTAGAAATACCTCGAGTCTTTAAATCTTTATACTTTAAGTCTGATGTCTTTTTAAATATGAGTGTTAGAGTTTTGATTCCCTCCGGTGGAGAAACGGGAAAATTCTGTTCTCCTAATCAGATGTATTCGAGACGCCGATGCGGCAACATGTACTCTCTCTCTCTCTCTCTCTCTCTCTCTCTGTGTGTGTGTGTGTGTGTGTGTGTGTGTGTGTGTGTGTGTGTGTGT
>JAPMOR010039303.1:96637-123172 GCA_026543865.1 Argiope aurantia | reverse complement strand
TGTGTGTGTGTGTGTGTGTGTGTGTGTGTGTGTGTGTGTGTGTGTGTGTGTGTGTTGATGTGTTTGTGTGGTAGCTTAGAAATGTCCGTGTCCATATATGTGCTCCTGCTTCGTCATTAATGGAATTGTCATGCACTGACTGAACTATGAGTTTGATGCATTGTGATTCAAACCCTTTACCTCATCCCAATAGTTGCAGCTTAAAAGAAAAACAATAACGATTTCAAAATCCTAAAACCGTCGTAACTATCTGTCGATTCTTTTTTTTCCATGATGTACTGTTGTAAGATAACCGGGAAAACATCCAAGTGAGGTGCGGTTAGTAACTTTCAAAAACGAGAATAATAGTAATCAAATTTTCCTTACGAAATCCAATAACTTTTTACTATCAACTCTACAGAAGTTTCAGTGTTTTCATATAATTATCTGCCTTATTTAATGAAATTTTGCACTTAATGTGCCTAATATTTATGAAAATGTGTGCTCGGTGAACTCTTTTGAGTTACCCTGTTTATAATTTGTCTGTTTCGCCATTCAAACGTGGTTCTTGTTTCAGTAGTAAACGCTTCATCACCGAAGCATTCATTATTACACCAATGCTTCTCTACTTTCTGAATACCGGACAATGTCGTGAAAATGTTGAAACGATATGCGTGTTTTAGGTTGTTTACCTTATAAAACTTTTTCAAGCGGTTTACACTTTCTTCCGTCTTTTTTGTTGTTGTTGTTTGTTCGTTTTAAATCTTCTGGCTTCCTTCCTCTCCCCACCCACACTTTTTCTTAAATCACTGTTTGGATGAAACGAACATCTTTACAAACAAGTTTAAATATATACTTAAAACAAAGCAAATTGTTATTGTATGCTAACTTATGACAGCATGATATAATTCGAATCTGTAAAAGCTAATAAACACACGAGCTCATGAACATCGCGGGATGCATCAGAAATTCGACTGGCTTCCAAACCTGCAGAAATCGCAGGAAAAGTAGGTGGATAACTAATAAGTTTACGTATTTTTTTCCTTTAGTCTTTCAATATAATATGGAGACAAAAATTATTTTCTTGCCATTAGATAATGAGCTACAAGAATGTCTGTCTGAAATTGTGTGGAAAACCTGGAAAATAGTAAGAATGCAAACAGTTCAATTGAGAATTCATTTTATTATAAATAGATGTTACTCGTGATCTCATTCTCAGATTTTATTTTTTTTATCTGAAAGAAAGTGAAATCGTGGATTTAAGTTAACATGCAATTAAAATTTGAAAAGACTGCTACAATAATCATTATTGATCTACATAATCCATTATCCATTGAAAATACTTTCTGTTCAAAACAACATCAGGAACTTCCCATAACTATTGTTATGCAAATGAGCATAAATTGAACAAGAACACTTTCAATCAAACAATTAATTTTTAGACTACAACGTTAAAAATTTTTGATGAGTTCTTTTAAAACTCATTTAAAGAAGCATTCAGATGGATAATGAAAACTGCCAGATTCTGAAAAAGCTCAGCTTTTCGCGCATATGTGAGAAAGTTTGTTGTTCAGGCAAATAAGCTAGAAAATTAGAAGCAAAATGGAACATAACGCCATACAACAAAATGTTCCTTATTTCAATGGTTATAGATTGCTTTTACATGTTCTACGATTTTCAGGTATAAAGGTCATGGAATATAAAGTCAAACAAGCTGGGAAATGGTCTTTAAAAAATTTGGTCCCAAAATCACCTGTCATTTTAATACATTTGATCCAAGTATTCATAATAACGTCAGCTATATTTACGATTATTAGATCTCGTTTTCATACTGTCATAATTATATCGTTTACAATAGCAAGTATGCTTTCCTTCATTCTCTGGCAGGTTATGAACAGAAGGAAACGAAACTTTATAAATTTACTCATCAAATATCAGAAAATAACCTTTAGATTCCAAAGAAATCGGAAAAATCTTAACATAGCAATCAATGCTTGTTTTGTCTTGATCTTCTTCATAACACTTTTATCAGCAATACTTTGTGCAATGAATTTACCGAACTCTGTCTACGAACAAACCGTCTCATATACTCTTTATATTGAATTCGAAATCGGCAGTAAAATAGCCATTTTTCTCAATATTATCGTAACTTCTTTAACATTTACCTGCTTGTTCGCGTTTCCGTCAGTAATTGCTGTCTTATGTGGTACCATCTATTATTGTTTTAGTGAACTGCTCTCATGTTTCAATGAAAACATCAAAAATTACGATGCAAGATCTTCTTCTTATGGAATGTTATCAAAATTAGCGGAAAACTACGATCTGCTTTATGACATTGCTCACAATCGAAGACATCTTTTCTCCAGTTGCATTCTTGCTTCTTTGTTCGCAGATTTTATGTATGTACATTTCTCTAGCTAGTTTTGTTCTGTTCGATTCTATACATGCTCCAGACAGCATCAAGTGGCAATCCTTGCTGGGTATGACAATAATTCCTACTACTTTGATCGGTGTCAATTTATGTGCATCGACAGTTTCGTCACAAACGCAGAACATGTGTCAATTTATGTGCATCGACAGTTTCGTCGCAAACGCAAAGCATCAGAGCAAACTTGCAAAAAATGCACAATATCTTAAGCAGGAACTTCGAAAAGAATTGGAAAACCTTAGTTCTATTGAAAGCAATGAAAGAAATGGCGTTTCCTTCTCTGACGGCTGGTGGTATACTGGAAATGAAAAAATGACCTCACTTTTTCAGTTTTTGGAACTTACTCACATAGGGATTGCTTTTTATAAATGTTAAAACATGATAGATGTATTTAAACGACTTCTGCACCTTTCTTTCAAAAGATTTCACTAAATTTATACAATTTCTGAGACTGCAATTCTTTATTACCTGAATAAAATTCGAAATATTCATATCTCAGACAGCAGTCATTCCAAAACAATTCATCCTTATTTCCATTAAATTCATCTGTACAAATTGCTTTAATGTATTTAAATTGAAATCTTTATATATAGTGTTTTTCATTATTGTATTTTGAAATATAACTTTGGTGCATTGTGTTTCGAACATTTTATCTCCATTCAACAACTGAAATTCAAAACAAATAATGATTACACTTGAATAATAACAATTGCAAAATTCTAAAAGAACCATCACTATACACCGATTCTTTTTCTGCGTGATATACTGGTGTAAGATTTAATGAGAAAATATCCACCCGAGATTTGAATATAAAAAAAATTTTAAAACCGGGGCAATCCTAATCAAATAAAAAATGCTTTAATTTATACTAGAAATGTGGAATTATTTCAAAAACATTGAATATAAAAGAACAAAGACACCGGTAAAGTCAATATTCTAAACATCACTTCTCCCCTAGTATATTGTCCATTGAAAAGAATATCACTATGATTACTTTTAAAACTACTCCAAAGAAAATATACATAATCTTGGCTCCGATAAGAGATAAACAATAACTCCTAAACGATCTGTCGAATATTTAGAATTCACTGAATTTTGCTTTTCTATACCTGCATATTTGTGTAGTATTTCATTATCAAATCTAAAAATATTAGCTGATATTGATAAGAGAAGTGGTTTGTGAAAATACATTATAAGAAATGATTAATAATTATATATAATTAGGAATTTTTTAGACTAAGATATGTATTTTTTATTAAAAAATATCTTTAGATACATTTGCGATTCCTGAATTATAAAAATATTCATTGAAAGTCTCATGCGTATCGAGGGCTCGATTACACCGTACCTGTAGATTACGATAATTTGAGATATAACTAACAACTTCCAGAAAGAAATACTTGAGGCATGTAATGCTTTAAATGACTCGACTGCAGGAGGAGGGACGGATTAGATTATTGCATTTTAATACGACCCTCAGTATTTTGAACCATGTTACGAAGACAAAAATGGGGCCTGGAAATTTCACCACCTTTCACAAACTTCAACTTCTCTATCACAATGGATTTAATGTGTACCAGGTAGATCTGAGTACATTTAACGGCAGTCTTGGAGTAATTCAATTATCATTTGTGGCCAAAAACTGTATCTCACTCAAGAAAGTTATCCGATCTCTCTGACGTACATATATTCAAAAATAATTAGAACAAAATTTACAAAAAGTGGAATTGCATTCAGAAAACGGCAAATTGTTAAAATAAAAAAAGGGAAACAGTCCAATTCACAAACAAATTTATATTCATTCTGCTTTCTTCTCATTAACAACATTAAACAAAGAAAAACACTGATACTTCACAATTTTTGATGAATTATCATGATACCAATTTATAAAAGAAAACCTTTGTTTGGAATCTGTGCGAATTCATTTTACGAAAATTTAAATTTACTTTCTCCTTAATTATGAGCATTAGAAATGTCAAACTAGCAAGCGACCGAAACGGTTTCCTATCCGGAATGGTTTGGTTCCTGTTTGTTTGCAGATGCTTATATAAATGTTTTTTCCGTACGTAAGTAGGATGTTACCATTTTGGGAAATACAGATTTTTCAACTTCAAAAATGATTCGGTTTCAAAAAGGAATTTGTGTGTCAAATCCTGCTACATTCTACAGCTAACAAGGACCCAATTCTTTTTAAAATGTAAGTACCTTGTGACATACTAGAATGTTATAAAACAAGATTTCTTTTTTAATCTATACAAATACATTAAATATAAATACATTAATTTTTCACCTATTATAAAGTGATGAAGTCCTTTTTTTTACAATCTTAAAATTTTTGAAAAAAATACAATATATCTTAACTTTAGTAGTTTAATTCTATGAAAGCCAGTGTAATTGAATGGACTTGCCATTTTGAATATTTCAGGCTTTTTTATTCATTAAAGTTCTTTAAAGAAAATAAAGAGGTCAAATTTTTCTTCTGTATGCTTTTACAAATGCTCAGGAATCTATTCTTCGCTGTAAAAACTCTAAATATATGCTCGATATATTTCACACAAAAATATTTTAAACATCACATTTCAAAATAAATATAATATCGATTTGAAAAGGAACAGCAACATCAGTTTAAAAATCGAGGGGTAGTATTTCTATTATTCACTAAAAGCATTCGTTCGTCAATTAAAGAACTACAAAAAATTATGTGCTATTGAATCTTTTTATGGATTGTTCCATTATTTATATTTATTTTTATATCATTACAAGCTTAGACCGAATCATGGAATATCGATTCAAAAAATATTGATTTCGGAATAATTTTAATCATACTTTTAAAATCATAGAATATTAAAAATATTAATTTTATAAAAACGCAGTTTTTAAATATTTTAGCAGCCTTTTATAAGAAATGCAATGCATTTATTCCAACATTCTCTTTTATTAATTTTATTTTTATACTTCCCTTTTCTTCGTGAATTTGTAGCAGGAAGTATATAAGAATTAATTTTAAGGTATCTGAACACGTTCTGAGCACTTTTTTAGAAAACCATGGTGTATACATACTTTAACCATATTTCTGGGTTTGAGACTATTCAAAATTAGTAATAGGATGTCAATATTTGAAATAAACATTAAGACTTTTTAAAAATTGACAATTAATAGCATAAATTTAAGCAAATTCTTTAAAAATTTCAAATTGGCAAAACCAAAAACTTTTTACTCTCATCCGAACAAAACTTATACTGAAATAAACTACGTAGTTTTCTCTAGGGAATGAACTATGGTTATAATAATAAATAAAAATCTTAGAACCAGTCGAAGAATTTATCATGAAATTTTTAATAAATTTGTGATGTTATTGTTCAAACAATAGGCTGTAAATTTAAAAAAAAATATTCCCTGAATCTAAATTATTTTCATTCATTTCCCAGAAAATAGTATAAAGTCCACCAAATTTCATAGTAATATGATAATTATATTTTGAATTAATTGATTTGAAAAGAGCAAAAAATAAGGGGAAAAAATCCATTTTGAGAAAAATGCATTTAAAATATACACTAACATGTTTTAATAATAAATTATGTATGTCCATACTTAAAATACCACATTTTCAGGTTATATCTTCTTCCTTCCTCAGCATTTAATAATTTCCCTTTTTTAATTATTTTTTTTCTGGCAATTTTTGTGGCAGTGAATGCCGCCTAGATTCGTATATTCTGTTTTTGTCGAGCTCAGCAAATACACTCTCTGCATTTGCACTATTATACACTCCAAAAACCTTAAGAATATTCAGTAATCCTATAAAACCTTCGTTAAAATGTATTACAGACATAAATGCCCCTAATCTGAGGGTTCGGAGCTCAACAAAGACATCTTTAGGTAGAAATTTCTACAAAACAACGTTAATACTCTTGTTATCATTTTTCATTTTGCAGTGCAAAAAATATTTCGTATTTAAAACTAAATTTCTGTTTATACAAATTTTCAACATGTTTTTGGCCCTTTAAATCGGTACTTCCAGTTATTTAAATGTCTAAATAGGTTTATTAAATGTCTAAATCGAAAATATTAATATCTTGACTTCTAATTAACGTAGAGATAAAAGTATACTTGTTTGGATGGTTCAAAGACTGGTCTATCTAATAAATAAAGTTTTTAAAAAATGTCATTTTTGGCGAAAATTGACTTTTTTAACGTGTTTGTATATCTTAACAAAAAACGTTTTTGAAACATTCTTTTATTAATATATGATAAAATAGAATTTTACATTATTTTCTTTTGTTTCGTAAAAATTTATTTGATTTATAATTATTATTATGAAGTGAGCTTTCCCTGAAATCCATTACCAAATATCTCGATTCTTACGCAATTAAACTTCATTAAATTAATTGATTGTTGCACTTCGAAAATATTAAAATAATATATTCGAGAATCCATAAGATTACAAGAATTCGAAATTCTACTTGTAGCATTTAAAGGAAGCGGAAAAAAAATCCCAAAATACCTTCTTTATAAATATGAAATTATATAAAAGTATTATTCGGCCTTTGTATATAATTTCAAGATTTTATGAAACAAAGCATAAAATATTTTTTAAAGAAATCGGTATTTGTTAGGAAAGTTTGAAAAATGCTAAGAGGCAAGCAATATTAAGCTCATATATAGATGGTCCTTCTTATAGGGTGAAGGGGGGGGGGGGGGAGTAAACTTAATATAAAGATGAAAAATCTCCAGAATAATTATGTAGGTTCTTAAGTAATTTATAATACTGATGTTATGAATCGTAGGTTGCCTTGTGGACCGAGTATCGGCCTGCGAACCAGTGGCCGCAGGTTCGATCCGCGCTGTTCACATTCCTTTTAGGCCGGGATAGCCTGGTTGGTAGAGCGTCGAATTCGCGTCCCTTAGGTTGCGAGTTCCAACCCCGCCTGCCGAAGATTCCCTGCATGCTTGGTGGCTGACGCGCGTTAAATCTGTCGGGGTCACAAAGTCCTTCATGTCGGGAGTAATACCACTGGGAGTACTGGATCAGGGATGATCGTTCTCTGATTCAGGTCTAAATGACGATACGTGGTTGAGTGAATGAAGTTCGCCCCGTAAAAAGGGTTGTGACGTGTGTGTAGCTAAGTCGTTCTCTTGTCCCTAGATGGTGCTACTATAGAAATAAGAGGCGCTCCCCCTCAGGCTTAAATCGGTTGTCTTCGAACAGCGGGCTTGTCCATGGCAAGTGCCATAAGAAACAACTGGTGTTATGGTAGATTAATGCTCGCCTCGCCTATGACGGAGCACACCTCTTTGTAAAGTTCCCATGCATGTCATGTTCACAGCAGAATCTGTTTTCATGGAATTTTTTTCACAGCCCTTATGGGCATATATACCAGTCCAATTATTTAGTTATTTCTGATGCCAAAAGATTGGTCGGGTGGCATTATGATTATATATAAAAAAAATGTTCAAATAAAAGCAGACAGTTTTAAAAACGAATAAAATAGGAACTATTCAAATTATTTAAATTAATCTTGTGGCAGGAGATTGAAGGATAAGATTTAAAAATTTTGCTAAGACTCTTTCTAATATTAGTATTAAATGCTACTGATAAATGTAGGACTCAGGAATCACTACTATTTTAGAATGCATGCACATTTAATTACATTTAGGACTGACAATTACATTAACATAAAGGAAATGAACATTAAACAGATTTCGTTGAATACGTCGCAGGATTAATTCACATGTTAATATCGCATGGCAATATTCGTCGTTTCACAGCTCTCGTCCAGAACTACGTCGCGTCTTTCGTTCAGACCCGTCTCGTCTGCACTCCGTCTAACAAGCATCAACACCTGTTGGCCAGCAGATGGCGCTCGTCATCAGGCGTTCGTCACTACATAAATAGCTCTTGAAAAGTGCAAAAGCTGACAACGACTGCAAAGCTGTTGAACCTCTCAAAACAACAGTAGCAAAATATTCAGTATGTAAGCAATGAAATGACTCATGTGAAATATCAAACTAATAAAAAAATATCCAGTAACTTTGTCAATGAATTAGCAACTCGATGATATGATTTGCTCTATTCCTTCCAAAGTTTTGGCATTTAGTCGAATCTCAGTAATTTGCCATTCAATATCATGATTATCATTATTTCATGATAATCAAAATTTTCTTTGAAGTAAAATTTTCTTTGAAGTTTTTTTATAATCCAGACAGTTCAAGGTAATTATCGAAGATATTATGTCAAGAGATTGCTATAAGATGTTTACGTATCGAGTTTTCTATAATAAATCTCTTATGACAATGAACACAATAATATTTCTAATGAATAAAATTATCCGTTTATTATTATTATTATTATTTTTTTTGTGACTTTCAACAGCTTTTCTATGAATTACAACTTTTGAAATTGGAGCGTCAACTTTCTGAAGTGATTAGTATTAACAAAAAAATGCATTAAACATTCCTGATATCTTAAAAACCTGCTAATTCGGTAGGGTTTTTTTTTTTTTTTTTTTTCGTAATATACATTTTTTTAGAGATTGAACGGAAGGAATGAAACAGATTATGCGTAAAACGGAAGTATGTGTCTCTCTCTTACGTTGAATGAATAAAATGAGTAAATTGCATTATGAATCCACTAAACCTTCATTTCAAAATAAATGGACTTAATTTTAAATATTTATAAAGAACAATTTGTTTTTTTAAGTTACTTTCTCTTAATAAAGAAATATACTTTTTCAACTTCCTATAAATTGATATGGATTTTTCTACATCCCGAATTTTTCTACATCAAAATGAAATATTAAAACTGAAAGTCGCTTATTTATTCCCTTTTTATATAAACATATGAAAAACTTTCTATATTTGAACCATGTTTTATAATAACAAGAATATAATTTTATTAAGAATAACAGAAATAATAAAATTTATAACTCTATTATCTGATAACATTTGCGTGATAACTGCCATTTTATTTTTTTTAAACGATGCAGGAAAGAGAAAATATTATTCATTAAATATTAATATAATAAAGGAAAAAAGAAATATTAATAAAATACAATTCAGTAAAAAGAAGGGGCAAATTTAATACTGAACTATTTTTAACGCATTTTACATTTATTTAGAGGACTTTACATTTTTTTTTGTATGGCGTTTTTTGTTTTATATGAAGTTTTTTATAAGTACAACGAATATCTTCTTAAATTTTGCAAAGCTATAGTTTGTCAGTATTAGTCATTGATCAAAAACCAAGATTACCCTACTGAATCACGCATGTTTAGCTTTTCAATTTAGTTTCAAGGTGTGTTTTTTCAATTGCCTTGCTATTTTATGCCTTGGATCCAGGTGATGTTTTGTAATGAATCGTTTGGTTTTTGAGCTAAGGAATAAAATAAACATGAAAGCATAGATTTTGTGGAAAGTTTCCCTCATTCTTTCATTATTTCTTTCACTGATAGCCATTATTTTTTACACCTCGAGAATGAACAGATATTGTTAAAGAATACAAATCATAATTATGTTTGAAAGAAATATATTAGTCTAGTACAGTTGTATTTTCTATTTTCAACAGGACGACTGCATCAAATTTTGTGTTTAGAATAGTTCCTGTTTCTTGCATTCTGCTACTCCACAGTCTGAAAAAAAATTTTAAAATCAAATGACCCCGTTTTCTTTCCGTCAAATTTATAATTAATCTCTTAATTTGAATTATGAAATTATTAGGTTTAGGAAAATGAAATAAATTATTCATGGATTTGAGTGAAACTCAAAAAGAGAAAGTAAATAGAGACCAGTTTCCAAGGCACAGTCTATTCCGGGAAAACTTTATTCACCTTCCTTATTCAGTATATTTCATTTACATTGTCCTCTAGCATTGTTTCCCTTCATAATAATATCTTCCGATTTTATATTTTTAACGAAATAATTGATTAAAAAAAGTAATGAATTTTTTATTCTATCTTTTAGGTCTCTATATAGTTTATCCTGCGAGGAGATTAATGATTATAGGTAAAAAATACTTTATTCAATCCCATCAAATAAATAGCTGGCAAAAAAACTCGGTAACATAATATTCACATTTTTCTTGCAGATAAGAGAATTGCAGGGCAATTTTTACATTCTTATATTGCTTAAATTAATAGAAAAACTGCTAACAAACGTTCAGTGTTTGTTTACACAAAGATAACATAGTGGCCATTAGAAACTTTAAACAAGGCTTCTGTCACATAATTATAAAAATGAATAAACTAACCCAGTCTGCTTAGGACCAGGGAGATCGTCGTCGCAACAATCAACAGAAACTAAGGATTAAATTCTAATGGTATCATGGTCAATCGTTTCCGTAGGTGGTATCTCCCGGCATTTGGATGGATGATATTGAATCTCATATTATTACTACACCAAAGAAAAGCGAGAACCTGCTCTCATATCTGGTGACTTTTCATCTATGTATTTACATGCCCCCATCGTAATTTATAAATATAAGCTAATTGGGACCTGAGGGCGGGATTATGATCTACTGTAGAACTGTTCATAGCTCATAAAAATTAAAGGATGCATCAAGATGAATCTAAAACAACGAAAAAAAGCAATCATTTGATTTTTCTAAGAAGCGAGAACATCAAAGGAGCAAATGGAAAGATGTAATTTTTGTTTTAAAAAAAATAACAAATGTTTATATTCTATAGCCTCAAATTTTATACTTCCATTGTTATGGAACCTTTCCGGCTCCTCTTATAATTTATCATTTTTAGAAAAGAAAAGGGGAGAATTAAACTGAAACCCAATTTTATGCGGATTTCAATAATCTTTATGCAACGTTAATACTACAATTTCCTTTTTTCACATTATTTAGTACATTTTATCATATTTCCTGCAATAAGAATAAGTTTTGCATTAAAATACTTCTTTTTTCATGAGCTTCTACTAAGCAGAGTTTTTGTTTGCTCAGCAGTTCTCTGGTTCGATATTTAACGAATTACTGAGAGTTTACTATAACTAAAAACTATAACTATTACTATAATAATTTTCAGAACAGTGCAGCTGAGCAAGAAAGTATTTTTAATGTTAAAAACCATTATATTTTAGTAATCAAACAACAACTGTAATATTACTTTCGGTATTTTTAATGAAATATTGAAAAACATTTCGAATATTAGTATGGCATTTTACTATACATATATCAAAAGAAAAAAAAGGCGTTAATAGTAGGCTCCGTAATAAATATTATTTATAATATTATTTATGAAATAATAAATATTATTTATATTTATTAAATAATAAATATTATTTATATTTATTAAATAATATTTTTAGAAGAAAAATTATTTAAATCATCTACAATTGAAATGATCATCTAACACTTTATATTATTATCTATCAATTATATCAGAAATTCCCAAACTTCTAAACTCGTCTCACGCACTTTTTAGAGACAGAATCTTCAGCGGCCAACTTCATCTTTGATGCATGGAATTTTTTCAGAAGCTAACAAGTCACGTTCTCACGTTCTTATATCGAAGGAAGTTTTACGGGACCAAAAATAATTTTTATATATAAAAAGCAATTATTATTTATTTAAATTTGCAAAAATATTTCCATATTGGTAGCTTGATGAAGATTTTAAGCTCACATCACATTTTTACAAATTGTGGAAAGAGGTATTAACATTCAAGAAATTGTAACTATTTAAAAAATGGCTTTTGACCCACAATTTGGGAAGACCAATCTACATAATTTATTCACAAAAAATTAGTAAAATTTAAAGCGGTATAAAAACTTAATGATGTGCTGTTTATTAGCTTGAGTATGCAATAATCATCTTCAAAAGTGTGAAAATGATGCTAAGAATATTTTTATTTACCTAACGAAATAGAAAAAAAAGCATAAATAATTTTTTTAAAAACACTGCCCGAAAAAAAAATTTTTCATCTAATACTGAAAATTGTTTGTATACATATATTAATAGTAATAGAATATAGTAAAATAAGATGTTATTGTTGATCAATAGATATAAACTTCTTATTTTACAGGTGAAAGCTATTACAATAATACAGATTTTTTTTTATTTCAGTGAGAAAGAAAAATGAATGATATCTCTGAAAAAATGTAGAATCTGGCAAGTGGTTTATGAATGGAAAGTGCCACACAGAATAATATGCATTGGCTGATTTTGAACTTTAACAAAAAGTAACAACAAGATCCTTAACAGCGCTTGGAATGAGGAAATATCCTATCGTATTTGATGGTTTAAAAAATCATTGTTCATAAAAGCCACGAACAAATTTCATCATTTATTGCAATTCTAGGAGCATAATTTTATTGTGAATTAACGGTCGTTAATTAAATAGTTGACTTGATGGTTGATACAGCCTATAAATCTTGGAGAAACACGATCAATATACGGAAAAAGAAGAATTATCTATAATGTTTAAAAAATTCATTAACCATAGTAACTATAAAACATTTGAGATTTCATATCAACGAGAAGTATTTCCAAAATCTACAGCGATGCGCAACAAAGCTTCTAAAGAAATATCACGAATCAAAAGAAGAGAATTATAATGTAAATATGGATTATTATCTTACATTCTGAACATCTATGGAATTGGAGTTCACAGAAAGATGCCCATAGTGTACAGGATCTTTCATTTAATGTTCACTTTCTTAGTGCATGTAATACCAATGTATACAATATCTGTATGGTTTTCGTCCTATTTAAAAAAGGAATTGCACTTGGAACATTTATTGGGGTCTATTTTGGCTGATATTCTTCCTTTAGTTGTGCACTATAGCATTAAATTAAAGAAACAAGCATTAAAGCACATCCTGATGCAGTACAGCAGAGTTAATGTTCTTGAAGGGAAAAATTGTGTAAGTTATAGAAAGAAAGTAAATTTCATCTTGATTAGCATTGCTGTCATTTTGGTCATTCTTACCACTATTTGTATTATATCAATGCACCCTTATACTGAACAGAAACTGTATTACACATTTTATATCAACTTCCACAATAATATTGTTGGTGAGTGTATTTTCATTTTCACTATCCACTTTATTTTTGCATATGAATATGTCCTTCCCTGTGTGATGGGTTTAATGTGTGGTGTGTTATATTACGAATTCAGTGAATATCTTTTCAGATTTCGCAAACGTCTGGAGGTCTTGAGTCCACCGTTTGACAAAAAGGAAGTAGTGTCTCAATTAAAGATGCACTCGACTCTTTTCGAGGTACTGCTCGATCTTCAATAAGCAATGTCGTTCATCTGCTTTTTCTTCCTCTGCACGCAGATGACTATCATGTTTTGCCTACTTTCGGTGTTCGTGCTCACTGCGACAGAAAATATCATCGAACCAATGATATCTGAATTGGTCTTGATTACTGCATTGGCACCAACGTCCGTCATCGGGGTTGTTTTGTGTGCGTCCAGAATATACGTTCAGTGCCAGAAGATACAGATAACCATCCACCTGTTGTTGGACAGTTTTATGAGGCAAACTAACCTGGATAATGATAACATGTCTTACGTTAAGATCATGAATGATAAACAATTTCCAATCATGACAGCTGGCGGTATTGTAGACTTGACTCCGAAATTAATGCTCGGCCTCTTTGGCTCTCTTTTCACTTATGGTTTACTTTTCATAAACTTTAAAAGCAAAAATTCTTAACAATAAGAACAAGATTTTTTTAATTTGTTCCATTAAAGTAATTTACAGAATTAAAGTATAAATATTGGATATATTTTATTTTTGTTTCATAATAGAGAAGCATCACATTCAGGATTAAGATTTTAATCCAAACTTATCATATAGTTTAATTTTAAATAAATATCCAAAAAAAATTGCTTTTACGATTATATTGTGTCTTAATTTCTTTATTATATTACATAATATTCGATTCAAAAAATATTATTTCCTGCTTATTACTACACTATTAAAACAGTGCATTAAATCTTTTTAGTTTCACTTTTTTTTAACCCTTTAGTTTTTCTTTACTTCATAATTCGTGTGTTACAGATATAATGAAATTTAAAAGTTAGCATCGTTCAAATGAATTTTTAAAACAGAAATAGCAGATGGTTGACTTCAGATACGCAAAATCATTAAAATATGCACGTAGTACATGAAGCAGTAAATGAAATATCTGTTACAAAATCCCATGTTTATAAATGTTAAATATGCAAAGTTAAGTAAAAGCATTTAAAAACAACTTCAATTTAAATGCTTATGGATATAAACTGTAAAAGATGCTGTTGCTTTTAAAATATTTTTTCCCTGCATACATATAAAACCTTTGTGTAAATATGATTTTGCTTGAAAAATGTACCTGTAAATGTTTCTTAAAATATGCAGAAGAAATTTTTGCAGATATCAAGCAATTTTTCAATTCATTTGATGTGATTCGCTTAATTTATAAAATATTGTTATACATTTTGCTTGAAGAACTTTTATATTAACTAGAGCTGAATTAACAAGTCTATAGGCCCTGATCTCAGTGGCTGTCTTAGGCAATTTGTGTCCCGGGTTTTGCCGATTATGAAATCCCTGTTTTAATTTCGATGACGATTATTTTAACTTGTTCTTTAACTCCGAACGATTTTACAAATCATTATTTTTCCAAAACAGGGCTTTGCAAGCCAACTTCTTGCACCCTTGATCGCATAATAATTATTTTTAATATTATATTGTAAAAAAAATTATGTTACATTCATTACATTTGGGCGAAATCCTAGATTAGGGTGCCCTTTACCTCGCCAAAAATGCGAACTCTACTAAGTCGCCAATCAAAATGGCTGACCAGATAAAGAATATTATGAGCTTTATTGATCACAATTGTTTTATTAAAGAAGACTCCTTTTTTAACCTTTACGGATCACTATAGCTAAATCTTCTTTGAATTGAGGCAAAATAGACCGGGTGATAGGTCTTCTAATTTGCATTTCTGCTAACATGTCCGGAAGAATAATTACCAGCAATATTAGAGAAGATTTTAACTTAGAACTTTTGGCAGTCGAAGTTCAATTTCAGAATACCAAATTCAACATTATTAATGCTCCACAGGTTTTGATATTGACCAAGCAAAACACTTCTTTGACTCTCTAAATTTACCTACTTTCATCTTCGGCGATTTTAATTTGCACCACACTCTTTGGAGAGCATCCCGTTCATCGGCTCTGAGTAACGATTTCATTGATTGGCTAACTTATTCACATTTCATAATTCTCAATACAACTATTCCCAAGCCCAGAACTCAATCTATCTTAGATCTTATTCTCTGTTCATCTGATATTTATAATCAAACTTCTTGTTATGTAATGGATTCAACTTTCAATGGCAATCACAACCCGATAATTGTTTACTGGTCGGTTATAGAAAATGTCAGTCGCAACTTAAAAACAATTAATTAGATGAGGATCACACAACAAAACACGAATTTTTTAATAATGCCAACCAATGTTCCATTGAAGGAATTACGGTGAACGCAACTAAGATAATAACCCAAAATACTTCATTTAAACTATTGTCGCATAAGTCTTAATCTTCTTGGTGAAATCTTTCTTGCCATAATTATGAAACGTTCAACAAGAACTTTTGAAAAAAAGCTATCAGAAACATTTCTAAAACAGATTGGATGAAACACAAAAAAATTTGCAAGTCGGCTTCGTTTTCACGTTAAAAAAGCAAAAAGAGAATATTGGGAAAAAATGTACACAATATCTCATAATCCGAAAATGTTCTTTAAAATTCTAAATAAACTTGCAAATCACACAAATCCGAACTCTGAACACAACAACATTATTATACAAAACAATCACTATATATGCGATCCTGCACACCAAAGTGAATTATTTGCAAATATTTTTCTGATCAAAATACAAATATTGAACCTATTCCCTTGGATTTATCTGGAATAAATTCTATCCTCAATAGAAAATTCGAAGTTTGAGAATTTAAGAAAGCAATCCATAAAACTAAAAACTCTACTCCTGAAGCTGACAACATCCTAGCCATCTGGTTCAAAAATCTCAACAACGATCAACTTTAAATTATTTTGAAACTATATCAACATAAATTTGATTCAGCTGACATTCCCAAAAAATGGAAACGCGCTCTAATTATTCCGATTCCGAAAACCTAAGAAATACAAAACCAGTTTCTTCCTATAGGTCCAATGCCCAAACCTCACTTTTTTGCAAAGTTTTTGAACGTATCCTCACTCATCGCATTACTTACTATCCAATTTATAACAAAAAAATACACGATAGCTTACATAGTTTCATACCTTTCAGAGATAACCAAATTGCAATTTGCAATATTCAGGCTAAAATCCCAGAATCTTACGAACAGAAAAATTACTTCGTTACTGTGAATCTCGATATCAAAACTGCATATGATTCTGTTCATATCGATAGCCTTATTTTTAAATGTTTACAGATTGGTATAACAGGTAACATGGCAAAGTGGTAATTCAGCTTTCTGCAAGCCAGAACTTTCCAGGTTCGCTGGAGACACTACCTTTAAAGTAACTGAACACTGAACAAAGGGTTACCTCAGGGCTGTGTTCTTTCACCAATTCGGTTCGTTATATTTATACATGATTTCCATGAAACCATAGAGGAAGGTGTCAAATGTACTCTCTTTGCTGATGATATCTTTGTCTTCTGCAGCCATCATTCCTGGGAAATCAGTATCAAAAAAATGCAAAATACAATGGAAAACATATAGAAGTGGCGCAATTATTGGAAACTAGAAATTACTCCAGAAAAAAAAAATACAATTGCTGAATTGTCCAAGAAAAAAAATTGCAACTTAAAATGGAATGAAATGATTAAATTTCTTGGTATTCATTTTTCTAAAAAGAATCAAAACTCAGTAATCTTAGAAATCGTGTACTTAAAAAGATAAATGGTCTCAAAATATTCGAATACAGAACTAAAAGATATTATCAATATCACAAATAATAGCATTTTCAGCATATTTTACTATGATTGCACCGTAATCAATAGGTTTTCCGAGACTCATTTTAAGGCATGCAACACTATCCAAACTATAGCTCTGGGAATTGCTTAGGAATTGCTTTAATTGTCCCAAAATGGACCCCGAATGTTGTCCTTCTGAAAACTGCTTCTCAGGAAATTCTTTCAGAAAAAATCAAGCGACTAGCTTCCCAGTTTTTTATTAAGCAAATAGCTAATGGTGTACATTCTACACTTCTAACAGAGCCCTCCTATAATAATCGAGAAATTCAATTAACTGTCAAAGACAAAAAATCAATTTCGTTTATTCTCAAGAAGTTAAACACCTCTACCAACCAAATTATCACCTTGCCTGAAAACCCAACTACTAATTCTAATCACTTTGAAATTTTTCTAATGGATTTTAAATTTCAAAATAAAAATCTACCTTTGATTGAAATATTAATAACTACTTTAATAAATGCATTCGGAATTTCTTTCCTGATCATTTTATTATTGCTTATTGATGCCTCCAAAACTCTCCAGAACACTTCAAATGCTGGTTTTTCTTCTAACCAAAAATTCATGCTTCGAGTCCACCCTGTCAATTCCATTTTTACTGCAGAAATTTTAGCCACTGCTCAAGCACTAGATGTTCTCTTTGTTCCTAGAAAAGATTATTTGATTCTTACATATAGCTACTCTGCTCTCACATCGTTAAAGAATGTTTCTCTCCAGTGGCCAAACATTATCCAAAGTTGAAGCTTTAATCAAGCTAAATCAAAAAGTATCCTTCCTATGGTTACCTGGTCATTCGAATATAATCTGGAACGAGCTTACAGATCGCTTAGTCAAAGAAGTTACAGAAAATACACCTTGGATTGAATGGATTTCTCCTGAAGATATTATTTCAAGCCTCAATAAAGATACACATCAGATCACAATCAATAATTTTAGAAACAGTAAATATTTCCTTTCCTTAGGTGACATCCCTAGCATTGAAGCACTGTCTTCCTGGTCCAAAAATTGAAGGGGAGATTTTGTCTTGGCCAGACTAATCAGCAAAACAATTATAACACCAGGACTGTTGGATCGTTTTAACCTTCATAATTATTTCCTTTGTCACAATTGTAATAGCATTAATGATATTGAACACATCTTTCTCTCGTCCAAAAGTATACATATTATAGAGACAAATTGTGGACTTTTCTACAGTTAGATAAACAAGATATCTCCTTCAAAAATATTCTGGGTAAAATAACTGCAAACAAGACCAATCTGCACGTTTCTCTTCAAGCGATGAAGCATTTCAATATCTACTAACTTTATTGGTCACATTCTGTTCAGACTCTTTTTGAGACTCTTCTTTATCACCATTCCGTGTTGCGGGAACGCTCTATCTTATTTTACCTTTTCTTTCCACTGGAACTCCAGAATATGTACTAAATCGCATCAGCGGAACTACTTTGTAGCTGTTAACTGACTGAAACTTCAATTTGCTTTTGTGTGTGCATGCTCTCTTGTATTTATTGATAAAACTTTTTTTTTTGCTCTCTACATATGGAAACGGAGAATAACAGCCATTGATGCTATAAATCCCAATATTTTACTTCTTTCAAGCTCAAGTCCCAAGTCCACTTATTAGTAGATGTAGTGTAGAAGTTGGTTCTAATGTAGATTTGGGTGCCCCTTCGATTGGCGCCAAATTTCAGCGAAGCACTACTTTTGGTTTCCATAATGTTTTGTTTTTATTGACGTTACTGTTGGGTTACCGAATCTTGGCATTTTTGTCCCTCTTCTTGGCGACGATCTTGCGTCAAAAAATCATAGGGTGCCCAATTATAAACTTTTACACAATATAAGTATGCATAACAAAAGGATAAAAGATCAATCTGACTGCTGCAGTATAAATTTTGAGTTTAATTAAATTTGGCTGAATAGTATTTTTAATTATTGAGCTCCACTTCTCTAATGTATTTTTTCAACAATCTATATTTAATATTTTTTTACTCCGATTTCATTAATGATTTTAGAATAAATGCAAATAATAACAAAGTAAATGAATTTTTTTAAGATGGTTAACTGCTAATAAAACAAAATGTAATTAATTTCTACTTGTTATTTAGTGGATATATATGTCAGTGCACGAAAAAAAATACTCTCTTATGTTCCATTTAATATGTTAATGTATCTCAAAAATATAATAAAACTCACACATTTACATTGTCATAACATAAACAATATATACAATGTTATAGTATTGAAAATAATCATGTTACATTTCGAAAATGGTCATGTCATCTAACATTTTCAATATAAAGCTCAATAATGTTTAAACAACAAACTCTTATTCTCTAAAGTAATATCACGTACCGATATGCAACTACCTACTTTATCACTGATAATATAACATCAATTATGTGCATTGTTTAGAATTCTCTCATTGACTTTTTTATGAATTTTTTAAACAAATATTTATCTTTAGAATCATTATAAAATCGGTATCTATATATTTACAAAACCTAAACATATTTTACTTTTAACATATTTAAAATAATGATTGAATCATCTTTATGGCTTGGGTAACAGTGATATACCAGACGATTTAAATCATAAATGTGACGATGACGTAAATAAGGTGAATGCCAATTAGTACTTTGTTTGTACAGTACTTCACTAATTTATTTTTTAAGAAACGATAATAGTTTATGAAATTTTCTAATGATAAACGATGTTATAAAATGAAAGCATGTTTATTAAAATTGCTTTCTGTTAGTTTTCTATATTGAGATTTTATAGTTGACCTTTTGTTCTTATTGTTCATACAACCCTGTGATTATTGTCATAAATTTTTAGCATTCAAAAACATCTTATAAAAATATCTGACATCAATGTATTAACCTTTGCTTTCATATAGAATAATGTGTTAATTTAACTCAGAATAATTTATTCTAAAACGAATGGAATTTATATGTCGATGAATTAATGGGAAGTCAATTCATGCTTTGACAGACCAAAGTATAGAAAGGGCATTTTGTATCATTTTTACCAAATGTATGCATTTAAAAAACCATGTGTCAACTTTTAATAGTAATAATCTGAAGTTAGAAATAAATTTTTAGCATAATTAATTTATTAAATTTAAGCTATATTTATAGAATAATGACATCAAATTAATGCACTTAAAACTAGCAAAATTTTTATTGGCAAACAGAGGCGTACCTACATAAAATGACCCCCAGAGCAAATGCCAAAACAGCTCCCCCTAGAATTTTATTATTTCAAATTTTTTATGAAATTTATATCTATTCTGGAGCTCTATTAGATTAAATATCTGCAGGGAAGTTGTTTGATTAATCATTCAGTGTCAAACACAGTGCAGCTACTAAATGATTATTTCTTTAAGAATTCAAACTGAACCAGCTTAAAAACAATTATAATCTCATTAAAAAATCGTTTTCAAGCCAAACACTGATATAATAAGGTTTAGTTTTGAATCTGTGATGCATCCTACAAAAGGAATGTATGATATCAATTATGGAATAATAAATTTTACTTAGGTGATAGATCATATATGCAGTTGTGTTTCTCTGATACTTATGGCACCATATACATTGACGCCATTTCGTAAAAGTTACTTAAAAAAATTTTCTCTTTATAGATAATGAGGCACTATCCCAATATTTCAAATAAAAACAAACGCCTGAAAGAATAAAATTTTCAATTTCGTCTTTATATATTTCCAGAAAAAGAATTATCATATCATATCTATATCAAGAACGATCATTATTCATAAAAGAAAAAAAATAGAGTTTATACAGAAATTTATTCTATAAATTTCAGATTTAATACATTATTCTTATAAATTTTAGAAAATAAAATTATTTTTCTCTCTTTGACATTTTAATATCGAAGCAAAAAAAAAATTCTATTCTTCATTAAACTCTTTTCATTGAGCATATTTATGATTGCCGTATAGAAAAATCTTTAGAAATGAAAATGAACACAAACTTTTCAGTTTCTACAACTGCCAATTCATTATGAAAACGTTGTTACTCGTTTCTCTATTCCTAGTTTTTATATAATTTTTATCTGCATCAAAGTAAAATTATGTATTTTTTTTATTTAATTGGATAATGATCTTTTGCAAAGACTGCTTATAAAATCACAATTGATTTACACAATCAAATATCTAATAAAGATAAATTTTTCCCTGGTAAAAAGAAAACGCTTGTTATGCGAATCAGCATAAATTATTCAATTGAACAAAAAAGCTTTCACTCATTTTCCGGCATTAATCAATACAGTTTGGAAAGTAATAACAAAACATGCAAGATTCTGACAAAATTTCAGCTTTTTTTGTACATCGGCAGATTCGTTTCTCTTATGCATACGCAAGTGAAGGTAAATCAAGATGGTGCAGGTAGAAAATGAGTCGCAACAAAATGCTTCATACTTCAATGGTTACGGATTACTCTTCAATTTCCTACAATTTTTCGGTATAAATGTTTTAGAATATAAAACAAAACTAATTGGAAAATGGTCCTTAATGAATTCAGTCCTAAAATTTCCTGTTATTCTTATGTATTTGGTTCAAATATTCATTACAACATCAGCTGTTATAACGATTAGAAGGTCTCATGTTTATACTGTCATCGTTACGTCTTTTATGGTGGCAAATATGCTTTCCATAATTATTTGCCACTTAATGAACAGGATGAAGCGAAAGTTAGTAGAGTTACTTATCAAATGTCAAAAAATAAACTTTAGGCTCCAAAGAAATCGAAAAAATCTCAATGCAGCAATAAATATATATTTGGGTTTAATCATCTTGATTACACTTTTATCAGCAATACTTTGTGCAATGAATTTACCGAACTCTGTCTACGAACAAACCGTCTCATATACTCTTTATATTGAATTCGAAATCGGCAGTAAAATAGCCATTTTTCTCAATATTATCGTAACTTCTTTAACATTTACCTGCTTGTTCGCGTTTCCGTCAGTAATTGCTGTCTTATGTGGTACCATCTATTATTGTTTTAGTGAACTGCTCGCATGTTTCAATGAAAACATCAAAAATTGCGATGCAAGATTTTCTTCTTATGGAATGTTATCAAAACTAGCGGAAAACTACGATCTGCTTTATGACTTATTGCTCACAATCGAAGACATCTTTTCTCCAGTTGCTTTCTTGCTTCTTTGCTCGCAGATTTTATGTATGTACATTTCTCTAGCTAGTTTTGTTCTATTTGACTCCATACATGCTCCGGACAGCATCAAATGGCAATCCATTCCGGGAATAACAATAATTCCAGCAACTTTAATAAGCGTCAACTTATGTGCATCGGTAGTATTATCACAAACACAATACATCAGAACAAGCTTGCAAAAGATGCATAATATCTTAATCAGGGACGTCGAAAATAATTGGAAATCCGTGCTCCTGCTAAAAGCTATGGAAGAAATATTTTTTCCTCCTTTGACTGCTGGTGGTGTACAGGAAATAAAATGTGGGCTTATATTTTCTGTTTTTGGAAATTTACTTACATATGGATTGCTTATTATAAATATTAAAATAGGGTAGTTATCGATTTGAAATTACTTCTTCACACTTCCTTCAAAAATGTTTGACAGGAAATATAAATATCATAAAGCTGTAGTTTTTTTTTATTTGATTGATTAAAACTTGATATAAACCAAAATAACTTTCAAAAAGAATTTTTAATGCTTACATCTACTAAATTTATCTTATAATGTATTATATTTTTTAATATATTATGAGATGAGAAATATTTTTTGCCACAAACTTATGTTCTTAGGAAATTGCATTAAATGTATTTATATATAATTTCGGTGTATTATCTGCTAATATAAATTTTAAACAGTACGATCTCTTATGCCAATAGCCACAAATCTTATCAAGAAAAACTTTCAACAGAAAAAGAAATAACGAAGCAAACAAAAAAAACATTCTCACTGTTTGCCGTTTCCTACGAAGCACTTTTGTTCTGGTAAATAGGGAAAAAATGAACCATAACTTCATAAAATGTTTTTAAAACATGGAAATCTTAAACAAATCGGCGTATAAACTGAACAAATGCTCAAATTGTAATATCTTGCCACCGTTCTTTTGACAAAATGAAAATAAAATTACATTGTATTTTCCACTACACTTTAAATAATGCATTTTTTTAAATGGTTTCATCTGATCTGTCCTAACTACAAAAGTTTCATGATGAAGAAACGTGTTTTTCTTTTATTCATTTTTTTTATTGGTCAAAGCGGCCTGTTCTATATTCTTTGCTTCGTTGGGAAGAAAAAAAAACTTTTGTCTGGCTGTTGACATCAAGAATAATTTTGCTGATGAGTTACTTGACTACCATAAGAATGTCAATGTTAGCATGAGTCAAATAAACAAGGTCTACCTGACTGCAAAAATTTATTTTGTTTACTTTTAAGATTTTGATTTATTTCCAAACACAACATAAAATTCCCCGGAAGTGGTCTACTAAAAGCTTTACTCGCATACTCTCTAATAAAGCTATGCCCCATCCACTACCCTGCCCAGAATTATGGACTTTGGACATAAATATGATGTACTAAATTCACCCATCTAGTTCGACGCATTTTAAGTTATCATGTTGACTGTAAGACAGAGGAATGGACAGATAAATAGACATAATTCCAAAAACAATTGACTCGGAGACGTCTAAAAGCTGAAGATTAGCTAAAATTTCCGAGTCTAAATGCTTTGACGGTTACAATATTTTCTATATATTTCGAAAAAATAAAATAATAAAGAGAGAGAAAAGAAGAAGAAGGAAGATACGATAAAGTTTTTGCCGGACAAATGGCCTCGCTTTTCTGCTGCCATGTTCCGACTATGAGGTTAATACTCTTATTCGCTACAATTATTTTCAAAATTGACCCAAGATGGATGTCAGGATCTGACATGAGACTAAATAAATGCTCGCACCGTTAAGAATTTCCAGATATGTAAAATTTCGTATTACTATTTTTAAATGTTTCCAAAACTAGATAGAAAATATTTCTAAAATTCAGGCACGCCATTTTCACTGAATTTTTCTTCAAATCTGTATGGCAATGGATTCTCAATTAATCCATTGCATGTTTGAATATTATTTTATTAAAGATTCTAAAAATATTAACAGTTATTGATAGAAGAAATGCTGCGTCAAAGTAACGAGACTAGTAATCAATAACTAGTGGCTGTTTGATTTGTTATTAATAATTACGTATAATTAGGAATTTAATAAATTTTTCTGCTCAAATTTTACTCACAATATTTCTTTATAAACAATTGGGATTTCTGAGCTGTAAAGACATTCATTGGGGACTGCATGCATCCCACGAGTAGGAGTTTGGTCTACCTACTAGGTAGGAGGTCTCGAGATCTACCATATTTGAATAATTCTGTTTAAGACAGAATGAGGCTATAATTCTCAATTTTCAGAATGAAATACCTTTGGTATACAGTGCCTTAATCCTCTCCATCAATTTAAAAAAAAAACAAAAAAATTCATTGTATTGATGACCTCGTAATTTTGATCAATGTATTAAAGATGAGAATAATGACGAAATCTACAATGCATTTCAAAAATCCCATCACACCTAGATCTCAATAGATGAATACCAATAAGGCAAAACTTTTAAACACATTGAACTGCAATATTTTAGGGGACTGCCTCTTAATCACCGAAAATCTCGCTACTCACAAGGCATCACATTCTTCTTCCCACCTGAATGCGTATTCAAAAAACAATTATAAGAAAATTTGAGAACTGAATAACTAAAATTCGAATGTAGTAAATTCTGAAGATTAGAACAAGAAAAGTGTCGACCGCAGAAATAAAACGCAGCGGAAGTGTCTCCCAGAAACTGTCTCGCATACAAGCGAATAAATGATCGTGGTGATTACTAACCACATGCCACTGGCGAGTAACAGTTACGAAAGAACCTATTAGACTGTGAAGTGTGGAGATTTTTTAGGGGGGGGCGATTAATCGCACCAGAAAACCGAAAGTATATTTCGAACACCTTTTCTGACCAATTAAGACTAAAATTTGACACAAAACTATAATTACAGTCCCAAAATACGTAGAAAATTTTATTCCTTTAAATTATTACTTTACATGCTTGTGAAAATATAGACCGTCAGATGATTCTCACCTTGACGGATTTGATTTCAAATTTGATTCGTATCTACATCTTAGATGTTAAATGGGTGTGCTAAATTTTATTCATCTAGCCTTCTTCGTTTTGTAATCATCCTTTTATTTAAAATCTTATTTTGTCCTTACAGTGCCCCTAAGTCTAATAGTGGGGATGTCTGCACTCTCATTGCACCCACCTCCTCGTTGCTATGCCACTGACACGATAAGTAACGTTCCACTCTTTTATAAAAACGAGCAAAAATGATAGAAAATTCACTGGATAACTTTCACAATTTTATGATATTTGATTAGATTACAAGATTATTTAAATTTATGATTTTTAAAAAGTAAAATCTTTGCTCTGAATGTTTCCACGAAGAGGAATGCAATACTTCCTTGTCGATTAGCCTTATCAAAAAGGTGAAAAAGTCAAGCAGGGAGACATTGTTTCCTATCCGGAACGGCTTTGTTCCTGTTTGCTTACAGGTGCTATAGAGATGGTTTTTCCATATTTTTTCTTCTTCGTAGATTGGATGTTATCTCTTTGGGAAGTACGGATTTTTAACTTTAAAAACGTTGCTGAAGTGATTTCTTCAATCAAACAGTTTTGTATGCTGCAGAGAAGAAGATCTGTCTTTTCTTAAACATGTAAGTTTATTTTATTACATTTATTTATTACATGGAAAAAGTATTAGTGTGTGTGTCTTGCGTGCTTCTCTCTTTCTCTCTGTGTGTGTATGTGTGTCTATCTTTCTCTATGTGTCTGTGTGCCTGTGTGTATGTCTCTCTCTCTCTCTCTCTCTCTCTCTCTCTGTGTGTGTGTGTGTGTGTGTGTGCGTGTGTGTTTGTAAGTGAGAGAGAGAGAGAGAGAGAAGGCGCTCCTCAGAGTAATGTTTATTACATGGAAGAAGTAAGTGTGTCTTGTGTGTATATGTCTCTCTCCGTGTGTATGTGTCTTTCTTTCTCTGTATCTGTGTGTATGTGTCTTTCTTTCTCTGTATCT
>JAPMOR010039303.1:15841-96627 GCA_026543865.1 Argiope aurantia | reverse complement strand
TTTCTTTCTCTGTATCTGTGTGTATGTGTCTTTCTTTCTCTGTATCTCTGTGTGTGTGAGAGAGAGAGAGAAAGAGAATGTGCCCCTCAGAGCAAGTTTTAAGTAATTAAAAATTAAATAAAATTCTGGCATTTTCCACAATTATTTCCGAAACAATTATAGCACAAAAATAATTTTGACATTACCTTAAATTTCAAAAATTTTATTTTCAATGATGTAAAAAAAACTTTTCAATCAATTTTTTAAAAAATATTTTAAGTATTTATTTTTTACAGCAATATATTTTATTGTTGCAGTGAAATTCAAATCATTTTAGTTGTTGCTACTGATGTATCATTCTGATGGGGTTTTTTTCTGTTATTGATGATCAAAATTTCAAAATTCGGTTTAATTTTCCATATTGAGTGTATAAGGTATGCTTTTAATAAAAATCTGAAATTTTATTATTACTATTAAGATTTGATTTCAGAAATAAACAATAATTTAAAAAAAACTTTTAAGTATGCTTCTGTAAGCTTTAATGCTGCTGTTCTTTTCTATCACACAACTGGATGCATAAAGATATGGGTAAAAATCGGAAAATTTTATAGCAGAATGAACAAAGTGGTGTAAGACTATATATCTACAAAATTTAAAAATATTTTGCTGAGACAACATTATTTAATTTAAATTTTCAATAGCCATTCATTCCGGTGAACTAAATGATCGCCAAAGGCGGCGAATCGGAAATAAATCGAAACACACATAAAAAAAAAATTAGGAATGAATGTTTATTAGTATATTCAAAAGTAGAACTGTAGTTTACTTATTTTTACTGTTAAATTTTTAATTTATAACTTTTATTATTAATAGTAATTTTATTTATTTATTTATTATTATAATTATAGTTAATTATAATGATGATAGATTCAATACTTTATATGTTCTTTACCAGGTGTTACCATTATTCAAATTCAAGTTTTATTAAATTCTTGATCAACTGATAGTTTAGATCTGTTACTTGTGAAATTTTATGCAGCCATTGAAAAATCTTAAGAATACAAAAAATTCAAAAATATATCACATAAAAAAGTGAATGTCAAATTGATTACGAAATATAATTTCTTAAAGCAGAAAGCAATTAAAGATAAGTAAAAGTGTGTAAAAAATGCATTTAATATGTTTGGATACTTTGATATTTAATATCGTAAATTAATTATAGTATGAGCATTAATTGGCTTCCATAATTACAATTTTTTATGGGAAAAAGGAAAAAGTCCACAATTAAACACTAAAATTATAATTTTCTTTCAATATTTTTATTCTTCCCATTTTAATCGCTATACGGTCTGATTTCTCTGTTTTAAATCAATTTCAGTAGATATTTTTTTTCTTGTGTCATGTTAAATTCATCAATGGTTCTATGTTTTTTATCGCACCATGAAAAGATGATCTAATGCTTTCCTCGCTTTCTTTTACATTCCCATGTCTTTCTTTTATTTTCGGCTAGCAAAGTATCCTCAATACAATCTTCAATTGAGCATAATTTGAATATCCGAGTCAGGGTCGAATTCGGCCAAAGAAGTAACTGCCTGTGGACCCACAACATTAAATACCCTAAATATCAACAAATTTCTTTTGCGATATTTCCAGAATATATTAATCTTATGGTTTAAGTTAATTTATAAGGACTCTGAACTCAAACAGATTCAAATTAAAATAAAGCATCGTTTGAAAGTATAATTCTTTCTAAAACTCCTAGTTAATTATTTTACAAGTTTTAAATTATTCTGTTTAAAAACTAAATAACATATTGATTTTTAATTGTCTGATTCAGTAATTCAGTTCAGAATGTCTGATTCAGTAATTAAATAGAATTCAGATTGTGTTCAAAAGTTTATTATTAATTATTATTATTTTGTCCAAATTGTTTTTAAATGTAAATTTTATTTTTTAATGAATGAAAGATTAAAAGTAATTCTATGAAAAAAAGCTGTAATTAATTGTTTTGTCATTTTATCAAAATTCATTACTTGAAATTACTTTATGGAGAATTAAAATCAATAAAAGATGTCTATTGCAGGAAGTTGCAGTTCCCCCGAAACTTCTTTTACCTAAATTACACTCAGCTTAATCTTATCCTACTCCAAATTGTGTTTAAAAAATATCGAAACGTGCTTTATCCTCAAAGCTAAATGATTTAGAGTGAAAATGCTCAACAGATAATGATCTTGAACCATTACACGCATGCGTCGAAAGCTGAAGGTCATAACTCCCGCCAAGGCTGTCTTTAAAAATGGACCTCAGAACATCAATCAGAAAAGAATTTTACTTCATAACCAGAATTAATTCAGAGCCTAAAGTTTTATAGCTCGTCTTTGTTTGTTGTAACATAATTTAAAAAAAAAAGAAAACGTTTCTTTTTTTAATGTTTGAAATCAAAATTTGACATTCATCTAGAATTTTAGTTACCAGATCGCATAGTAGTCCTCTGTATCTTACTGAATTTTTTAGTAATAATGTTCATATATGAGTGCAATTACACAGACAGATAGACAGTCAATCATTGGATGAATCTAATCTAAAATATGATGATGATAAAAATTTCAGGTTCTACTTCCTAATTTTGTTATTGTTCCTGAATGTTGCAAATACACAAAACCCTGGAAATGCAACTGCCAACTGTGAGCAAAAGGAAAGGTCCATGTCATATTTGGATGTGGCCGGAGATATGATAGCAAAAGCAAAGGCCAATTACCCAATATGTGAGTATAAATGTTTGTCCTAAATACGGTAATTATAAATAATATTTACATGAATTGAAAATTTAATATCCTCAACTACAGACAATGCAAAATGGGTATTAGCTTTGTGAAATGTGCATTGATGGTTTAGTGTTTCATTTTCAATTTTTAAGGAAATTTTAATAACAATAATAATTTTTAGTAATCTTCTAACCGAAGTGAAATCTCAGTTCTTGCTAGTTTTATTATAATTGACGATTCCCTTGAATACAAAGCTCAAAGATAGTCGTGGCAAATCTCATAATATTTCTGACTTCTCAAGTTTGGTATATGCCTCATGTGACACATAACAGTCATTTAGTTTCTCACTATCCAATAATAGTAACAATTATTTTTCCTTACCTTCCACAACAGTTCCTCCTTTCACACTTTTTCAAAAAGTTTGAAACTTTTATAACCCATCGACATTGTCACAAGCGTTATGTATAAACTTCCATGGATGTGAAAGGGGCAAATGGCCAGTACCAATTCCTTTGAGGGCGTTGTATGCACATTATTTTTATAGGTATGGAAGTCATAGTTCACCTAAAACTTTCATAGTTGATAATTCGGAGGAGCAGTTAATAGCTTTAAGAATTTCTGGAGCAATACGAGACCAAAGGAGGTATGGGCCGAAGGAGGAAGATATGGATCGCTTCAAATAAAATCAGCTCCTTTCATGATTCCGATGAAGGTAATTTAATGCTTTGAAATCTCTAGAACAGTAAAGTAACAAATGGGTTGAGTATAAATTATTTATTTTTGCGTATGGAAGGCATAGATCACTTGAAACAGTATCAGTTCCTTTGATGGCTCGAATACAGAGATCTATCGCTTTAAAAATCTTTGGAACAATGTGATAGCAAAGGATTATGTACGTATTGTGTACATGTGGAAAGAATAGATCATATAAAGTAATAATAGCTCCTTTGAAGATTCGAATGAAACAGCTTATTGCGTTAAGAATTTCTTTAAGAATATGGTAGCAAATGCATACTTTATATGCAGATAATTTCCATGGATATGGAAGATATAGATCACTTAAAATAGTATCAGCTTTCTTGGGGATTCGAATGCAGTGATCTTCCGCTTTAAGAAATTTTTTAAAATATGGTAGCAAAGACGTTGTGTACAAATAATTTACATGGATGTGGAAGGTATAGATCGCTTCAGGTAATACCAGCTCCTTTGATGATTCGGGTGAAGTAATTTATCTCTTTAAGAATCTCTAGAACAGTACAGCAGCAAATACATTGTGTACAAATTATTCCTATAGCTGTTATAAATCACCTGATGCAGTATTTTTGTCTATGATGATTCGGAAAAGGTTCTTCAATATGGTAGCAAATACTATGATTTGTATCCCTTCATGGCTCCTTGAGCTTCATCTTTGAAATACAATCAGAATCATAGTAAATAAATCCGGTGTTCAGAGGATAGTAGAGCAACTACCAGTCCAAGAGAGTTAAAGCCAAATTTCAAATATAATTCGTTCGAATTGTTCCAGAAATTCTTCAAGCAATATTCCGTTAAAGTGAATTATCAAAAGAAATGGTACTACATCATATATTCTACAGTTTTCGTGTTGATTTAAAGCACATAATGCTAGTGATTATACAGAAGGACTGAGAAGAATTCAAGCTAATGTTTAATGTTATATCAGCTGTAATTATATGATTGTCAATATTAAATTTTCATATTTCATATAAGTAACAATGAGCTAAGGAAAATGATTTAATTCTTGAAGGTCCAACAATGGCTCAGAATTCAACATTCAAACCAGTGGACTGTGAAGAAGTATTACGCAACGGACCTAGGAAAAGTGGCGTCTACACCATATGGCCGAGAAACAGGGTGACAGAAGATAAATCATTGGAGGTGTATTGCGATATGGACACGGATGGAGGAGGGTGGACGGTCAGTTGCAACTGCTTTTTTTTTATTTAGCATGATAATGTTTATAGGCTAGCATATTAGCATATTATACTATAGGCTAGCATAATTGTGTCATGTATTATGAAAAAGTCATTCAAAATACTCTACAAGTCAAACTGTTAAGCCTAAATATACCAAATTTACATTGTGTCATGCATGATGCAAAAGTCATACAAAATACTCTAAAAGTTAAAGCATTGGACATAGATTACCAAATTTACACTGCTTCATGCATGATGGAAAAAGTCATTAAAATATTATCTACAGTTCAAACCGTTGAACCTAGATTTACCAAATTTACATTGTGTCATGCATAGTGCAAAAGTCATACACAATACTCAACGAGTCAGGGTGTTGGACCTAGAAGTACCCAATTTACACTGCGTCATGCATGATTCAAAAGTCATAGAAAATCTCTACCGGTAAGACCGTTGAACCTAGATCTTCCAAACTTACATGATGCAATAATCATAAAAAATGGTCTACAAGTTCAGACCTTTGAACCTTGATCTACCATATTTGGCAAGTAAATTTTTCAGGATACTAGGTGATCACTACGAAATGTTTTTCGAAGCTTTAATAAGATTTTTGTGTAAATTTTTTTTAAAATTAATCACAATTTTAATGTTTTAAATAGTTAAAATTCATTTTCACCCAGTTTTAAAATCCAAAAATTTTAATAATTTTCAATATTAATTTTATTTCTGTTACAAATTTTTCCTTTAATTAAAAATTTTTTATATTCTTCTGTACATTTTGCAACAATATTTTTCATTGTTTTTTACTGTGTTTAAACGCACACACATACATTCTACGACAATTGTTACTTTTATAATTGAGAGTAAATTTTCAAAACTAATAAAAGGCTCAAAAAAGACCAATAGCTTGAAAAATCAAGAAAACATCACAGTATAAAAATTTATAATATTTAAGCAAGAAAGAAAAGCTTTTATTACATGATAATTGTATTAAGGTTGGCATTCATTTCGTGCAAAAGGCGTAATGAGTTCCGCAGCGGCCATGATGTAAAAAACCGGTACGCACAGAATGCATTTAACATCTATAGGGTAAGTCAACCATCTAACTCTCCGACCTACCCGAAGGCACACGGATTTAAACCATAGAACTGAATGACCGGACCGCCGCAACAGCAATTGGCGGGAACTGTGGTTGAGTCCTAAGGGCCATCACCGGCCACGGTACAACCCTTCCCGAAGGAAGCACGTCCCGTCATCGATGGGAGGAGTTAGATCCCCCACCTATTCGTGTTCCCTCCAGGGTGGCGAGATCCAACCACCATGCCGGAAGCATCTCATCCTCATTTCGAGGTGCCCCCCGGGGGTACATCTATAGGGTAGACATCTGTCGAAGTTTAGTTCAAATACAAGAATAGGTTGAATGTCTGTCTGTTTGTACTTTCATAAACACGTAAACATGATAATTCAAAAACCTAATAACTTGAATATATGAAACCTCATATGGATTGTTACTACAAGTGCAGTTTTGTGTCAACTTTTTGCTTCAATCGGTTGGAAAGAACGTATCTGAAACACAGATTCGATTTCTACATACCATTAACGGCATGCCAGGGATTAATCACCAAAAAAATTCGTCAAGAGTGATACCATAGATTCAGTAAAAATACTAAATTTGCACCAAAATAATATTTCGTAACTATTATACGCCAATGCCATGCTAGGCGTTCTCTGGCATAGCAAATTTATCACAGAGTATGCTGAGAAGGTTTTTTTTTGGGGGGGGGGAGGGGGACTACTCCTGCTGATTTAATTTACATCTTTGGCTTTATTCAGAAAGTGTAACATATTTATTTCTTTAACCTCTCTTACAGGTTATACAGCGCAGAGGAAATTTCAGCAGACCAAATGATTACTTCTTCAAGGATTGGGCAAATTACAAGAAAGGCTTTGGCGACATAGAAAGGGACTTTTGGTTAGGTAAAATTTAGAGAGTATGAATTTGTTTCGCAAAGAAGCATTCAAAGTAAGAAATTCGTCATGAAGTTTGGTCCATAATTCTGAAAGAATTATTTAGAGTGCCCATTCTAATCGTGACCCTGTACTAAGACCATTCGATATTAGAAAAAAGCTTAAAATGGCTGAAGAATAATGCTTCATGTTCATTGAGTCAAAAAAGGAATTGCTGTAAAAATTGAAATAAAAATTCTAAATTTTTATGCAATCCGCCGGTTTTGTTAGGCATATTTAATAAAATATTATTGATATATAATCTATTTTATACAAAAAAAAATCCACAGTTCTGCAACTAAAACTAAGTTACAAAACATCGAATATCATTATTTTAAATTGTTTTATACCACTCAATGAACCACTTCGAGAAACATTCATAAATCAACTCATGGTTGTCGCTTGATGGCATTTATTAAGGAGAATAAATTGGAATTGAAGAATATAAAGAATATAGTATTTGATAAATAAAAAATGATAACTATTATACTGTACATAGCTTGGAAAGGAAAAAACAAAAACCAAAGGAAAAATAAAAACTAAAAACCATAATAAAAAAAATGAATATATGATGCCAACAGCAAATAGAAAATTAAATGTTGCCAAACAAAAATATACAAGAAATTTACAGATGAGGAATATAACCACAAATTTCCAACTACAACATTTTCTCGAGACCCTGTAGCTAATACACCTATTAATAATGAAATCTAAAGCCATGGAATTCTGTCAATTTTAGTCGCAGATAAGCGGAACTGTTCTGTTTAAATAATTAATATGTAAAAAATATTTTATGACTAATATATGACTTTTATTGACTCAAATCACCTAAAATCTTATTTATCACATTGTTTAGAGCAATTCCTTATTGGAATTATATGCCTAGCTCTAACTGTTTAGTAAATAATTAGTGAGGCAAGATTTGTCTATATACTATATACTATATACAGTCTATATACTATAACATACATTATTATAAGAAATGTTGTTATTTTCAACATCATTTCTTCTTAGTATAAATTCATTTTATATACAGTAAAAAAATAAAGTAGAAATTTAAAATTAAATTATGGTAAGAAATAATTGAATAATATAGAAGTTATCTTTCTTTGACTCTCTTGTATATTTACACAACACGCCATTATAAAGCAGAAGATTCACTTCTGACCGATTAATTCAAAATTTGATACATATCTACAATATTTACATTTTTTGTACGAAAGCAGAGCATTGAATTATATCTCTATAACTCGTCGTCTACTGGTCCAATGTTTATGCATGTATTTATTAGTTTTACTATAGGTAACCACTAAATTTTTTTTTTGCCTTAAATGCCTTACTTAAAAGAGCCTTACTGATACATAAATAAGATTTCATAATGTTTACTTGTAATAAAAATGTGTGTGTGTGTGTGTGTGTGTGTGCGCGCGCGCGCACAGAATTTATTTCTCCATGCATTCTACTACATGCGTATTTAATTTGGTTTCATTCCGTTCATTAATTTTAACTGCAGTTACCACCAAACAGAGAAAATTATACAAGTTAATTATAAGTTATATATTAGGTTAGGAAATGGTGCTTGTTTGAAATTTTGTATTGAGAATGGTTTGATATCGAACCGGCAGAATGGATGAAGTGTGAGTGGAATATATTTTTTTACGAGTGGATGAAGTTGGGAAAAGGATGTTTGTTTGAAATTTTGGATGGAGAATGTTTCGAATGCTTCTTTTTCCGTTCTTTCTTTTCTTTTTGTTATGTTCAATGTCATGTTTCAGGTTATGTTCAATGTTATGTTATGTTTCTTTTCTTATGTTCAATGTGCTAGCGAAGCTACTAGGTTCCCGCTGCCGCTGCTAGCGAAGCCGTAGGATGTTTTTTTTAAGTTAAAAAATTATGCCCGGTGCCTTCTACAGATGCATCTGTAGAAGGCATCGGGCAGTCAAGGATCATTTCATGCATTCTCTATCTTTAAGGTCTAGTTTTGTTTATTTTGTCTGCCATCTCTGTTGGCGCAGCAAGGGGCACACTAAAATTCACTTTTATCCCGTATTCTTTGGACGGACCAGAATTTTTTCAGAACTTCATATAAAATACTAGTACCATTATTATTTTATGTTAAGTGCAGTTTAATAATACCATATACTCGTGTTTACCGCCAACCCCGTTGATTTTATCACTTTGTGACGTCATGATGACGCACGATTTCAACGTTAATTTCATTGGCTCGGATCAAGGATCATTTCATCCATTTGCTATCTTTAAGGTATAGTGAAAATTATTTTACATCGACCGTGTATATGTTGTGGAAATAGATAGCTAAACAGTTGTACGCGTGCCACATCAATTACTAGATGTATTTCTGAGCGAAAATGCTTACATAACTTGTGACCATATAGGAAATTGATTTTAAAAAATATGTTCATACAACTTAGAAATTTTATCTTCCAAATACTTTACAAAAGTTTTCCAAAAATTTAAAAGAATTCGAACTGTCTCCTTTTGGTTGCAAATCTTTCAATTGCAACATTTAATAAATAAAAATAATGACTAAGTGTTTTGTTGAAAAAGATTTTTTTTCTTTTCAGGAAATGACTTTATATTTGCCTTGAGCAATCAAAGACCTTACTCCATCCGATTTGACCTAAAGGCTGTTGATGGGGAAAAAAGATACGCTTTGTACGATTCATTTTGGATTGATGATGAAGAGCATAAATACACTTTGCACATCACAGACTACAGTGGTGACGCAGGTATAGTAACTATTCATGGATTAGTCAAAGAGTTGCTGAAAAACTTCCAATTAGCAACACCGGATTAGGTAATGCAATGTAATTATAAAAAAAATGTAAGTCTCGAAACTCTCTTTTCTCTCTTTAATCTCCAGAGTTAAACCTTTTATTTTTCCATCAACATATTTGAAATAATAATACTAAAAAAAACTAATGCCCCAACCACAATTAGTTGTCCAATTTCGTTGATTTTTACTTTATGTGAAAGCTGATGACCTTTAGATGCGTTATTAATGGTCACCTTCCACCACCCACTCCCATCCTCATTATTACCAGTCTTCATTTTCTATAAAAATCTCTCTATATATTTTTTCTTAGTGAAAAAAAAGACATTTCCTCATCCCCAATCCTTTCACCAATATCGCTCTTTTTTATTTCATACGAAAGTACTATTCTGGATGCCTCATTATTGGTAACTTGTACTTCCACAATACTCTACAATTTCTAGATGTTGATGTCTAATGTTTTCTTGACAGAGCCTCTAGTCCCAACAACTTGACCCATGCAAGAGTTTCTAACCAATTAAAACATTCTATGATTATCGTGCAAGTCAATTTTAAAATAGTTCTTTCTTTTGCTACAATAAGATGTAGTTCAGCAAAATTAATTGACGTGATTAAATTTATTAATATGACCAAGTTTTAATTAATTTTTATGCAAGAAGTTTTTCCTTACAAATAGTATGACAAATTGTATTATCGAAGCATTTAACCAGTTAACTGAGAAATTTATTTTTAAATTCTCTCAAGTCTCCCTTTTTAAAGTCAAGCGATGAAGTATATAAAAAATCATACGCAATAGAAATGATTGCATAGTAAATTTTACAAAAGAAAAACAATCATACTAATGTGAAGGTTTATTTTTATTTTATTAAAAAATTATACATCGATTTACCATGAAGATTTGTATTGACATGCATACACCTCGAACGCACTTAATTGGTTAATTGAAGGGCATCTTCAAGAATTTTGATTTAGAGAGAAGGAAAATTTTATGCGTAACAAGTAGAAAATGTATTAAAGAATAAATTCTGCATAAATAAGAAAATGAAAATACAAGGAAAGAAGTCCAAAACGGAACGTAAGATTTCTGTAATGGATTTGATTTAAACTTTAATGCAAATCTAGAGTTTTAGTAGTTAAAGCTATAAGCCAAATTTCATCTAATTAGCATTTTTGAATTATTGTGTTCACAAGCACATGAACAGATAAATAATAGACAGACTCTTATAGCAGCGGTTTTTTAAATTCTGTGTTACATAATAAGAACTAAAATTTTATGAAAAATTCAAATTTATGTACCAAAAACTTTTATTTTGCATTCCTTTTCAGTATTTATTCAAAAATTTGTATAAAAATGTATCATTAAAATAATGTAAAACTTTTAGTAGTACATGTATCAGAGATTAAGATATCCCACCATAGAGCTACTTTGTCCAAAATTTGATGGACATTTATAAATTTATTGTAAATATAGCAAATCAAGTTTCAACTGTCTGGTTTGTTGTTTTTTTTTTTGGATTATCATGCCCACAGACAGACAAATACAATTCCAAAAATGTCTTTTTAACACTCAAAAAAGTCTGAAACATAGAAATTAAAAGGGCATCAGAAAGTAAGTTTTTCGCGGAGGATAAAAAGAAAACGTAATTTTCTGGACAAATTTATTGCAATAAATACAACAGTATTTCAGCTACTTCTTAGAATAATAACCACCGGAATTGTAATAATTTCGATACCATGGTATAAATTTTTGTAGTCAGTGCATAAAAATCTGCCACCTGAGAATGAAATCAAAGTGTCAAAGTTCTCTGGGCATCTTCTCTGTGTTAAAGCGATAACCAGACACGAATTTCTTCAATAATTGTAACAGATGGAAATCGTTGGAAGCTAGTACTACTTTGTATACGAAGAAATAAAAAGGGCGTAGCATAGAATAGAGTAAAACAGCATGTAGTTACATGTTAGATGTCATACGCCATTCTGCTCGTAGATCATAGACAGTATGCAATTACATGTTAGGCTGACTGTACAGCATGTGAATGGCTTCTACTAAATTCTGTTCTCTGGATTAGTCGTTTTATTTATCTATATATTATTTTCCAGGTGATTCAATGAACACACACAACAACCAAAAGTTCTCCACAAAAGATCAAGAAAACGACAATCAAAAGGAACAGAATTGTGCGTTGTTGTACAAAGGTGGCTGGTGGTATAACGTGTGCCATCTTGCTAACCTGAACGGCCTTTATCTGAGAGGACGTCATGAAAGTTTTGCCGATGGAGTCAACTGGCATAGTTGGAAAGGTTACCATGAATCTTTGGACACCTCAGAAATGAAGATACGTCCCAAAAATTTTAGAAAAACTATCATCCGTAATGACGAAACGCCAATGTGATCGATGATGTTTCAATTGCTTGTTTAGTTACAATGTTTTTAAAATGCCTTTGGAAAACTTGAAATAAAAATAATATCCAATCTACATTTGCTCGAAGTTATTTTAATCACTAATATTAATCAATGAGAAATGTATTTCTGTTAATCAAATGAAAGAAAAGATAATCAAAATTGCGACAAAAATAATGCGAAATCTAACATTAAAGATACTTCTGTATCAATGATAGATGCATACAATCCATAACTAATCAATAGATGGCGTTGCTTATTCTTCCACCAAGATCCAATGTTTATGTCTGTGTTTGCTAATATTAACTATAGGCGACCACTAAAACTTTTTGCTGTAAATAAGTATTGTAAATAACATGGATAAAGTTTCATAATCTTTCTTATAATAAATAATTTCAGAAGTATTACTTGGAATCAGCGACGGCGGCAGAGATTTGCCGACAAGGGGGCAAGGCAACTCCGATAGGGGCAAGCGCAATTTCTCTTATTTGACTTAAAATAACACATAATAATTCATTCTACATTAATTAATTACATTGATTTTATTAATTTTACATTTAATTAACAAAAATTAAGTATTATTTATTAAGTATTATTATTTTAAATTAATTATTATAATTTTTTTATTCAGATGCAGATTCTTGCTTTCACTCTAAAAATTTATAAAGATACTAGCGGACTCGGCAAGCGTAGTTCTGCCATATAAATTATTTCTAATGAATATTTTGGTTGTTAATTAAAAATAACAAATGTATTGTAATTGTGTGGGGATGAGATCTATGACAGAAAGAGGAATGGAGCGTTGTAGACGATGATCGCTGATAAAAACAATAAAACACCAACCATTCATTTTCTCAGTACAATGTATTTCATTAACGTGACGAACATATACATTGTTTGATCTCTTAAAAGTTAAACGTAAAGGGAAAAATATATTATATTTTTTATCCTAAAGTATAAAAATGAAATAAAGAGAATCAATATTCATTTCAAAGAGCAATTGAGTGTACAATATTTTTGGTCAGTACGTATTTAGCCAACAGAGATAAGCTCGATGGTTTGCCCACGCGAGAACATGCCACGTTTAATTGTGTGCGTGTGGGAAACATGGTGTGCCCAATTCTAAGCCGCAATCAGTCATCGTTTGGCCTTGCGATTTATTGATTGTCATTGTGAATGCCAATCTAATAGGAAATTGAATGCGTTTAAATTCGATTGGCACGTCTGTGAGAATCATTGGAATTCGTGGTAGCAAAACATTTTCGGCACGGAATTTGCCATTCAAAATGGTGGCTTCGATAATGTTTTTCATCAATTTTTTAATAACCAATCGCGTGCCATTGCACAGCCGTGTTGGGTTCAAATTCCAAAGTAAAATAACCGGAGATCCAACTTTCAGTCGCAGAAGGTGCGGCGACATGCCTGGCAAATCCAGTGAGTTCAAAAACTGTTGGATAATTTACAACTTCGTTAGCATCGCAACTGTATCGAACGATTTGTATGATACTAAGTCGCCTGACAACGACTGCTGTATCTTGAAGTTTTTGCTGCCACACACAGTCCACATTTTTTTCTGCTAAAATGGCTCTTTCTGCCAGCCACGCATGATTTATATATTGTGTACGTGCATCGGGAAATATTGCGGTCAATGAGAGCATTTTTCGAATCAATGATCGTGCTGGAATTAGTGGGCAATTTTATGCATCCGGCAACTTTTCCATCTCCGATATCTAACAATTGGTCCGAGAATGTGTCAGCAGATGGATCTTGTAGCATTTGGACGCGCATGATTATTTTTAGTTGGACTTTTTCAACATTACGCCACAGTGACAATGATTTCAAGCAAGCGTTGATCTCATCAGCGTACGTTGAATGTGGAATGACGGGATAGGGACACTCTAATTACCTAGCGTTATGAAATATACTTTACGACCTATTCCCTTACCTATCAAATACTCATAAAAAATTTCCTAAAAATCGGTCGAACCGTTTCAAAGGAGTACGAACACAAACACCGTGACATGAGATTTTTATATATTAGATTTGCAAAAAATATTCTCAATTTTTTTCCCCTGATCATCAAAAGATTTTCAATATTTGAGTATATTTTTTATGAGATTCGTAGGATTTAATTTCTCTGATATCTAATTTATTTCATTCTAGATTTTGTATATAGATAGAAATACAAATTGTGCCAGAAGGACATGTCATGATTAATGAACAAATGCATGCTCTTATTATTCTGTATCAGAAGAAATATGAAATGATTATTGAAACTAAATTCAAAAGGTTAAAAAAAAACTTTTTTAGAAATCCAGAATAATAATTTTAAAAAATATTCGATGTTTTCGCAAAAAAAATGTTTGTTTTTTTTAAACGTAGTCCTCTACCTAAAATTATTTTTAAATAAGGAATGGAACAACGATTAGGAATTCATATACATTTCGAATCCGTACGATGTATTTCGAATTAGTGCGTGGGCTCAACAAAAATTTATTCTAATTCAGACATGAACAGTTTAGAATGCGGAAAAGATACAATCATGTTGTTTCTTATGAAGGTTGGAAAAAATGTTTTGCAAATATATGAACGGAATATTTTATGTAAGGAATGAAAAAGGTTCTTATGAAAAATTGACTACTTAAACATTAGATTCTTCACCTATTTATTCTTCAGTGTATATTTAGGCTTAGCAAACCAATGCATTTTATTAGGAAACAATTGTATCTTGAATAGAACTCCCCTATCTTCATTTTTAGTCGTGCGTTCTTATGGCTAAGTATTTTTTTCCCTGAAGTTTTGCAAGTGAGCCCATAAGCCTCTCAAAAAGTTGGTTTTATCTCCTCAGTTACATGTGTTGATTTTTCTTAATCCCTTCATATACAATGACAAGTCTGACTCGCGCATAGAATTGCTAAAATTTTAATTTTAAATCAGTAATTCAATGAAAGTATTAAGTAATTTAAAATGCACAAATCACTTGAAAATCCAACATTACCTCAAATTATTCTAGGGATATATATTCTAGAGATTAAAATAATAATAATTGTCCCAAAAACGATGTGCCATTTAATTAAGAAGTTAAGTAAATTCGTATATCAAGGGGTTAATATGTTATATATAAATATTCTATGAATGACTATTTTAATCATCTTTTTATCAAGACATACTTATCCAAAGTCTATTAAAAATTTAGAAGAACCTGTAATTATATAGTCTTCGCCACGAAGACAAAGAATTGGAAAAAAAAATTTTAAGACACGCTCCCAATTACATAGTTATAATACTGAATGCAAAATTTAAGAATTTAGGTAGTAATTTATTTAACAAATTTAATGCACAATTGAATAAATTTTTTTAGCGTAGCTAAAAAGTTATCATACCACATATATTTATTTTTGCCGTCAATTGCGGTTGGTTCTATTTCTTTAGTGTAATAATTGCAGTCTGATAAATTAGACTGCATTAAACAAATATTTTACTGTTAAATTAACTTAATTTACACTTAAGCAATTTACTTATTCCAGGAATTTATAGTAAATTCACATAATTTGGCTACAGTTAAGTAACTCTTCTTAATATGCATATGCACAAGAGTATCGAAAGAAAAAAGTGCTTTATGAAATTCAATTTAACCATTAACTAGATTTTTGTCAGACAATTTTCATAGTGAAATAGATAAAAAAAATCACTAATTCATTACCGAGGAAGTAACAATTATATGAAAAAAGATGACGATTTATTTAAGAAGAATTTGAATAATGAGTCAGCAAAACCAACTCTATCGCCGTATTCATGTGTAATATAAAAGCTTCAATTTCCCTTATAATTCCACTTTCAGGTAATCGGACTATTCGATGAAAACAATTTTTTTTCTCCATAACCTATGATAACATCTTAGCCGAAAGATAAAAATTAGTAGATAAAAATGCGATAACTTATTCACTTACCAGTTTATTGATTATTCTACTAAATATAGTACAAATTATAAATTGAATGAACGGCATTTAAATCAGATAACTGAAAATTTGCGGACTTAACATCGTCGACATCCCTAGCATTGAATTCTTAGTCGACCGATTAAAAATGTTTGGTAAAATGTGATATATTGTTCACATGTCGCCTTGTCGGTTATATTGCCAAAAGTAGTGCAAATTAAAAGTTTGATGAACGACATTTGAATCGGTGTCTGAAAATCTGTGGATATAGTGCTCAACATTCATTGCATTCAATTCATAGTCGGCAGTCCAAAAATTGTCAGCGGAATGCAAATATCTTTTTCACTTTATCGGGCAAATTATAAGCTCGTTGAACGACATTTCAATCAAATATTTGAAAGTCTGCAGACATATATCAACAATCACCGCATTGAGTTCATAGTCGACCGATCAAAAATGGTCCGCAAAATGCGCCTATCACCTTGTTGCTATCTTATTCACTTGTTACCTTGTCGGTTATATTTTCAAAAGTAATGCAAATTATAAGCTGAATGAACGATATTTGAATCGGATGCCTGAAAATCTGCGAACTTAAGGTCTCAAGTGCATTCAGTTCTTTGTCGGTTTATCAAAAATTGTTTGCAAAATGCGTCCTCTTATTGACCTGGCACCAGAGGCGGCGTTAGCAGGGGGGAAAGGGAGACAATTGCCCCCCCCGTCGGCGAGAGATTGAAAGTTTCATCGGCCAAATTTTTCACCACTTCAAAATGGTTGTGGAAAAGCACACAATCTCGAATATAAAAATTTAAAAACCGTCTTAAATTTAATATTTTGTAAACAATTAAGTAGTTGTTAAAGCGGTTTGACTATGTTTGTTAAAATATTCAATAGAGTGGCAGGTCAATAAGATGCCGCATTTTGTGGACGAATTTTGATCGCCTGACCATAAACGCAATTTGATAGATGTAGAAATTAAATTCACAGATTTTCAGGCTTTTGATTGAAATGTCGTTCATCAAGCTTCTAATTGGCATTACTTTTGGCAATATATCAGACAGGGTGAATAAGTTATCTCATTCTGCCGACAATTTCTGAATGGCCGACTATAAACTGAATATGATGGAAGTTCGCTAATTTTCAGACATCTTATATAAATGTCGTTCATTCGGCTAATAATTTGCATTACTTTTGACAGAATAACTGACAAAGTGTCAAGTGAGTAAGAAGTCACATTTTTGTCGATTTATATTTGTCTTTCGGCTAAGATGTTATCATAAGTTATGAGAAAAAATTATTTTTATCGAGTACTTCGATTATTTACAAGTGGAATTATTAGGGAAAAATATTTTTATATTTTACAAGAATAGGGCCGACGTCCAGGCATAGGGGTAGCGCGTTTTCCCCCTGAAATGGGCGTCCTGGGTTCGAGTCGCGGATCGGGCATGGTTGTTCTTCATCTGTTCTATCTGTGAGATGTGTGAATGTGCCCTCTAAAAAGGGATTGTACAAGCGAATGCGATACGTGAGTGGCTATAAGACATACTTTGGGCCTTAGTTGGCGCTACTAAAACAAGAGACGCTCCCTTGGCTTAAAATCGCTGATTTCGTCAGCGAGCTTGTCCGTGGCAAGTGCCATTATAAACAACAACAAGAATAGGGTGATAGAGTTTTCCCTAATTCGGAATTAAATGAATCATTTCATGAAATTTTAGATTATAAAATTAATCATTTTATTTATCTAATTGTTATTTCTTCGAACTGGTAAATGAATTGGTAAATTTATTTTATTTACTTCACTGTGAGAATTCTCTGACTAAAATCTAGTTTATGGTTAAACTAAATTTAATAAAACACTCTTTTCTTTCGATACTCTTGTGTTTTATGCATGCCAAGAAGAGTTAGGTTGCTGTAGCTAGGTTATGTGAATTCATTATAAATCACTAGAATAAGTAAATTGTATTATAGTAAATTATTTAACAGTAAAATATCTTTTTTATGCAATCTAATTTACTGGCTGCAATTATTAAAGAAATATTACCGACTGAAAATGATGACAAAAAATAAATATATATGTTATGGTAGCTTTTTAGCTACGCTAAGAGCTTATCCAAGTATGTACTAAATTTGTTAAATAAATTACTACCTAAATTCTTCAGATACTGCATTCAGTATTATAACTATGTAATCGGGAAAAGTATTTTTAAAAAACTTCTTTTTCATTTTTTTTTCTTTTAAATACTCTTTACAGTAAAATTTATATAATTTCTGGTGCTTCTAAATTTTTAATAGACTTTAGATAAAGATATCTTGATAAAATGATAATGTCTTGATTAAAATATTTATTCATAGAATTTTCATATATGATATATTAATACCTTGACATACGAATTTACTTAACTAGTACATCTTATTAAGGATAATTATCATTATTTTAATTCCTAAAATAATATAAAATCATTTGAGACACTGATGAGTTTTCAAGTGATTTTTGCATTTTAAATTACTCAATACTTTCACTTAATTGTAGATTAAAAATTTAGTAATTCGATGCGCGATCCAGGCTAGTCATTGTACACGAAGGGGTTAAGAAAATCCAATGCATGCAACTGAGGGGATAAAAATAAATTTTTTTGGAGGAATATAAGTTTGCAATAGCTTCGAGGGAAACACGTACTTAACTACAAGAACACGTGCTTAAAAATGAAGATAGAGGAGTTCATATTCTAGATCTAAATGATTTTTAATAAAACGCTTTATTTTTTTTAAGTCTGATAGCTTTTTAGCATATACATAATACATGGGAAACCTAATGCTTAAGCCGCTTATTTTTCAATCTTACATAAAACAGTTAAGTTTGTACATATCTTTACAAAATATCTTCCCCAACTTTCTTAAGAAACATCATTGTATCTTTTCAGCATTCTATATCGTTCGTGTCCGAACTATAGTAAATTTTTGTTGTACGCGCTCGCTTATTCGCCTCGGTTTCGGAATATATCTAAATTCCGGCAGCAAGAGGCTGCCGACAAGGGGGCAATCGCCCCCCCCCCCCTGCTACCGCCGCCTTTGCTTATAATACTCACATACGCGACGACAGTCTGGCGAATCCGGATGGAAAAATTTCATTTAAATTAACTTTCAGATAATTTTAAAAAGGAGTAATTTAAAAATTTACTTTTTAATTAAAAGGCTTTTTTTAAAAAGCGGTAAATATTCAAAATTAGGATGACTCGATTACAGATATATTTCTCATTTCTCAACATTATTTTAAAAAACGAGTATGCGTCTATGCGTGCGTGCGCGTGTGTGTTGGCGCTTTACAGTCCAGACTTGGTATATAGTGTATACTTTGTATGGTGAAAATGTCCCCCTCGAGATTTTAATTAGAATTAATTTAATTTTCATTAATTTCGTTTCATTTTCATTAATTCAACGTTAAGCAAATCTTTGGTATTTTTCCACGGTAACTCACGAAAATAATGAGCACAAAATCTGGTCTTGCCAGAGAACGCCTTGAATGACATTGGTGTACAATAGTTACGAACTATTAACTTTAGGCTTGAATTTAGCATTTTTACTGAATTTATCATGTTATCCATGGGCAGTTTTTTTTTCCCCCAGATCAATCCCTGACATGCGGTTAACAGTATCCGAAAATCGAATTTGTACTTTAGACATGTTTCTCTCAATCGATTAAAACAAAGTTTTGACACAAAACTACACTTGTAGTCACAAAATCCCATACCAAATTTGATATATTCATTTTTTTTTTTAAATTATCGCGTTAACAAGTTTCTTCAAGTACAGACCGACAAAGTCAACCTATTGTTGGTTTTGTACCAAATTTTAACCGGTGTCTACACTATAGATGTTAGATCTGTACTTTTTATTTTATAATTATCACGCTAACTTATATTTGAACAGCCGGATAGATGGACTTCCTCTGAACAGGCTTTACTCAAAGTTGGTAGAAATCAGCAAATTCGGTGCAAAGACTACATACCAAATTTCAACCGTCTAGCTAAAAATGTTTCTTATTGTCCCAGACAGACGAACATTTTCCAAAAATGTGTTTTTCAAACTCAGGGATATCTAAAACGTGGAGATTCTTCAAGATCTCGAGTTCGAATTTTTTGACGATTACAATACTTTCTCTCTACTATATGTACAAAAAAGTAAAAAGAAAAAAAAAGCCATGAAAGAAATTACTGGCCTAGTCTTAAAACTAATTGTTTCACAACAGCCCATTAAACTTCCCGCTTCTAAATTAAGGTGAATACTTATATCAAATTTCTGCTATGACCCTGTCTAAAAAATTGTAGGCTTTCATCAAATGAAACATTTTATGAACTTGTTAAGATTTAAAATCATGACACTGTTTTCAAACGTTAGATCTTAAATACCAAATCTCGCGATTCATTGTCTCAGTTTAGCGGTACAACTATGTTCTTAAGTCTAGCCTAATCTCAAAAAACAAATACATATAAAATTTGTATGTTAATTTCCTCCAGAGTAAAGTTTTCTCGTAATAATTTCCCCATGGCCCTACATCGCTTTTTATAATGTTAAAATGAAAAAAATTTACAGAAGCAAACTCTTCTTAATATCTGACGATTCGTTTTAAATTATTTTTGGGCCGTTACATAATATGCATTCAAATCTCGTATATGACCGCCAATCAAAGGGCAATTTCAAACACTAACATTTCATTATCTAGCCCTTTATTGATTAAGACTTAACACAAAATCTGTTTTCTGATTATATTTTTTTAAATAAATCAACGTTTGTTTGTTTTTTTTTTGTTTTCTTTTCCAAAAAACTCAGAATTTACATTTAATAGATTTTCTGGAGGCGAAGGTCTTCGAAAAGTTGGTGTCAGAACATCTTTTGTAACTCAAGTTATTTAAAGAAACGAAGGTTAATAAAATTTTTAAAAAAAAAGCGGGAGAGGTCTCCCTAAAACTTTCTAATAAACTTGTCATGCCAGGAAACGCCTTGCATGGAATTCGCGAACAGTATTACGAAATATTAATTTTTGGCGTGAATTTAGCATTTTTACTGAATCTTATCGTGTCATCCCTGGCATGCATTAATAGCATCTAAAAATCGAATTTGTTTTTGGGACACGTTTTTCTCAATCGAATGAAACTAAAATTTGACATAAAACTGCTCATGTAGTGATAAATTTCCATATCTAATTTGATATATTTTAGTCACTGCGTTTTTGAATTATAGCGCTTACATGTTTCTGAATGTACAGACTGACAGACAGTCAACTCAAATCGGATTTGATTCAAAATTTAATAGGAGTCTATACTATAAATGTAAAGTTTGTGCACCAAATTTTATCTATCTAGATCTTTTCATTTTGTAGTTGTAATTTTAAATTATATTCGAACAGATTAAGACAAATTTCCTGGGGACAGATGTTGCAAAAAATTTGATAGAAACCAGTAAATTCGATGAAAAGACCATATACCAAATTTCAATCGTCTAGCTCAAAATGTTTTTGAATTATCTTTCTCACATTCAGATATTTTCCAAAAATGAGTTTTTCGAATTCAGGAAGGTCTGTAGTCGATCCTCATAAGAAATTTGAATGAGAATTTGCTATGATATTAAACTGATTAATGATGACTTAAGAAAAGCAAAAGGGCTTTAATGAAACAAAATTGCAAATGTCCAACAAATAGTGCCAATTTATTTGATCCACAAAATCGCGTTTTTTGATTTTTTTTTTAAATTATTTCACTTATGTATTTAGTCAACAATAAATGTCTCAAATAATTTTGAAAATATTTGTTTAAACTTGTTAAAACTTTTTGGAAATATCCAACATTTAATAATTCGTTGATATTAAGTTATATGTAATATACCGGTAAAAAGTACTACTGATGACTGGATAACCAATATTGGAGGATATGAATATGCGATATAAATTGAAAACTATTTTCGAAAGTTCAAAATAAAAAAACTTGGTAAACCTCCTGAAAATTAATTTTTTTTAAATTATTATTAAAAATTTCAGTTACAGAAAATGAGTTTATCTGATTATCCGAAATAACTACGTACCAATCAAATCAGATAATCGAGGTTATATTCTGCAACGGCATTATAAAGTTAGATATTTAAATTCGAAAATTCTCCCTATACATTTAAACACGATTTATGCAACTCTGTTTGCAAAATACTTTTTTTTCACCGATGAAGAAATAATCAGACAGGAACTGGTAAAGGAGAAAAACTATGAAAATGAAATACAAAGCCAAAATATAATGAGAATTAAGATGACAAATGATTGCTGGCTTTTTTTGCAGTTTTCATCTATATCAGAATATGATGCTATAAAATTTCATTGCAGGCACAACGATTTTTTTTAAATTCTAGAGAACAGTCTGTAAGCCGACAGACATTCGATGTTATTACTAAGAAATGCGTAGTGTTCTTGTGATATATATATGTAATGATATTTTAACTCTAATTTCAATTTAATTAATTTTCAAGATTTTATCTTCATTTAGCCCATAGTAACTTTATTCTAAAACATTCTCTTATTTCGTGATCCAATTCCACTGTCTCTACTTAATTAATTCAAGAGAAGCTTTGTTGAATTGCAGAGTCAGCTAAAAGTCTAACTTTCCCACGCTCGGCGTGAAGGGGTAAAAAACTGTCCAGTAAGCACATTCTTTTTAAAAAAGATCCCTGTTTTTCCCTTACATGTGATTGACATGCGTCAGAAATCCCTATCAGTCTTATTAATATATTAGCGCTATGAAGAAATGTTTTCCCTATCAAAATCATAGGTTATATAAGACCAGGGATAAAATGTCCAAGAGCTTTTTCCTCATTCCTCTCTGTGTCGTCCTGTGTGCTCATCGCTTGTACATATGCCTGCTTCTTAAAAATGAAATAAAACGACGTCGCGAAATAGCAAGTCTCTTCACTGTCTTCAAACTGCATTTCTGCTTCACAACAAATAATGTTACATATATACACTGGTGTGCAAAACTTAAGCAACAATGCAAATTTTAAGCAGATAGCCATGAAATTGCAGAAAAGGAGTTCTTGCGATCAGTACAATGAACACGTAATTCAAGAGAAAGGTCATGCGAATGCAAATATCAGGAACAAAACGCCACAGGCGACGTGAGCGTACGCAAAACACGTGCGGGAGGCGCGCGCAGCTCAACACTACAATAAAAGGAAGGACGGAGAAGCAATTAAAGACATTCGCTGCAAGTGCACGCGAGTTAATTCGTGAAATATGGCTAGCAGAAATCACCTGGACGATTTCACACGTGGAAGAATGATCGGATAGCTGGAAGAGGGGCGTAGTGTGACCAGTGTAGCTGAAGAGTTCGGAATCAACAAAAGTGTCGTTTCGCGCGCTTGGAAAGCCTTCCAAACCACAGGTACAGCTGTGAGAAAGGTTGGTGGTTGCCGCCTCAGGAAAACAACTGCAGTGGATGACCGACATATCGTTCTGCAGACGAAAAGAACCCGAAACCAGTCAGCAAGCGCCATTGCTCAGCAACTGTGTGCAGCAACGGGGCGACAAGTGTCGCGTTTTACTGTGTCCAGACGCCTTCACAAAGGTGGCCTATTCGCCCGCCGTCCTGAACGCTGCATCCCTTTGACAGTTTCCCACCGGCGGCACCGTTTAGAGTGGTGCAGGGAGCACAAAAACTGAACATCTCATCGATGGAGTCGTGTCCTCTTTACAGATGAGAGTCGTTTTAGTGCCACAAGCGATTCCCAACGCCAGTTGATTTGGAGAGAGGTCGGGACACGGTTTCATCCCAGTAACATCACGGAAAGAGACCGTTTCGGTGGTCCTGGAGTTGTCATCTGGGCAGGCATTATGATGAACGGGCGGACTGAGCTCCACGTTTTCGACAGAGGTTCTGTAACTGGAGATCGCTATTGTCAGGAGGTGATCCTTCCCCATGTGCGTCTGTTCCGAGGTGCCATTGGATCAGACTTAGTTTTTATGGATGACAATGCACGGCCACACAGGACTCATGCTGTTGAGGAGCTCCTGGAAAGTGAAGATATCACTCGAATGGATTGGCCGGCGTGCTCCCCTGATTTAAATCCGATAGAACATGTGTGGGATGCTTTGGGGAGACGCCTTGCGGCAAGATTACATCCTCCTGGGAACACCCGACAACTTAAACAGATGCTGATTGAGGAATGGGCACTCTTACCTCAAGAACTGTTGGACAATCTGGTGCTGAGTATGGGGAGACGGTGCGAAGCAACCATTGCATTAAGGGGAGGGCATATCCCATACTAAGGTGCATCTGCTTGCTGTTCTTCCTCTTGGACAGACAATCATGTGTAACGATACTATGAGTTCAATAAAGCCTTTTTTTTTTGTTTGATTCCATACTGTATGCATTGTATTCATTTCTGTGCAACTATGCTTTCGTCATTCTTTCAGAACAAAATGCTGCATCTCATTTCTGAATTTCATGTCTCTCAGATGATTTCTCGTGAAGTTATGGCAAAAAACATACCAGTTGTTTAAGTTTTGCACATCAGTGTATATATGGTAACTTTAAAACGTAGTCTGACTTTCTAAAATGTAAAACTATGCGTTTTTAATATCAAATGTAGTTTTATAGATAGCTCTAATGGATGCTGAACAAATGCCAGGTTAATGATTCCCAAAAAGTCTCGGCAAAAATCGAGGATCCCGAATATTCAAAAATATTGGTGTCAGCTACACTACAACATGAATTCCAGCATTTGTTCTAGAGCCTTTTATACAATCACTGAAGAAACCCAAGAACAAAATCAGTAGATGGTCGACGAGTCGGGAGTATGTGCATGAAATCTCTTTGGAATATTGAGTTCTCTTTAAGCAGTTTGTGCTGTTACAAGTATTTATTGCTAATACTGTGCAGCGGTTTACTGCAAGTGCTATTTTGTGTATGCTTCGTCTGTTTTTGTAACCCGTGTATGTTTTGTTGTAGAATAAAGAATACGATATTGCGCCTGCTGGACTTTTCACAAAACAACTAGATTTGGGATTTTTCCGTAACAATATCCTTATACAGAATAATTAATTGAAAATTATGAGAAATACCCGAAATACTAACGCAAACCATTTAAAGTGATGGAAGTTTTTTTCTTTTCATATAAATAAGTAATTACTAGATAAGCAATTACTAGAGAGGGAAAAAAAATCTTCAATAAAGAGTATTTCTTACAATCAATGAATTTATTGTACTGCAATATTTTGCATGACTTACTTAGCAATTAAAAAAATATGCAACAATCAATCAGCCAACTTCAACATCAAGAACAGTTTTTGTTTTTCTTTCAGTGTACAATCAATCACATAAACTTCCTAATAGTGTATTTGTAGATTTAACTTTGAATAGTGTTCTCAGGTCTTCAGTTCTATTCAAAATAGTCCCAAAGCTAAAGAAAAACTAAAGTCTATCTTGCAGAGAACTGGTAGCAAGAATTACTTTTGATAGCACTCTTCAGACAAGTCTAGAGACAAATATGCACACATGAATATTCATTACAGATGAACACAAAGCTACAGATTTTCTAACAGCTAAAAACCTTAGCAAATTAAAATGTGTTAAAACTGGATTAATATTATCCTATAACTTTTTGTAAGTTGAGTTACATATAATGGAACATAGAGTACACACACATACATACGTGATTTGACTTTTTTTTAAAAAAAAATATGTAGAATTATGGTTGAAAAATTAAATATCAGCAGTTTGTATAACTGCCTGTCTAATAATTTTGTACAGCAAAAAAAGAGAAAAATTCACAAGAGTTTGAATTAATCAGGTACAAATACCTTCAAAATTCCTCTATATCACTTCATAAACATTAATAACACACAAATTAACATGTTCAGAATACGATCTCAATTTCTTATATCTTTGACTGAATTGCTTTCAGAATTTACTTAAAAAGATAAAATATTTTCATCCATCAAGCTCTTTACAATAAATCTTATAATAAAATGACAAAATATACACATCTTGATAAGAATTTAACTTCACTAACCGACAAATCAAAGCTTTATTAAGACAGTATAACTGATTTTAAATGTTACATTATGTACAGTTTAATGCAATATTCTTTTTAAACATGTGAGAGTTGAACAGCAAATGACAAATAGTAAAGGAATACATATCAAATAAGATAAACATCAAGCTTGGATAAGGAATAAATTAACAAACCATTACTATATATATGAAATATAAAAACAAAAAAATATTATTTCTCAAAATATTAAAGATTAAAGGAATGGACGCCAGCTTAACTCTCAGAATTTTACAATAGAATCTGGTTCAAAGGATACAGAGCTTAAGAACATTTCTCATAGTGCCAAACTCATTTTGCAGCTTTTGAACAACTAATCTTAAGCACTACGTAATATAACAGCACACAAATGCTAACAGTGAGATTTGGCAGAACAACACTTATTGATATTTAAAGTATCAAATAAATATGGTCCTCCACGTGTATCATGGCTGTATCCATATACATTTACTGAAATATATGTAAATACATACATATACACACATAAACAGCTGAGTAAGAAATGTTCTGAAATTTCAAAAAAAAAAAAAAAAAAAAAAAAAACATTCTTTGGGTAGTTTAGTTACTTAGCACTTTAAACTGGTGCTTTTTGATGGATTTCAGAGAAAAAAATATATTTGCAGAAATAATGATAAAATGACAACCCTTGCTTATTACGTCAGTTTTTCCATAAGGGAAACCAAAACCATTGTTAGGAATAATCATACATCAGTTAGATTAGTTATTATATTTTTATTTTATATATTAATTTTTATCTATTGTACAATGTATTTCCCTACAGGCTGGATCTTGCATTTTAAGCAGAAATTCTGCTTATAACAAATATAGTTTCATTGCAATGAATTTTACAAAACAATATGCAGCTTACAACTATTACTAGACTGCTAAGTTCTGAAATACAATAAAGCAAAAATAAATAGAGTTAAAACCATAATTATGTTACTTTCAGTTAAATCTTTTGAAAATCAAACTAATTTAGTTCTACATTTTCATTCAAATGACAGTTCAATAACAAAAAACATATGACATGTCTATAAATATTAAATTATTATAAAAAATACATATAAAATTATAACATGTATGCAACTTTTTACTCATGAACATTTTTATATTGTAACTGTCTTTAATAAATAATATAGTATGAGGAGGAAAAATAACTAAATATTTCAAACTTGCTAATTTCATTACAAAATATTCACGGAGAATTTTAATTGTTAGTTTTTGATTACATAGTCTCTTTAAATGCAGGTCATAAAAACGGAACTACTGATGTATGTTGCACAATTAGAATTGAAATTCATTTTTTAACAAATAAAATAAAGCAATGTATTCAACAAGGTAAGCATTGTCTGTAAAAAGTTTTAAATACAGTTCATGATAGAAGAAAAGCTCTTTAGAGAAATGGAATACCAAATATAGAATATTTACAATATTCGGCATAGAACTGCATAAAAACATATTAATTTTACGAAGAATCCAAGTAAAAGTAATTTTACACTATGAAAGAAATAAATCCAGCCATAAAAAATCCAACAAACCACACAGTTAAAATTCAAAGCAAAATTTTCAAATGTTTTAAGAGACAAAAATATAACAAACAAAAAAAAACTTTTAAAATACTAAAACATGTTTTAAGACTAACTACCCTGATTGCTGTTTACATCATATGTTAAACGAGACTCACAGACAATACAAGGTGCATTAAAATATTTTCCAAATATTTACAAATAAAGATTCAGAGATGCACAGAATAGATAAGCTCCTACCAGGTTGAAAAATATCTAAAATACTCAGCTTAATTTTCTTTCTGTTTTCAAAATGAACATACAACCATAGCAATTTTTCAAATTCTATCTAATTAGATTTCACAAAAGTGGATTTGATAATGTAAATTACCGAATGTGTAGTAACAGTTCAACATTTTATAGCTCTCTTTAGAGAGAGTTGGGCTGAAAAAGTGCACCGAAATTCTCATGTTCAGACTAAAAAAATGGCACATAAAAATACGACTTGAGATATGCATGTTTCTGGGTACAAAGTTCTTTAAAATAAAACACAGAACAGAAATTCCCTCAGAATAAAGGCAGAAAATAAAAAGAAGTTAAGTATAATTGATTTTAAAATTAGCAATAATAATGATCAATTCAAATCAAGATTTATGATAAAAAATATTTAATTAATATGTCTGCATTACTCTTTTAACAGTTCACATGGGCAAAAAATTGCATGTTTAGCATTTCCTTCAACTTGATTTGTAAAACTATAAATTATTTAAGACATGACTAAATCTCACTATAAAACATTAAATCAAGTAATAACTGTCTTTTCTTCTTATATCACAGAAGTACTTGACAAGGGGAATGCATGAGCTACACTCAATAGGGGTGCAGAATAATTAAAATCATAATTTTTAAATTAATTTTAAATTCCATTGTTTGATAAAAATGATAAAAAGACATTAAAAATAATGATCCAGGGAACAATTTTACATGTACATTTAGTTTAATATTTATGCATTCTATTGGAAAGCATTGAAAAAAGCATGGAAGTAAATCAAAATAGCAACAAAGTAGGAACACCCTCACCCTGATTGGAAAGCATAGCCATGTTTATTAAGAAAAAAAAATTGTTAAATTTTCAATAAAAGATTTTTGACATCACTACCCTGATACATTGGAAGGAAATATAATTTCTGTCTTAATGATTAAGACTTTTTCTTATATAAATTATATTATTCCCTCCAAGGAATGGAAAACGTAAATCGAAAGAAAAAAAAAGGAAGACAAGCAAGGTCACATTTTCCACCACACAATCCTTCCCACTTTAAACAGTCATACATAAATCACTGGATTCATTTTAACATAAATAACATAATTCTTTGAAGTAACAAAAGCAATCATCATCAACAAAAAAAATTAATAACAAACTCACATAAAACCAAATTTTGTGCTCAGGAATACACAGATCTCTTGAAATACAAGCAATGACACTACTTCAAAATTTACATTTTGCTAAAAGTGAGAGGCAAAACTATTAAAATTTTTTGCTTGTTTACTTTTTATAAGAAAGTGTTCTCCATAAGCAATACCATTTGAGATGAAGTGCTAGAAAAGTATTTGTCTTCCATATAAAAAAAAACTGAAATGATTGTTTCAAATACCAACCAATCAGGAGGGAAGAATTCAGTCCATTTTGTTGGCTCAACAGGAATGTAAATAAGCATTGAGCACCTTAATTTTTTTTTAATAATAGATGGCTAGCACACCCTAAATTATTGCTATTTTCAAATACTTTCAGAGGGAGCTGGTGTTAGAAATTCATCAACCCGCTTGTGATCATTCAGAGCCTTGAGAGTTAAGGTATCATGAGGAAGTTCAGATTTCCTACGTAACAGAGTTTTTTCTTTTGGAAATGGTTTCTTTGCCTGGAAAATAAATTGATATGAAACAATTGTAAAGAAACAGCATAAATAATATTTAACATTCTGCAAAAAAGAAAAAAAATAACACCCATTACAGGAAAGAATGCTGCAAGTCCTTACATTCAATTTCCCTCAAACTACATATTATAAATTAAATCTCAAAATTTCTCAAAAAGAAAGACTTAAAATTTACGAGCATCATAAATTGAAATTCAATAATTTAAAATTTAAAATTAATATTCAAGTTAAAATTAAAACAAAAATTTCAAATTATAATTTTACATATTAAAAACATTTTTTCTGAAATATGTTTAATTTTTTTATGTTTTATTATTCTTTTCTTAATAAAGAAATACTAAAATGGAAGGAAAGATTCAAAAATAGAAATGCATCAACATAAAGTTTATATGAAAGGACCTTTTTAAACACTCTTTTCAGTGCATTTTCTTTATCTGTTTTGCAACCCCTTTATCTTAGTATAAAAAAATAATAATGCTTAGTATAGAATAAATTATATATATATATATATAAATAAATATATATATATAAACACAAAATAAAAGTTGGAAATCACATTTCTGATTAATGAAAACTTCAACATGCATGCTTCATTACTATAGAAAAACATTCAATGAATAAAAATGGTAGTCATAGTAAAAATTTTGCAATCTTTGTCTCTAATTTTGAATTAAAATTTAAATTTCATAAAATTTGCAAAAATGTAAGCAAAAAAGATGTAAAATAAAATTTTAAAAAATAGTAAATCATTAATTTAAGCATAAAAAAAGAATCTTATTATCAAATATTCAATATAAATCTACAAGAAATAGGAACAGATGAAAGGAGGGAGGGGGACACTTCATTAACTCTTTCACTGTCTGATTTCTGTTTATTTTTCTTTTCGTCCAATTTCTATGAGAAATTTGTTACCCATTATTATTATGATAATGAATATTAAATAATAAAAAGAGTCTGAATATTTTAATCAGAATTACAATAAAAGTTTTTATTTTTTGAACAGAGGAAATTCCATAACTAATTTTATACGATTATAAACTTTATCAAATGGTTTTCACCCCCTTTCTATGAGACTGAAGACCATATGTTCCAAATGAAACAAATTTATGGTTTGGAATGTCCCTCCATTGATTTTTAAATCACCGAGAGATCCTTAAACAAAAGTTTTATTTTGGTGTCCTCAATATTTTAGGTGTGCGGCAAAATAATCCATTAACTAAAAAAAATTTATTTTTTGCATTAAAAAACTTAATTATAATTACCATGAAAGCTTATAATTACATTTACATTTAAACAATATTTTTTGCAAAAACTATTACATTGCTCACTAATTGATTAAAAAAGAATATATATATATATATTACAGAGCACATGTCTTCAGTAAACATTAGCTTTTGATGGCAAAATAGGTAATGGAATTTCAATAACTAAATATGTACATGTGTCATTTTTCAATTAGGACACATTACAATAATTTTCAAAAAAAAATTTTATCCCAAAAGTTTATTTTAAATCGTGAAAAATACATGCATCACCTATTAATCAAAGGCTAATTATCAAAGGCTTCAAATAAAATTCCCATGATTTAAGATTAATGAATGTTTACTTTTTTTTATATTGCTTTAAATTATTAATGTTTCAAAACAATTATCTCAAAAAGCATATTATTTTAATCTTAAATTTCTGATCAACAGTTAATTTTTTTATTCTTATGAGATCTAACTACATAAAACATTTATAATCCTTATTTCAGCAGGCACAGATAATGATCACCACAGCAAAATTTCCAGCATGAATGCAGAGATTAAATAAAAAAAAATGCTAGATAATGAATAAATAAAATTTTTAAAAAACTAAATATTTCAATAGTTACACATGACAATTAAAATGCTAATAAAAAAATTTAACAGATATGACTTAACTTTCCTAACAGAATTTTTGTGTTAATGATAACACTTTATTGTAACACAACCCTTTACATTTTTTCCCCCTAATTTGAAATATAACAAAATATAAGATCAAGTGACAGAAATGTAGAAATTACAAATAGAACTTTTTTTTTTTAATTTCAGTTGAAAAGAGAAGCATTTTATTTCATCAATAATAAATTCTTTTTCATGCTAAATGTCAATGCTGCCAATGTTTTGAATATACAGATAAACAATATAATAAGGATCTTATATTTTTTATTCCTTATCACCACATAATGATATTTATTTCCCACACTTCCCATGCACCATTTCTAAAGACAAATAAAATAGAATTAGTCGAAATTTGTATCATATTTATCTGAAAAAAGTTGAAAATAATGGTTTAATTCTTAACTATGGTGGCTTTAACTATGGTGCAAATGTGAGGATGCAATGAAATAATTGTCAACAGTACCAACAAAGACTATCTTAAGCTATCACTTAAAGAAGAACTCACTAACTACTACCCGAGAACCAACAGTCAAGTCCAAATACGGTTCAATTCACTAACTAGATAGAAAGCTTTTTACTATGTACTTTAAGTTAAGAAGAGTTATAAATCTAACAGCTAATTTACTTTTATGACTAAAACAAGTATTAGTCATAAAATTAATTTATCACTAGCATAAAGATCTGAACTTTCATATTTGAACCACATTTTTGATGCATTCTTAGATAAGCTTTTAAAAATTGCTTTATGACACATTCCATTGTATAATGCCAATCAAATAATTCTTTTATATTAGGTACTGTAAAAAACAAGGACAGTTCTGAATTGCATGGGTGGTCTTTTATTAATATTCAAAATTTGGAAAACCTGGAATGTAAAAATGAATACCTGTTACTTACATGTCATCAAGTGTAAAGTAAAAAATAAAATATGCTTCCTGCTTTGCTATAACAATATAAAGAATTGCAGTACAACATTATCAATTCATTGTACCATATTATTCAGAAACTGGAATATAGTGGGCAATTGTTTCAGGAAAGTCAATATATATATTATATACAAATTTAAAGTTTTAAAAGGCAAGGAGAATTCTCATCTCACATTATACTCAAAGGAAGAATTTGTTTGTTTATTTTTTTTAGTAAATATAATCCTCGAAATATAAATATAATATTAGCAATTTTAGTCTCTTAAATAAATCATGAAAAATATATACAATTATTATAATATATAAATAATTATATATGAGCAATTAAAACCAGTTGATGTGGCGTAATGGCATATAGGTACGATGGGAAATAGGAAATTTCTGAATTAAAATGTCATATAAAGTGTTCTTATTAATAATGTATACACTTTTTTTTCTTTCTAGAAATGCAAATAGATAATAATAAAAGATAAAGAAATTTTCACCAAAATCTGACACGTTATTTTTAAGATTGATCATCAATAGACATGTAAGGTGCCCCCCCCCAACCTCTATCAAATTTCAAGTAAAATATGTACAGAAGAAGTCCATTTGTCCAGCTATTTGAATATAAATTAACATGGTAATTAATTTCAAAATGAAAAGAGTTAAATAGATAAAATTCGGTACACAAATTTAACATCCATACTGTCAACACCTGTCAGATTTCGAGCTTTATCCAACAAAGAGTTGACTGTATGTTGATCTGTACTTTTAGAAACATGTAAAATGTGATCATTCAAAAACACAATGACTTAAATATATTACATTTGGTATGGGATTTTGTGACTACAAATGCAGTTTTGTGTCAAATTTTTGTTGGTTGATTAAAAACTTGTCTACATCCCAAATTCGATTCTTGTACACTATTAATGCATACCAGGGATTAATGGCCAAATAATTCACCAAAGATGACAAAGTAGATTCAGTAAAAATGCTAAGTCCATGCTAAAAGTTTCATAACTGTTATATGCTAATATCAAGTAAAGAGTTCTCTGGCATGACAAGTTTATTAGAGAGTATAAGAGAAAATTTTAGGGAGAATACACCCACTGGTTTTTAAGTAGGAAGCTGAATTAGCATTTATTAAACACCTTTTTAACCGCTACCTTTACTTTTTTTTCAATGGAAAATGCACCACATTTTAGATGCATCAAATTCTCATCATGCCATTACTTGTGAACTATGTAGTGGTTTAGGAAAGTTTGAAGACAAACCCAAGAAGTTCAATGTTAAAATGATGACCTGAAGAGCTGTTATGTTTTAATGCCTAATTCATGACTTATAACAAAATACATTAAGCATATATGCCAGCTCTCAGTATCAAAAAGAATTAGTAGATATGCACTGCTGATTCTTTTTTTTACTACCAGCCAAATTTTTATAACAATTCCTTAACCCTTTCACGACAGGTGTATCATATATATGCATCACCAACGAATGTCCCCCACAGCCAGGCATACCACCCTGGAATGTACATTTCTGGAAACTGAACTCATGGGACGGTGATATATATGCATTTTAAACTGGAACAATTTTTAAATGCCACTAGATGGCTCACTATGTCCATTACTTTTGAAATAAATATAGTTTTAACATCCTGACCTTCAGTTCCCTCCTATTCAGCCTTTGGTGTTTTACTCATCAACTGTTGCGGAGGAGGTGAATAAGAGTGATGTAAATAAACAGAGCTGGTTTGTGTAACTCTTCATTTGATAGAATCATTAGTGTTTCTGACTTCCCACAGAATTCTTTTCCTCTTCTTTTTTTTGTTATTGCTGTGTAACCATAACTAGTCTTTTTGTGTTTTACCGTCAGCTCTGTTGTATTTTGTGACATATTTCAAGCACTAATAATCTAAAAATGTAGCAAATATGAAAACATTAAGACTCTATTTTTTTAGTTAGTTAGGCTTAGACACAAGACCTCTGTCCTATGGGGCGATTCCTTTCGCATATGCTCTGTCCCGTGCATTGCATCTATGATAGAGACCTCCCATCCCAAAAGGGTTAAAAAGAACTCGTTATCTAAGATCAATTTCAAGACACTGTAATGACACAATATTACATTGAATCACTAGTAAAAGAATATTTAACAACAACTTTTCTTAAGAAGAGAACAAATAACAGCAACAAAGCACGCATATAGAATACTTATTTCACAGCACTATGCAGATTATGAACTTTAAAATGTAAAGCCACATCCATTTTTAAAATAATAATTTATAAGCTTAATTAGTAAGAAATAAATTTTCCCTCTATTATAGTACTAGTCACCTATATTTAAAATATAAAAGACAAAATATGATGAATTCAAATATTCCGCAAGAAAATAACTGTTGAATTTAAGATAACTGAAATCATTAAAAATTTAAGATCATTAAATAGTTCATCATCATGCACAGGAAATCATAAAACATACATAAATATAATAAAATGTAATTACAATTTGATATCCACATAAAATTAAACACTAATCTAGATAATATAAACATATTATTTTATCTAATGCTACTTCAACTAACACCAACTTCAACAGAAAAATTTAAAATCTCGGCTACACACAAAACTATAAATAAAATAAAACAAAAAATAACTAAAAGCTAAATTGGACATTATTTGCCATGAACATAGAGTTGCTAATCAAGATGCAAACATTTGCATTACTGAAACAAAATATTCAAGACTATTCAGAATATAGGCTTACATCTTTAAAAGTAAATGGGGGAAAAAATACACATTCCTAAAAAAGATGCTAGATAGCATAGCCAACAGATTAGATTTTTTGAATTACTTATAGCATTAATTTAAACAACTGATTACAAAATTACGAAAAGAAATTATCATTCATTTCAATGAAAAATGCATTGGTTTAAAGCAATGAAGCATTTAACATTTCAAAGCAGCTAATTAATAAATCCTGAAAATTGAGTTTAAAAAGTGGATCAATCGTACTTTTTGATTTCTAATTAAATCATTAAAATTTTAAGAATATTTCATTTATGAAATTTTAAGAAACTAGAAAATCAAAAATAATAATAATAATAAAATTAACTATTACAAAAAAACGAGGGGGGGGGATTCAATCTAACCACTCCAAGGGGTGAGTATGAGCTCACTAAAGCTGAAAAATAGCTATCTGTAAATTTGTAAAAATCAGGATGGCACTCTTTAAAATTTAAAGTTAAATAAAAATAGGATTTTGATTTACATATTTAATAGAAGACACATAATTTATCAATAACATTTTGTTCTCCTCATCCGAGTCTATCACAAATAAGCCATGCATAAAGTTCATCAAATGATGCAAAATAATAAATTTGCTATAAACTAAAGCAACTAATCTCTAAAAACATTTAACAGAAATAAAATAACAATGTGTCAACAAAAAATGGCTAAAAAAGACTAAAGATACTTCACAAAGAAACAAATAGAAATATAAAATGATAATTACGAGAAAAGTATACCTTATAAGCCAAAATGAGAAAGTGCAGTTGGCAGGTATGCAATAAAAAAACATTCACCTGAGCAACTGAACAATTTGAGTATAAAATATAAATCATAATAAAAATTCATAAAGAGTAATTCAATGTGTTTAACACAAGAATACACTTCTTCATAAATACAAATTACAATATTTTAAAAATTCACTGCTATTTTCTCAATAAAAAATTAATATAACTTATGAATAAATAGGCATTAAAACAATAAACATGAAAAAAAAATTACTCTTTCCATGTACATTACTTCGGTATTAAAATTAGCCCTATTTCACTGCTCAAAGCCATCAGAATTTATTTTCTTCACCAAAATCAACAATTGCAAACTTTTAAAAGTCTGCAAATGGATTCAAAAGGTAACAGTTACAGGGAAATATAATTTCCAAGTACTATCTCAGATGAGTAAGGAGAACATCATGTAGCTTTGAGAATAATTAAAACATGCCAAAACAGTGGCAAATAGATTCAAAACTTGATCTAATTAATTAAATGAATAAATATCAAAATTCAAAAGTCAATTCAGATTGTTACAGCAGAAATGCAATACAAATGTTGCAAATACTGAATCTAGATATAATATTACTTAGATTTTTAAAAAAATTAAAGGTATCATTAATGTTTCTGTTTAGATGAATTCAAAAGATAAATAACCTCTTGCTCATAGCAACAAAAATTAATAATCACTTTTGATCCTTTATGTTTGCACTTAAAAAAAATTAGAAAGTAAAGAGAAGAGAATGGTAATATCAACTAACAGATATGAATGTAAAAATTATGCTGAATAAAATTTAAGATAGTATACATAGAACTATACTGCATCCAGAATTTCCAACTAATATTACATTTCAAGAAGAAATCAAATAGCTGCAGCTGTTTCTTACTACAAATCAAAAGAAAGCTGGAAAACAGTGACAGTTATGTTTTGTAAGTAATTGCTGAATAACGAAAATAATTCCCAGGATTTGTGATACCTACTATCTTAAAACCTAATTATGACCTCCTAGATTTTGGTAACTCAATTAATCTACAAATTAATTCTATTTACCTACTGCACTATTTGAAAATTTAGCAACAAAATTAGCTTTGATATTACTATTATTTCTTTTAAAACTCTTTTAAAATTAAATTTACTGTTTTAAATTTTTGATAGTTTGGCTATAGTACATAATTAATTTGTAAATCAATGCCCCCCCCATATCTATTCCACACTCTCTTTCACTTACAAGGTTGAAAATCTATATATTAAAAACCATCATAATTGAACTATTTGGTATTAAATAACTAGAAAATAGTATTAAAAAAACATCAAATTACATAAATTTTAACTTGTTTCCTATCTTTTTTTTTATATACTTTTAGAAAGATGAATTGTTAGGCCTGGTTTCAGAGAAATTATATATTTTCTGATCTATTTGTCAAAAAAGTTATCAATATGGAAATATGCGATAGCAACATTCTTTACAGAATAAAAAATCACAATCCAAAAAATAAATAAAAGATTCTAATTTTATGATGTAAATTCGCTAATTTTTTTGCAGAAAAATAACTATATATCAGAGTTGATGAGGTAAGTCTAAAAATAATCCTATCAAGTTGAAACTTTTTATCTTATTTCTATACTGGCAGCTTTCTAAGGATTCCCATATGATCCCATCATGATTTCTTACGACACCTTAATATCTGTCTTAAAAATTATACTTTCAAATAAAAACTTGAATAAAATTTGTTTTGTAAACTAGAAAATAGCACAAGAGAATAAAATGAAAACCAATTTTATAAAAGATAAGATCTTTTCAAAGAGTAGTTGCAATTTCAAAATAATTTATGATGCATTTTTTACAGTTTTCTTTTAATTGTAAGTGGTAATCATTTATAATGTCTTTAGAATTTTTATCATTAAAATAAAAATTATTTGTCAATACAAGTAATGTTACTACTATAAAATCAATTGTATCATTATGTGAAGTAGTATGCAAATTTAAGCAAATGTAAAGTTACAAAGATATACTTACATCCTTAGATTCATATTCTATTTTTTCGTAATTCATTAAAAATTCCTCATCAACAGGTGTTGGCAGATCAGGAACTGCAGATTCTGACAGATTGTTGGCAAGGTTTGGATTTAATGGTGCTATTTCTTTGAACTAGAAAAATGGGGAGCAAATATATCATACACAAAATAAATATTATATTTCGTTTTCAAAAAAGCATTATTATGCTAAAATTAATTACTTTAGGATTCTTTAGAGCTAAATTTTCAATTTTTTGCCATGTTTCTTCTCGCTCCTTTACCTTCTGCTTTTCACTAAAATATGAAAACAAAGAAAATTTAGATTTTAGCATATACAAATTATAATATAAAATAAATAAACATGTTTTCATGATTACCTGTGCCTTTCAAGTTTGTAATTTTGTACACACTCATCAAATAACTTTTGATTCATTTCCATGAATAATTTCAAAGCATTGTAGATCAATCCATGGATGGTCCTGAAATATTAAAAAGAAAAATTAAAATAAAACACAAATGTAATACAAAAAAATTAATTCAAAAAAATCCATCAACTGCTTCATACAGGGTTGCCACTCAAATATGGAGAAAAAACATTTTTCCTGTATGTATATGTAGTATTAGAGGGGACAAGCATACAGCACTCATGCATTAGCAAGAATAACTATATCCTCAAACCTCTCACCAGCTTTTATCAATGGAATAGAGAAAGAGAAGTAAGAGACAATTAAACATTACCTAAAATAACAGTACATTAAATGAATATCTTGATTTATATACAGAAAAAAGGACGAGCTCTTTATTATTAGCTAGAAATTAGCAAGACAAATTCATCTGTGAAAGGGAAAAAGATATTGATCACTTCCACATGCTTTTTAATTTAAAGTCACATAAAGCTAATGATTAGGTTGAAATAAAACACAAAACAACATTCTTACAGTATGATATAAGCCATTTAATGATTACTTCACAAAAAACATTATGAAGTTCATTTATTCATTTATTTTCCAATTCACATATTTGAATATCAATTTCTGCAGACTTTTCAATCGTCAATCTTTTTTTTTTCTTTCTTTCTTTCTTTCTCCCCTTCTTTTGTCTTTTTTCAGTTTTGGAAGTTTTACTAGAATTTAAGTAACTGTAAGCAATATTCCATAAACACACTACTAAAAAAAATTATGAATCATTTAAAAACAATAGGGACACATTTTTCTTTTTAAAAAGTAATTATTTTATTCGATACTGCAGTAGGTGTTCTTTGGAAGTCAAAATATCTTTAGCATAAGCTATTTTTGAACAAAGTTTTAATAAAGAACGAGAGATAAAATAAAGGAAACAAACATAAATGATTATTTTTAGAGATGTACATTAATTTATCCTAAATTCCTACATTTTCATTTATAGTTACATTTAGCAATAAGGCTAACAATGAAACAAAATTTATACAGTTATCATTTCAACATGAGATACTTACTTATTCCAATGAGATTTGGAATTCCGATAGAGTGCAGGGAACATTATCGGCAACAACACTGTGGCGTTATCATTAATGAGACTCATGATGTACTCATTATTCCAGTAATACAGAGCTCTTTCTGCCACCTACATGAGAATATAAATATGATAGACAAACCATAGATATACACAGAAATTATTATTGTAACAAATAATTAGATATTTACCTGAAAATGGGGAGATGATACACATTTTGCAAGTTGTCGGAACAGTGGCACCATCACTTTTGTAAATTCAGCTGGTTCAATAACATCAAGAATTTCTTCTAATTCGTTTAAAAACATTACCTAAAAGAATAATAAAAACAATTGCAAACATTATTGTAGTCTGCAATACTTAATTTTTAATGAAATAAAATGCTATCTTTTCATTAAAATGAAAATGAGTGAAGACTAGTTACCTCTTTAGGACTGTGCATCTTTGGCCAGAATTTTAATAGGCTATTAACAACCTAAATGTTACAAAACATAATTCTATTATTTCTGAGAAATCATAAACCACTACAATTTTAAATAATTAATAATTTGCAACATTTTAAATAATAAAAAATGTTAATTTGAAATTTATATATACACATAGAGATCATTTTTTTAAATGATCTGATAGTTCAATCCTTAGGAATGACATTGAATAATGACATAAGTACATACTTATGTCAGGAATGACATAATGCTTGTTTGCAACTCAAACTGACTTCAAAAGTGCCCCTTAATATTTAATATCAAATAACAGATTACAATAATTATTTGAAATAACAGCTCAGACATCAGATTTATCTCATTTGGAGATATAACATCAAGATAGAAAAGTAAATTTTAAGAGACTTAATTGTTTGATTAATTAAATTCATACAGGTAAAAAAATGTAAAACAGATCAAACTCAATAGCATTTAATTATGTAAAGAATCATTTTTTTCCATAGTTTTCAAAGCATCAAAATCAAAGGGAAGTAAAAAGATTCTTGAAATCAAGCAAAATTTCAAAAGTTGTGTATAAATTTATTTAAAATGCTCTACTTTACTTAAATTAAGTCAAATTAATTACAGAAAAAAAAAATCCATATTATCACAAAACTTTTCACTAAAAAATTATTTAAGAAAAGTACCAGTTGCAATACTATTATTATAACTTATAAAAAATAATAAGGTAAAAGTTTAAAAATAGAAACTTTTCAAATCGAACTACACACATTAAGCACTTATATTTTTCACAAAGGTAGTAAGTAAATATATATTTGACATTAAGAGTAATGATTTTTTTTAAATTAATGATGATAATAACTTCACAAAATTTTTCAATACCATCTTCTGTTTTATAAAATGTTATATTACATATTGTATGCTAATATTTCATGAAATACTTTACTTGAAATTTAAAGTTGCATCTGGTGTATTTTGGTGTATTGTTTTTAAAAATGTCCAAAATAAAGACTAGAAGACAGAATAATTTCTTTTACACCTTTATTTCACGCAACAGAATATTTAAAGGGTTAACAAAATGTCAAGTTCACAACTAAGATTCAGGGATGGAAAATTTCATTCTAAAAAAGGAACAAATTTATATTTCTGTGACTTTTAAAGCTAATAATATTATAAATTCAGCATTCATTTGAAAACGAACAAACATCTGCATTTTATTCAAATAAGCTATTCAATCACAAATTGTCGCCAAATTTAGAAATAAGCAGAAGTCTGACCAAAAAATATAATTAAATAAATAAATATAGCTGTTATATATTTTTTTCCTAATTAGGAACATAAACCACATGTTAGTAAGCTCAATAATGCAGGAAAACATTATTTTAATTTTAAAAAAAAATTTAACAATAAAGGTTACTCCAATAAATAACTTTAATAAAGCTCAAATAAATAAACAAACTCAAACAATAACAAAATCATGATTTCCTATCTGAATAATGAGAAATTTAGGTTGTATGTATAATGCTATGTGATAAAATATACAGAAGACTAACTATACTATTTTTATTTAAATGAGCATATGATTCAGAAGATATGCACAACTTACTGGTTCAGTTAAACTAGGGTCCTTTTCTAGAAACTGAACGACACAATAAGCTAACTGGGGATGGTAAACACTTAATGACTTGACCTTGTGCAAAGGCATTAGGACTTTTAGAAGAAATACTTTGTGCTCTTCTTTCAATGGTAATGCAAAACCATTGATAATACTGCAAAAAAAGATTTTTTTTTAGTTAGATTCTTTTAAAATAACAACAAAATGTATATTTAAAATTACACAGATAAAATCTAATAAATTCAGAAAGTGTCTACTTCTTAAATGAAATTAAGAAAGGAAAAAATATGACTTTTTATCTGTCATTAAAAATGATAAATTTTGTAATTAACTTAATGAATTATAACTTTATATTTATATAAATAAATGTTATAGCATTTCATTTAAATAAAGTTGGAAAAATTTTAATATTTTTTACAATTTATAAATTGTGCATTTATAATAATATTTCAAAGGTAACTATTTAATATATAAATTTAAGAAAATTCTTTAAAAAACTGCTTTTAAATTTTTACATGTAACAATAAAATATCTATTTTATAAACACATTACGCTTAACAAGCTTTAAACCTGATAAGACATTTTGTATTGGTATATGTAGTATAATTTATCAAAAATCAGCCATGCAAAAATTATATAAACCAATTTCCAAAACAAAAACTCACCTTCCTAAGATTTCAAGCAGTTCAGCTATGCCATTGTGATGTTCCGTTTCGTATATAAACCTAAAGTAGATAGAAAAGTGACAAACTTCTTCAATCTTTGCAGTCATATATATCATTGCCAATAATATTTTTATAAGAATAAAAAATTTCTTTTACTAAATTCAGTCAAAACTTAATTTAAAAAACTTTAAAATTAAAAAAAATTAATCTAAATAATTAAAAAGGTGTAGAATGCCATTAAATAAAAGGAACAAAGCATATTTAATTAACAATATATTTACAAACAGTATATTTTCAGAATGAAAAAAAAAATTAGGTACTTATAGGTCATAAGAAATTAAAAACAAAAAAAGTAATATTTAACTAGCATACCTGTAAAAAATATTGTTTATTTGTTTACGTATGTATGCACGTAGTCCAAGAAATTTTCCATATATTCTATGTAAAGTTGTTTTTAAGAAGTCTCTTTCTCTTGGATCTTCACTATCAAATAATTCCAGTAACTGAAAAACATAAATAATTTTCATTCCACATGAATGACAGTTTATATGTAAATATAGATTAACTTGATGGTACAACAAAAGCCATTAACTATATTCCAACCAATCAAATAGTTATAAATAATCTAATGCATTTCAAAGATAACAGATATATTTCAATAAAATTTAGTTTTAACGACCAATCTTAATATTATCTGCAATAAAAAAAAACTACTTTCAAAATGAAAATTATTTTATTAAATTTTACTTCCCCTTCTTGACCTAGTTTACAAGAAAAATTACCTTTACACATTTGTTTTGCTAGAATCAGTCATTTATCTAGTGCTAAACAGAACTTTTATTTAGAATATACCAGCAATTTTTTAAATTTATTATTTATCATTTTTAAATCACAGTAACTTCCAAATATTGCTTATTTTGAAATGCTTCATTGATCTAATTTTTTTTTCTGCATTTTCATTATTATAACTATATATGGCAAGTTAACTGCAACTATGTTCACTATAACTATGTATGGCATATAAGGAACTCTTAATTTGCATATATAATAACTGCTATAAATTACAGATTATACAGACAGCATTCACGAGATATCCTATTTCAAGCCATTTTAAAATATATTTGTAGAACTGACACCAATGCATTTTTTGAATATATCTTCAGCACTTCTTTAATCCAAGGTTGCGTGATACTATATCAACCTGATGCTATGTGATAGGAACACAAACTGATACAGACTAAAAATATTAGGTGCTTGGGTCAGTTTTTGGATTGACAATTTTCCCAATCAATCTAATGCAAAGCATTAGATCAATATAACATAATTGGCCATTTTGCCATGGCAAGCTATTAACCATGCATTATGTTTTTTGTTGTTTTTTTAGCTCTATGTGCATATTCCAGCCTGAACTATTACCACCTTTTACCCCAGGTAATGGTGCACATACCAATGAAAAATCCCTGCATTCTCTTACACTATTTATACTAACAAAATATTCCTTTTACTCTTCCCAACCACCCATTGATCCCTGTCAAAACTAAAGCCACCTGCACATCATCATCAAAACTTTTTCCAAAGAAGTGAAATAACAGAATCATATTTGTATCACTAAAAGCTATTCATATTTATCAAGCTACCATATATATCATCAGCTATATCATCACCTCAGCACAAATGCAAGAGCCACTATCCATCAATTACCCAACTTCATTCCATTCAGAAAAGAATCTGACCAGTTGTATTATGTCAGTAGTATACTTTATTAAGTATACTACTGACATGATACTTTATTAAGTATCATGTCAGTAGAATAACAACCCAACTTTATTTTCACTATAAAGGTTTAAGTGAAGTGTTATTAAAGGTTTAAGAGAAGTACATGTAGGATTTATATTTAAAAAAAAAAAAAAAGATTATCTTTAACTTAAGGATCAGATAAATACTTAAATATCTCTTCCCTATGAGAACTTTGATAAAGAAATATGTATATGCTTTATATTCCTTTTAAATAGTCAAAAGATAATGTTATAGTTTCCTTTCGCTACCCATAAAGTTACTATTCTTATTTTCTTTCATCAACAATAAAATATGAATTAGGCTTGTAATAATTGAATAGTTAAGGGATTAAAATGAACAACTAAATTATTTGAAGAAGAAACATATTAATTCAATATGAAGAGAAATCTCATTCATTTATCGCTACAACAAGTATACCAGCTTGAAAGCAAATTAGTTAAAGTAAAATAAAAGACAAATTTATGAACACAAAACATGCTAAATGTCAAATTTTGCTGGTGATCATTTAAATCTTTTGATATTACATCCTGTGTCTTCAGTTAGTTCAAGAGGTTATACATCTCCTTTTATCTCTAAAAGAAAACAAAATTCCCATTGTACAATCAATATATTTGCAAAGAGGTTGCTTTATATGACAGAGGAATCAACTCTGTTTGGATATTATCCCTGTGACCAAGAATAGTCAATAAGAACAGGCAGTAAACCTTTCTAAATTGCAGTCTGCACTAATGAGACATATTATCAAACATAATGCTTATTTTAACAAAACAAAAGTGTCATAATTAAAATTAGGAGGGAAAAATGCAAACATACTTGTAGTACAAACTTTTGATCAATATATCGTTTCACAATATTCGGCTGAAAATCTGGCGATTCAAGAAATCTCAAGAAAAACTCATACACCAACTGAAATAAATAACAAAGTTTTTATTTTTAAAAACAAATAAAATATTTCAATTACAAATATACAAATATGGAAATATAGAAGCTTTTTAATTACAAATATAGAACTGCTGCTTATATTTTAATACTAAGAGTATACATAATTACCAAATTAACGAAAATATGGTTTGATTTTTATTTAAATTAATACTATTGTTGTTGTTGTTGTTTTAAACTTATTGCAATTTACTAAATTATAAAACTTTCAGAAAGGTGTGAAGAAAACAGAATTGTCCTTAAAAGCTTTTATTTAACTCCTTAATATTATTCACTATTTTATATCTATATAATACAAACAGATATTTACAGGGGGGATACAAACAGATTTTTATAATACAAACGGGGGGGTCTTTATCTTACCTTTTCTTTCTTTATCTTATTTTGGTTTAATTTTATATTTTTGAATATTATCAGAGGTGTTTGTGGGACCCCAAAAAATCCCCTGAAACTTTTACTACCGACATTTTGGAGTTTCGAGAAGGGGGGGGAGAGAGAAATGAAAAATTACAATTATGAAGTATTGAATGACCTAATTATAAAAGTTCAATGAATTACTTTTTTTGCAAAATTAATAACCATAAATTTTCAAACATATAAACTACTACATTTTATGTAAATATTTTAAATTACCTGAATTAATTCTTTAAAAAAAATTATCTAATTTCTGCTGCTTTTTTTTTATTTTCTGATGTTTGTGGGCTTGTCTTTCTTTTGTGGTGAACTTCATAATTGCAGGAAGGTTGACTTTTATTTTCCTCATTTACAGTTGAAGAAATTTCCTCGAGAACTGCACATGCAGAGGTAGAAGCAGTTTGCTTTTCTGCTAATGTAGAAGGTTTTTCAGAGACTTTTATAGGTGACTCATCTGAAATACATATTTTTAAGTCCTCTTGATATGTTTTCCAACTTCTGTTCATATTCAGTAAGAGATCTTTGTGAATTGGATCAGTCATTGGATTTTTTGAGCCATATTTTTCATATGAGGTTTCTTTAGAAGCCATTAAATCATATTTAATAGTCTGCACTGCATCTAGGGAATCAATCTTAAGAGAGGTTCTATAGTCAGTGACAAGTGTATCCAGTAAGTTGAATGCACTTTCCACTAATGGCCATGGAAGCAGCTAAGGCAGGCTTTGACCAATTTAGCCAATGTAGGATACTTATAATCATTTGTGAAATCATCTTTTAAATTAAAAACTTTAGACCAATATTTATCAATTGTACACTTGACTTGATTTCCACTTTCATCAGATGTGTAGAGCATTTCTTTGGTGATATCAATATCACTCTGGTATAACCTTATTTCAGCTTCTACTTTTGACTTTTCATTATCACTAAAAATATGGGACATAAAAGATGATAATTTTTCAAAAGCTAATATTGTACTGGTTTTACCTCTTAGCTCTGGATCTAATGCTGTAAAACTAATTAGATATGAATTTTTAAGGGGTAATTTCTATTTCATATGCTGTGCTGTATTAGTATACGCTTTCATCAGAGAAATGTGGAATTCTTTTGCTATTGGATGATCTTTTGATAATTTCTTCAGGAGAGTGGAAGCTTCTGCCCCAGTAAATATTACTTTGCTAGATAGATGGAATTCTGGATTTGTGACATCAACCTTTAATAAATCATTATAAGATGTGCCCTCTATATTTTCTGGCTTCATAAAAAAAGAGAAAAATTTTGCCATCAATTTATAAATACTGGAATGTATTAAATGAAGCATTGGTTTTTTTGTTTCAAATAATTTAATATATGTGTTGAACTCTGGTAATACTGCTGAATACAATGCCATATGCAATAAAGTTTTGTTTTGCATAGAAAATAACCCACTTAGTATTCTTTTTTTCCAAGCTAAAGCATCCTTTGTGAGTTCTGGAGAATGCAAGCAAGAATACACCCCTTCAACAATTTTTTTCTGAGCTGCAGAAATATTTCTTTTATTGTATACAGTTTCAACATGAGAAAAATAATCCCCTTTATCAGTTTTATCCAAGTAGTGAAAATAAAATGCAATAAGAGCATCCCTCAGATCTTTGATTCTTTCTAAAACACATAAAATGTACACCCACCTATGGTCTGGTCTCTTCAAGGGCTTTTTTAATGGCAAGGGATTCACAGATTTTGAAAAAATTTTCTCTTTTACTGCAGCTTTTCATATCAAAATAGATGTCATCAAACAAATCTTCTAAGTATCTAACAAACATGAAGCAAATTTTTTTGCACAGTTATTAGCTCTGTGACATGTGTCACCATCAATATCTAATAAGTGGGGTGCTTTGTTTGATTGTAGTCTGGTTTCAACACCCTTTTTTTTTCCACGCATGGTGTTACATGAGTCCATTAATACACTAATTAAGTTTGCCTATGGAATATTATTATCTTCAATAGTATTAACAACTGCTTTAAAAACAGCTTCTGAATTGCAAGATTCCATCTTTAGAGATGCAAAATGATGAACTACAACTTCATTTTGATTGTCATAAAACTGCACCAATATTGCCAGTATACTTTCTTGAGCATTGCTAGTACTATCATCCAAATTTAGAGAAAATGGAGTCTCCTTTAAAGTTTTAATGATATTTTCCTTAATAGTTTTTGCGAGCCCATATTTCATCTTATAACATGCAGTAGTCCTGGACATTTCCAACTAGTTTAGTGCTGTCTGATCGCGGCTCAACTGTTTGCAGAGTTCAATTAAATTGGGAGCTACATTGAAAGAAAGAGAATTCTCGGCGATAAACAAAGTTATTAATAGCTCTTGGCATGCTTTTCTTGTCACTATATCCAATGGCCAAGCATCAGTCTCCAGTAAGTCATCAGTATTTTTTGAATTAGCATAATTACTTAAAGTCATTGAATGTCTAATGCACTTTGAATATTTTATGTGTGTCACAGTTTTAGAATGATATGTGAAAGCCTTGAATCCTTCCCCACCATACTTCAGCAGTGAGTTACAAAAAACACAATATGCCCCCACCATACTTCAGCAGTGAGTTACAAAAAACACAATATGCTTGTCCAGCAACATTTATTTTCTTGCACCATGTGCCGATGGCATCCCCATTACCATCTCTCTGTTCAATCCAATTCCACCTAAATGCATTCCAGACACCTTCTTCTAATCGTATAATATCACTATTTATATTGAGAAATTTCATAGTGAAATTCTCTTGCGTACATAAATAAAAAAATATTTCAATAAACGAAACGCAAAATTTACATGTGCATCAATAAATGAAACGAAAATTTTACACAGCGGAGAAAAAAAAAATTTCGAAGCAATCAATGACAAATAGCTAATACGGCGAAAAATCCCCCTTCTCTACTTATTGGCGCCACGCCAGGAGAGATAAGACCTTTGAACCCAGAGTAAGTGATCGCACATCTGGTCGAACGAAGTCTCTCCCTTTTTTATCTGCCGCGCCTACTTGCCGAAAAGAATCCAGAAGAGAATGTCCGAGAACCGGGGGAATGAGTCATAACTCGCAATAAGGAAAGAACAAAAAAGGTTTTTCCTCCTTTTCATGCATTATCACTGCCTTTGGAGAAAGAAAGGAAAAGTTTTCACCACACACACTGACCTTGCATTTTCTGTTTTCAAAGCAAACAAAATTACCCAGATCAAAATAAATAATTCATCATTATTCCTACTTTCTTTTGAACGACGATCCCCAGAATTTCCGGGTATCGAAGTTCAAAATCCCCAGAGCACAAACACCCCTGTATTATAAAAATGTAATTTCTACCAAAAAATATGCTTTAATTGCTAAAAGATATTTGTTATATAAGTAAAATGTTTTTCTTTTTAAAAACATTGTATCTACAAACAACAAAATTCATATCTGAACAATACATACAATAGAATAAAATTCTAAAAACAGCTAATTTAATAATTAAAATACCTGAAGATGAGGCCAGGCAGCTTCCAAAGTGGGTTCATCTTCTTCAGGATCAAACTCTGCACCACTCGGATTAGACGATGGTGGAAGTGTACGAAATACATTGCAACTAAACTATAACAAAAAGTTAAATCATAAATAACTGTATAATTTAATTTAAATAAACATAATTCAAAACCATGTTTCAAGTGAAATAACAATGTGACAAAAATGCCGATATATTCTGAATACTACTAAAATCTGCAGTAAAATTCTAAACATTATTTTTCTATTAGTATAAAACAAATTAAGATGAGTTATACTTTTATATAATTTACACTTTACACTTAGAAATCAACACTTTTTTATGAATCGATGACAAAGAAAGAAAAAAGCTGTAGAGATTCTATATTAATTATTTCATATAATTATATTAAATAAGAATATTTTATTATCTAAATACAAAATTTAAGTATTTTGCTTTTCTGCATATAGCATACATAAAGTGAAAGCATGAATTATAATTATCAAGGAATTCAACTAGGAGATTTTGAAGATTTTTTCTGCCTTGAAGTTCTTTGTATTTGAGGTTAAAAATTAATTAAGTCTATGAGTATCAAGCTATTAACCCTAGTATATCAATATAACTCAAAAATATGAAAACTAGATAGATGAAACTTGGTTATTACAGACACAAACAATCAAACAAAAAGTCAAAATTTTTGGACTGGCTCATCAACGGTACAACAAAAATAGAAAATATGTCTGTTCACCTTCTTCCCAACAAAGTAAATCAATATCAGAAACTAAATAGATAAAATTTAGCATGTGATGTTTACACTAAAATAAATACATCACATTTTGAGTCAAATAATACATTTATCTTTATATTCATATGAATAGAATAACTCAAAAATGCTACATATTTAGATATCGCAAAGATTTGTTTGATGGAAACATCCTTTTCCACAGAAGAGTAATCACACTTTTACTATACAGTTTTTTCTGATTTATATTATGTAATGAAATCCAACACATGGGTTGTATTCTCACTTGTTCAATCTCATTTTTTAGCCACAGATTACTTCACTAATATTTTTAAGCAAAATTTTATTAATCATCTAATTCATAAAAAGTTTAAACCTACAATTTTATAAAATATATTCTAAATATTTTTTAAGATGTCTTTTGACTAGTACATTTTACAATTATGCATTTATTGTCGGTTTGTTTTAATATTTTTGAAAACCTAAAAACACACATATATTGAAAACATGATTATGATAACCCATAAGATTTTAGTAGTCTGACCTCTCATATAATTTAAAAGAAACCTACATGTATATGCCTTTTTTCAATCCTCAATACACTGCCATAATATTCAAATGAAATTACACATATTTTCATAAATATTTCAATCTTTCAAGTGTTACTCTTAACCCATTACTGTCTAACATCCTCAATTGAGGGTGAAAAAAGAAACCATGGAATGTGATTATACCAATTACATTCCACGGCTCCTTTTTTGCTTTGTAGAACAAATCAGTAAATAATCTCACACTCTTAAATAATAATCTCACACTCCTAAACAGATTTTAAATTGAAACATCTCACAAAATCAAAATGTTGAAGTGATATCATGTTGATTTTTTTGTAGGTATTTATTTTTGAGGTAAACTAAAAGTAGCCATTCTTTTTTGTTATTTTACTATATTTCAAAAAACTAATAACACAGAACTAAGAACAATTCTAAGAATTGTTACTAATTTTTTTGAAATAAAGATTTTTTCTCAAAATTTAATTTATTTCACATTATCTTGATGTTTTAAATATAATTTTTAAAAATTCACAGAAGTTTGTTTCAAATTAAATTAGATGTTAACAGATTAAAAGACACAAAATACATATGTAAAAAGAAAAAAAATAATAACAGCAGCACATGTTGGAAATTTGAATTTAAATAATAGTGATGCTGATTATAATGAATTGAAAATTTAATTCTGTAATACGGAGATTACAAAACCACAAACTGACATACAAATATCAGAATTAAAATTCTTATAGTATCTTACCATGTGCACTATCTCTGGATAAATTGCTTCAGTTATCACTCCTCGCTGCGTAAATATATAGTCTAACATTTCGTTTAATGCAGCCCTCTTGACTTCTTTATATTTCAAGTCACTGAGGGGATCCGTAGCAAAGTCAAATAAAACACAGCATTGCCGTAGTTTCTGAATGAAAAGATCTTCCCATTCATTTGGTTGGGCATCTAAAACAGCAAATATTTTCATTTTCTCATTATAAAACATTCGAGCAAAAAATACTGCGATATAAATTTATTGGAGATTTTTCAAGGATCTTGATTTTTTAGAACACCTTAAGGTCCCTTACAAATATATAATTTTTTATCGTGTTTTTATAAATATATATGAAAATAAATAAGTCAAAAACATGAAAGACTAGATGAAAATTAAATTTCTGACTAAAAAAATTGCAAATGTGCTGAATATTTAAATTATCATCTACACAAATAATGACACAACTGAATAGAAAGAGAAACATTTTTCCAGGGATCTCATCCAAAACTTGCTCGATCATTAGATGCATAAATTAAGTTTTATTTGATCATATAAATAATAAGTCAGCAGTCATTAAAGCAATGTTTCAATTCTACAATGACAAAATCCAGTAACATATTTAATACCTCAAATTATTTTAAAAAATGTTAGAGATAATGTACATAAATTATCAAAAAAAAGGAAGAAAATATTAAAACCAAAAAATATGATCACCAATATATCTTTGCATTTCATATTTAATTGGTTTCATACTAATTAAAATTATATGTTTTTAAAACTGCTTTGATTGAATGATTTTGAGTTATCTTGTATTTTGAACCAACAGAAACTACAAATTGGAACTTTCAAAGAAAGAATTTTACTTGACTTCCAAGCTTAAATATAAGTATAATCTTATTTGATCAAGGGATACATAAAAAATAAAATTAACAATTGCATAATTTAACAAAACAGAATGTTTAAATAAATAGGTGATTAACAAACTAAAAAAATAACTCAAGAAAATAATAGAGTAGAAACAAATGTTTTGTAACAAATAGGCATACTCACAATTTTCCAAAATTTAAGAAAAGTTTATCGGTAATGTTTTAAAACATAACCAACTGAATAAGAATGGAATAGGTGGAAGAACAACCAAAAAATAAAAAAAAATGATACAAACATACATCAAATTAAATTTTTCTTTGTTGACTAAATCTCTTTGATGCATACTTCAATATAGCACATAATTCTATCAGTGACGTTCAAATTCATTTCTATCATATTGTAAATCTTGGCATACAGAATGCCAACAAATTGAAATTTCCACACTGTAGATGATCGATATTCAGCAATGTCATCCTAATAACAGTCCCAGATATCCCTTCACATTAAATAAAAAGCTGCTTACCCATATGATTCCCTATAAAAACAAAGGCAACTTTAAGCTTCATTACTTATAATAGAGGAAATTTTTTATTACAAAAGTTTTCTAAGTACCAAAAAAGAACAGGCATCTCTCCTTAATGAGTTGTAATTATAAACATAGTTTACAATTATAAATATCATTTAAAAAGGTTTTACAAGAAGTTTTTCTAGACAAATTTAAAAATCTAGAGTTCTTATGATTAATGAAAATAGCAGTACATCAAAATCACTGAAATTAAGAACAAGTCATAGCAATTATTAGGTATTTGTATAGGAAAAATAAGATTGTAAAAACCTTTGAGGAGAGGTAACTTCTGCAGCTCTCTGTTTTTTGAGATGTTGAACCTAGAAGAAGTTTGGCGCTTGTCTTTTTTTACGTATGGAGGACCAGTATATTTAATTTTTGTTAATTGTGTAGGTGGAGGTACATTAGCGTTCTTAGTATCACCAGCAGTTGCGACCGTGGAGAACTGTAAAGCATAAAAATAATTGTTCTAAAATCAAAAGAAATATTATAAATGCTCCTAAAAGAAATCAGGAATATTTTACATATAAAATTAAATTCCTTATTAAAAATAAAAATATATTTAAAATATAACATAAGTAATTTCCATTAATAGAATTTTGTGGGCAAAGGATACAAGTAAGAGCAGATTTTACATCAGCCATTACTACCAGCAGCAGCAGCCTTATCAATAGTAGGAACTTGAAGGTTTTCTTTAGAAAATACTTTAATATCCCCATTAAAATTTTCAGATATAGTTAATTATTTTCTATTAATCCACCAAGTACAGTTAAATATCGATAATTTTCAGTCCCAAAGCCTGAGCAGTACTTTTTTTAAATATTTTCTTTATCTAAATATATTATTCAAGATTTAATGAAAGAATGTAAGCAAGTATTTTTGTCTTTCAAATTACATAAAAATAATGGTTCAGACTATTTTAGCATGCATGGCTTTCTATGTTAAAAATGTGTTCAACAGTCATTTTAAAATTTGTCAAAACTGGAATCTATATAGAGTTATTTGTACAAATGTACATCCATTAAATGTATTCTGAATCATCATTAGAATCTTCAGTATAACTTATAAACAGACTTCCTAAAATGTCTTCACTACTGGTCTGCTTTACAGACTTAAAATATACTTGAAAATACTATCACTATCCTCATTATCAAAAAAACAAACAAACACAATACCATTAACACTTGGCAAATTTATATAAATTACAAATACAAACCAAAAATAGGTTATTTAAATGAAAGCACTACATATAAAAATAATAATAATGCATAAAAAATGAGTTTAAAATGTTTCCAAATTACATGCACATTTTATGCAATGAAATGGGTCCCATGGTACCATCTACAATCTTAAAAATACACATAAATGACATTTTTACCTCCACTGAGCATGAATGCAATCCATGCTAATTACAGAAAAATTATCTATGTTAACAATTTTAACATGAGCCATTCTATGAGACTGATATGATATCTCCAGAGAAATCAAAGGAGATGTACATGAATATTTAGATTACTCGGGAAAATGCTTAATAATATTACAAATAAAGTAACATTCTTGATAAATATTTGAACAACTTCATAATCTAAAATGAAGTCAATTTCTAATTAAAGCATCTGAAGTGACTTAAGTAAATATAAGATGAAAGTTCACAAGAATGTCAATTAATTTTCTAGCTTTCATACAATTCTAATCATAAAACAATCAAGAGAAAATTTAACAATTACCATTTTAAAACACTAATAACAGCTGTACAATATTAACTTTAAAATTTTAAAAGTTGCATATTATGCTAAAAAGAAGAACTTTATTAATTTTAAACATGGAACCATAAAAGCATTTTCTCCTAATTTAAGTGTAAAAATCTATTCCTATGTTTTGTAATAAAATTCAGGTTATAATTAAGATTAATTATTCATATAAGAAAATTTAATACATATCTTTAAATGCAAACTCAGTAATCGGAAAAAATAAATTTATCCTATTATTTAGAACTAGTTTATGTACTATTCATGGGTTCCTTAGCGTTTATTTGTTCTATACAAGGTTAAGAAAAAATAAAGCAAATTTTTATATTGTACAATATTGATATTCAGCCTTTAAACAAGTTTTAAAAACCTCAACCATTACTAATTGCTACAAATTTCAATTATAAGACAATTTTAGCCACAAATTTGTATATATATATATAGAGAGAGAATGGGTGCTTAAATCTCTTACTCTAGAATTTAACAACATATAATTGGAAAACACTAAGTTTCTAGAATCATATTTGCCTTTTTAAATGATCAAATTTTATTTTAAAAGATTAACAGAGCAAAGGGAAGGCAACTTAAAAGCTCTTTGATATAATATTTCATATGCATTAAATTTTGTATGTGATAGCAAATCTCTTGAGATCGGAAAATTTATAATCCTTCCATAAAAGTTTATGGTATCATACACAGTTCTTAGACCGATTAAAGAATTTTTTTTCAGAGTTTAAACAAGCAGATTCTAGTCAAAACTAAATCTACTTTCCACAGTTGCATCGCCATGTGAAATAAATTATTTTTATGTCTTATCATAAATGAGAAAAAATTTTAGGCAAGTATTCTTTTACCTCAAATCTCTTGGAGAATTAGCAATCTCATGCTATCTCAATAAAAGATTTTCTTAAGTGAACTTAGGTTTGAAAATAAACATCCAGAAAACTTTAAAGCAAAATGGTTATTACAAATAAATAATGGAATTCAATTTATTTTCATAAGTTCAAATAAAAAAATATCCGAGAAAAAGTGGTTAAGAAAAGTATTAACACATTTTAAAATTTCACACCGACCACAATATTAATTAAACAAATTTTTGAGATTTCTTTTCAAATTATGTTTTTCTAATGCTCATATGATACAATCATGTCAATAATAATAATAATAAAAATAAAAATTGAGGGACTTGACTCTTTTACATAGTCAAACCTTGATAATCCTCAGAAATATAATAAATATTAAATCAATGTAATGACACTGCTGATCATAATTTTCTTGCTTGGAAATTTCTTAATTACAGAATCAATACAATAACTCCCCCATAAATATCAAGAATGATAAGACAGATGACAGCATTTCAATAGAAATTAGAAACTTAATGCATATTATATAAATTTAAAGTGTTTTCTTCATTAATCAAAAAAATAAGTTTCAAATGACTATTAAATTAAGACTAAAATAAATTTTAAACAAATCTTCTAATTAAAGAATTAACAGACAAAACTATCATATCAAATGGTACTAAATATGATTAAATAAACCTTTGCACAGTAATTGTGATGTTTCCTTTTGTACATTCAAGTTATTGTGGCAGATAAAAGAATTACTTTTAATATACCCAATAATGTTCAAAAACCATTCTCTCAAAAACTACAGCATAACTCTCCAAAATATGACAAGAGTAGTACTTATGAACAGATTACGATTTGACACCTAAAAGATGGTATGTGACTTGATTCATAAACATCTAAATTACCAGCATTTTTCCATAACTTATACACCTTTCAAATACAATGTAAATATACTTTGTATCACCAGATTTAATACATTATTGGTACAAAAACATAATTTGTAATAGATTGTAAAATTGTATTTCTATTACAGAAAAATTTATAGTAATACAAATATAACAATTTTTTTACTTTCCCGTATATGAAATATGAAGAAAATATTGTAATCGTCAAAACATTTGGACTCGAGATTTAGAGGAATCTCCACATTTTAGACCTACCCGGGTTCAAATAAATACATTTTTAGAAAATATCTGTCTGCAACAAAGATAATTGAACAATATTTTGAGCTAGATGGAAGAAATTTGGCATAAGGTCTTTAAATCAAACTTATAGATTTCTATCAAATTTTAGCAAAATCTATTCAGAGGATGTCTGTCTGAATATGTTAATACAATAACTACAAAACAAAGAGAGCTAGATATATAAATTTTGATACACAGATTTAACATCTGGTACACGTCTATCGAATTTTGAATGAAATCTAAAAAGTGATTAACTGTCCTGTCAATCTATACTTTCAAAAACATGTAAATGTGATAACTCAAAAGCACAAAGACTTAAACAATTTGAATCTGGTATGGGATTTTGCGACTACAAGAGCAGTTTGGTGTCAAATTTTTGTTTTAATCAGTTGGAAAGAACGAATATAAAACACAAATTCAATTTTTGTATATTATTAACCGCTGACCAGTGATAAATCACCCTAAAACACATCAAGGATCATGACTGCTAAATTCATGCCAAAGGTTCATATTTTGTAACTACTGTATACCAATGCCATGCAACATGTTCTCCGAGATAAAACCTTTATTATAGAGAATGCAAGAAAGTTTTGGGAGAGGGAAATTGATTGGAAGTTGTTGTTTTTTTAAACCATCGAATATAAGTGAATAAGGCAATTATTTACAAAGGGGGGAATTTAAGTTCTGGGAAATTATTATTCTGGGAAATTTAAGTTCATATGTTAATTTTAATTTATGTTCTAGGATTCTCCTTTTATCTTGGTGAAAAATTTTTATCTTTCAATCAGTTTGTCTCTAACAATATTTTTATATCTTTAGATAATAGTTAATATTTTTTCATAACTTCGAAAGATATTTAGAACTACTTTCTCCAAAATCAAAATTTACTTTCAAGTGTTTTTTCTCTCTCTCTCTCTCTCTCTTTATACAGATTTACATTTTAGTAGAATATAAACTAATTTCAAAACTATGCTCAAATTTGAACATTTTTTAAACAATGCATAGTTGTTTTTTTAAGAAAAATGACCAAAATTTGTAATTCTATTCATTAAATTTTCTTCTGGGAAATTTAAGTTCAATATACAGATATTAGACGACAGTTTCATTATTTCCTTCTACAGAAATGATCAACTAATGAAAACATATAAAAATAAGTTCTAAGTATTTTTATTTCATATTATTCTCACAAAAAAAAATCTTTGTACAAGGCGTAAGTGTCCAATTTATTTTTCTTAAATAAACTGGAGTATCTTCCTTGCATATTCAATATATGAGAAAAGTTTGCACTTAGCTATTTAACTACATAGCTAAGCATTGAACCTCTCAAGAACTATTACTAACATAAACTACTTTTTAAAAATAAAGAATTTTTAAAAGATAATAAGTAAACTATTTGAAATATCATAAATTCACAAATGTCTGGTAAAAAGAAAAAATTATTTTTAAAAAAAATTCAAAGAATTTTTTAATTTATTACTTAATGAAAAAATATCAAGTCAACTTTAATCGACTATTCATATGAATCAGAATAGTCCATTAAACAGCTTCATTGCCTATTTATATCCCCAGCAAGCAGTAACTTAAAAAATGAAATATGTGCTGAAAAAATTAAAGAGATGGAAAAATTTTAACTGCTGTACAGTTGCCTCAGCAGAACTGTTTTTATCTGGCATCAAGGTTAATCATTTTATATCTGATATATAATCTTAGATAGGGTTCATTAGGGAAAATATATGGGATATATTATTAGTACAACACCAATTGATACTTTTGTTGTTGGATATTATATTTGGGGTATTTTTCTTTTTTTATTATTGTTGGGTAACATAATTGGGGAATATTTTTTGTTATTGCTGATGGGTAATGTATTATAATATATATATACATATTGCTAACAGGAAAATTTATACACTAACATTCAATTAACCATAATATTTACAAGAAGCATTCATTACTTAATATGGCATCATAATAAGATAAAATATTTTTAAAACATAATAAAAAATAATATATTAATATATAAGGAGCAAAGAAGTTATTTATATAATTAGCAAAGAAGTTATTTATATAAGAAGCAAAGAAGTTTAAAAGAATCAAATGATCACCACTGAATTAATATAAATTGGACGAAATTTTACAATTAACCATTCATTTAGTACTTAAAAGTATTATTTGGATGAATGAAGTCTTGTACAAGGCCAAAGTGTCTAGTTTATTTTTCTTAGATAAACTAGAGTATGAACCTTGAGATTTATTTTATGAGATAGGTTTGCACTCAACTGCTTTAATAATGCAGTCAAGCATCTTTCACTCTCAATCAAAATAAAAATAAAAATTCTACTTTTTAAAAAAGATTCTTTATAATTCAAAGACAAGATGTTAAAATTTTAATAATTGCATATTAACTACATGCTAGAAATTAATCCCCAAAAATTGCACGTTAATAGCCTTTTATAACCTAAATTTAACTAAGGCTATGAGATTGATATGCAAGTATCAACGTGTTACCTAAAATACAAGTAGCTAAAGAAACAAAGTTTAGTAAGTATATAATTCATTTTTAAAATCAGCACAATTATATTATTAGTGTTCATACACAAAGGTCACTCTAAAATTCTAATACAGCTACATTATCTCTAACAATACTAACTACATTGAATTTCCCATTCTAAGCAACAGGTTGGAATGGACACCATTTATCATAATAAATAGACTATATTTCAAAACCATACTTTTGAACTTTTACTTTGACACTAATGATCTGAACTGAACAGTCATTAATGGTTTAAATGAAACTTTATTTAAAATGCACAAAATTTTAAATAGAATTGAATGATATGTTGCTTTAGCATTATGTTTTGAAGGAACCCATATGTTTTTTCTCATAGTTTTTAACTGCAATCAGATGCCAAGGAGAATATTTATGTACCTTATTCTCCTAATTTCCATATCATTCCGTCTGAATGGACTGACATATTTAATATAGATTGGCAGACCCAGTTACAGATGGCAAGTCTTTAATAGAATAAGAATTTAATCATTAAAGTACTGCTGCTCTTTTTTAAAAGTGGGGTAAAAAATGTCCCGCCTATTAATCTTATTATATATTACATATTTATTTATAATTTATATATCACATATTTATTGTATTTGTTTTAATATAAATGAAATATTTATTTAATATTACTGAAATAATAAATCACATATATTTACGGTAAGATATAAAAAAAGATGCTATTCATCCACAAATCTATTTCATTCCATGTAATTAATTCAATGGTCAAACCATCTCCTTTCTCGCTAGATTCATCAAAATAAAATATTACGGTTCATTAGTAACTAGAAGAACAGGATGAAATTTTCTATAAACTAATATCTATGTAAAGTCATCTATGCATCTTTTTTCCACATAAGTAAGAACATGCAAAGATTTCCACTGAAATAAAAAATAATATATTGTTCAATAACAGTATGAATGATGGATTTCTTAAGAATTTGTAACTCCAAATATATTATCCAACACACACATTAGATATATATTGAATAATGAAGTCATTTCAAAATATATTCAGTTAAATTATACAAATTCTATATTAAACAAAACCTTACAAAAAGAAAATATTTTAATAGTTGAAAAACTTCATCCACAGCAAAAACATCTAAATTATTTTCTAAAATGAGGTTAAATATAATTCTTATTCATCTCATTCCATCATTAATTGGGTCTATACTACAACTAAATACAAAATATGAAATAAAAGACATAAACACTAAGTTCCCTAGAAATTAGCTCAATGAAAAATAATTATTTCAGAAATATAAATTTTCTATTCAGCTAAGAAATAAGATTTAGAAAGAATAAAATACATTAAGACCAACAACATTCATCAATAAAATAAATAAAAATTTTCAAAATGTCACAACTGCAGTTTTAGAAAATAAACATTACTAGTTGCCTAGTTAGAAATTCCTTAAATGAGGAATCATTTATAACTTTCATAAACAAAAATAAAACTTTACATAAAAGAAGCATTTTTAATTCAGCTAATTTTTATGCTTTGGCTACAAAGCCTTAAAATTAATTTCTTTTTAATTAGTAGTAACAATGTTTTTAAAAATTTATTTGAACGATCATTATAGTATACTCATTTGCTTTAATATTGTATGAGCTAGAGATAATATTTTCAAGCAAAAAAAAAGCACCAAAGCTATGAAAATATTTTTTTATAAAATGAAAAAGAAAATGTGTCCAACAGACAGAAGTAGAGAATTTAACGTATCTTTTGGAGAAATGACTGATATTAAAACATAAAATACTAATTAAAAATATTTCTTAAACCTTTTTTAATAGCAGCAACTAATAACTAAATTGCTAATATCAACATATTTTACATAGCATTTTGAAACAAAGAATTTTGTTAATGTTAAGCTCTTTCTAGAATGCTCAATGCTTAATTCTAAGCTATTAATAATAGGACTAGAAATTAATATTCCACTGAGGAAAGAATATTTGCATTCAATATATAAATATATGCTACTGATAATATACTCAAGTTATATTATACATTCCCAATATAATAAACAGATTGTATTATTATAGAAAGTAAAAATTTATAACATTCAAATAAAAAAAATTAAAATTTTAAATTGTGAACTAGTTATTAAAAGTATACATTTTTAAATAAGATTTATAAAGTGATGCATCACCAAAACTTCAAATCCACATTTCTTTTACTAAACAAGGCATCTATTTATAAAAATGAAATTTTCAGTAAATGTAACATTGAAAAGCTCCTTCATAGCATACTTTCAAAGTTGCAATTAACAAATTATCACAGAAATGCAAAGGCTCATGCCAAATAATTTTTTTACATCTTTAATGTAAATGTAAATTATGTCATAAATAAAAAGTGTAACTTCTTCTTTAAAATTTTGTAAATATAAAATGAAAATAATGTTGAAAAATGAATGCACATTTATATACTAGTTATCAGGAATCAGAAACTAATAATAATCTGATAATAAAAAAGGAAAAATTCAGAATATACTAATCTGTTCATTTACAATTACAACAGATAATTATCTTAAAAAACGTTAATTCTTGTTGGAAATTCTATATTACACACTCAAATAAGTTATTTTTTTATCAGTTAATTTTTTTTTTAATTTCAACAATAGTATTCAGATATGTCAATAAAATTTAACTTTCACATGGAATTAGCTATATTTTAAGAATAGCCAATTTTCATCAAAAAGCTTTAGTAAACAATATAAAAAATCTACACACATATATGATTGTCAAAACTATGTATAAGCAAAAAAAATATATACTTACAGTATTTTAGTTTGATTCTTATAACCAGATTAGCTGCATTTAGAAAAAGGATTTAAAATAAAAATTCAATAAAAAGGGGAAAAAAAACTACAAAAGAAATAAACAATTCTCGACAACTAAAACTCCTATTAGCAAACAACAATTAATAAACCACATTTTTTATACGAATGTATCATGAAAATTAGTTCCTGATAATGAATAAATGCCGATCGATGAAAAAAATTCACAAGAAAACAATAATTGAAATTTGTGTTTAAAAAAATGCGCAAGTAATTTTTTTTTAATTTTGACTTTTATTTATTTACATTTCGTTAACTGTTAATTAATGGATACATAAATAGTAAACATTCTTTCAGAGATTTATAGGAAGAAAAATAATTCAGTAGATTTCGACACATCAGAGAAGCGATCATCAGTTTGTTCATACTCTGCAGGTATTATTCTGTAAACACTTATCAACCAGGGCGAAAGGAAGATCAATCATTCGGATACAAGGATGTGAAGTAGTAGAATTTTAAATCAATGAGAATATAGAAATCAACAAACTTTAGAATCATCAATAATATGCTCAGATTTCAAAATCTAAATGAGCTTTCACATACATCGTTTAGCAGCTCCATATCAAGATCTCTTTAATATATTTTCGGGCGATATAGTATGACTTACAAGAGATAATGGATAAAATGATATAACTGCGCAGCTAAGAATTTCAAAGAAAGGAAGTCACTAAATATATAATTTCGTGTAAATAGAAATATAAACACAATATAGCCACAAGTTACGCTCACCTTTTCTTTTTCTGATTTATTCGGCATCTCTTTTCAACACACAAACATAACCATGGCTCAAGGCCTACGCTACGCTACACTTACATTTGTCGTTGCCAAAAATTCCATTTCTCGCAGTGTTGTTTGACATCGTCTTCTTCAGCATGAAAACAATGTCAGAATTGTTTTGTCTACACGTCACATCGGGAAATGATTTTATTATTTTAATTTCCTCCACAAATTTTGACTCTGATGAGCATTGAAATCTGCATCGAAATTATTATCAAAAATTGCGTAATTTGTTAAAAAATCCAAGTTTATGTATTTTTGTTTAATTTGTTGAAAAATAATTTTCAAAGTTTCAATGCTGTTCTATCATCTCATTAGCAAAGCGAACATGGGTGTGGAAACAGTGCATTTTAATTAATTACTTAGAATTATTGTGTATAATAAAGTGAAAATTTATTTGCATGGATAAGAGTGATTCTAACATTTTTTTTTTTTTTACCAGTTTCAAATTTGATAATGACATGAAAAATCAGGAAATCTTTTTAATTGCTAATTCAGATAAAAATGCACGTATTGCATTCATAAAGTAATTGGTTTCATTTAATTTTGTATCAAAAGTAAATTTCAAAACTATATATTTCATAAAGCATTTCACAATCTTATTAACGTCATACTATCCTACACTGATTGAAATGAAATGAAATAAGTATGTGCAATTGTAGCAGACTGTTTCTGTTTTGGATTCTTTCAATTTGCTGTGTTTACGTTTTATCCATAATTTCTCATAGAATTAATCTGTTATTAAGAATGTACTAAGTAATAAAGAAAAATCATACATTTAATTTTATCTGCAGAAATTTTATATTTAAAATAAAGAAGAATTATTCCACATTTAAAACTTGCGTAATCCTTACAAAATGTCTAAAAAAGCTAAAGATCCGTGGGTCAGAGTTATCGACGTTTCCGATCCAGTTCTTCATAAGAAAGGCTATACTTTGTATAAAGTAACTTCAAAAGTATGTATTGAATACTTGCTCTGAAAAGACTTGAAACATTTCATGAAAATTGTTTTGAGATTTATTGATTCTTTAAAAAAATCATTACCAGCATAAAAAATGTTAAATTAAAAAAATGTATATAAATGTGATGTTTAATGCTCAGAGAATGTTTTGTTTCTATCATATTTTTTCTATTCGAAAATCACTATTTTTGCTACTGATATATAAGTTTTTGTTTTGTTCAATTGTATGGTATTTAATGATCTGTGTAGAGTTTTAAAAAATCTATTTGTATTTATCATTTTATTCTTTTACTTGTTAATGCTGATTAAATAATTATGTTTCTGTTTCAGGTATATCCTAAAAATTCTGTTGAAGCTGTATCTGAGGTAATTCTTCTGCTGTAAATATTAATTTCTTTGGTTTGACAAGTGATTGATTGGTCAGGCAATAATATATATATATATACTAATAATATTTTAAAATTTAATTTAAACTTAATTTCTTAATTTTTAACTCAATTTAGCCCATATTAACTTCATTCTAGAACATTATCTTATTTCCTGATCCCATTCCACTTTTTCTATCTCATTAATTCAAAAGAAGCTTTGTAAAATTGCTGAATCAGCTAAAAGCCTAAATGTTCCCATACTCTGAATGAAGAGACGAAACACTGCTGACTTCACAAATTCTTCTAAAAGATCCCTGTGTTTCCTTTGTTTTTGATTGACATGCGATGGAAGTACCTATTAAAACATCACAGTATATAAGACCAAGGATAAAAGGTTTATCAGCTTTTCCCTCATTTCTTTCTGTGTTGTGTGTGTGCTCGTCGCTCCTGCATGCTCATAATGTGTGCCTCCTTCGGATGAAATAAAACAACATCAAAAAATCAAAAGTCTCTTCAATGTCTTTATAACTGCCTTTTGATTTAAAAAAATTATATGCTTACATACATACACACACACATATATATATTGATCAAAAAGTGCCTTGAACATTAAATACCTTTTGTAAATTATTGCCTCTTTCTATGGTTTAATGAAGGTTAAGAATTATTAAATCCAGTGTTGCAGTATTTGCTTGTTCACTTACATTTAATATTTTTATATTTTATCTTCTGTAACTGTTAGGCCAAAAGAAATTTTTTGCTTTATGAATTAGTTGTATTAAAGTAACACAATATTTAATGAATCTTATTTTAAAATTCTTTTATTCTTATAACATAAATTTTTTATAGGTTACAGTTTGGAAAAGATATAATGATTTTAAGAAACTGCACAAGGCTCTAAATACTTTGCATCAGAACCTTTATTTAAAAGAACCCTTCCCTCCATTTGCAAAGACTCGTTTCTTTGGTAAGAGCTTATTTTTTTAAATTTTTTATTTAAGTAGTGCATATATTTCTGAAAATTTCTAAAGTAGTTTAACCCAAATTATTCGTTGGCATTTCCTAATTATTTATAAGTAATAAGTACTTTTCCTGTGTCGTTCATAATTTATTATTTTGCTTGCACACAATTCATACCCTCATTGTGTGTAATAAAAAATATCTGTTATAAAAGTAATCATGCTTCCCTACCATTTTTTATTACCATAATAATATTTATAAGATGGCATGCTGAAAAAAAGCAGGCATTATGAAAAAAACATTTAATGTTATTTAAAACAAATCATTTGACTTAGAGCTGCTAAATTTAGCTTGTAGTTATTTATTTTATTTATTTATTTTGGATAGAAGTTACTTGCTCAATACAAAAGAATTTTTATTTGATTTTTAACTTAAAACAAAGCAAAATTTTAACATTTTTCCTAAACGGCATATGTATTATTGAACCTGGAGCATATTATTGCACAAAAATCATATTTACATAATTTGAAAATCTAAAAAATTAGTTTTTAGTGATGCTGATTTTAGTCCCTGAAATTTTTTTTTTAAATTCTGAAATATATTTTATTCCAATACTTTTCATGTTTTTTATTAGATTTATGTTTACACGTATTGTGACAATTTTAAATCTATTTTTGTGTATGTGCTCATTTTAAAACAATTCTTACTTTTACAAAGCATGTATATTCTCACTATACATACATTCTTACTAACAATTTTTTAAACTCTTACTCATTCTTTATGGAAGAATAAAGTTAAATGTATTTTCACGTTATGATATTTTAGACTAGAGGCTCGAGTCTTCTATAGATCTTTCTTAATCTGAATTTCTGAATTTAATAACCTGCTTATTAATTTATATTTGATTTGTTTTGCATTGAAATATTTCATCATAGCTGATTTACTCTTTAAACAATATGCTATAAACTATTAAGATTTCTTTTTTGTAGTTGTTGATCATCTGTTATAAAAACTTTTATCTTTTTCTATCAGTGCTAAGTATATGTTTCCTAATTATCAATGAAGAAAAGATGGGAAAAGTCTACTTTTCCATTAGCAGGCCCAATTGTTACCAAACCTGAATATTGATACTTACAGAATATTGCCAGCATTCACTACTGGGAGTGTTGTTTTTATGATTTGGCAGTGTCTGGAGCCTTGTTAATAGGAAAGTAAACCACCACCATCCCAAATAAATTATTAAGGCTACACTACATTGAATCATGGGGGAAACTTAAGTGCTTGCTCAAGGAATTTAAAAATGAAAAATCTATCAGAAGTTCCATCTAAATTAATATAATCAGTATTAACTTTGATAGTGGGCAATTTTAAAGCTGAAAATAAATGTTTGAATTGATAATTGTGTTGGTTGAATATTTCAAGAAGAAATACAGTTGAGGGCACTGTTTGGCAACAAATTATTTTCTAGGTGATAATGCATGTTACTTAAATATAGCAATAACATAAATATTTCCATATTTAGGGAATTATATTGAGCTGGATTTGTTGTGGCTAGGTTTTGGAAGAAATTGTTAGAAGATTGATTTCAACTACATTTTATGAGAAGTTTTATCATATATTTTCAAAGTTTTTGCAGCAAAATTCAAATTCAATTCACTTGCTCATTTTGCATTTTGAGAATTTATATTTCTATTATTTGCAATATCACTAATTAAATAAGTATTTTAGGTAGGTTTGATCCTGAAGTTATTGAAGAGAGAAGACAAAGTGCACTAAGATTACTTCAGTTTGCAGCCAATTGCTCACCTTTATTTACCAGTCAAGTATTTGTTAAATTTTTTGAGGTAATTTTAATAAATAAATAAGCTACATTAAAGGAATAAGCTTCATTTAAAACATAAAAAAATATATAAACTGATGCTTATCTGTCTTCAACTTTCAAAATCTGCTTTTAAGATTTTTTTTATATTTTATAGTTTTTAAATCTATAATGACAATAATATTTCTTAAAAAATATGTTTGATGTTGTAATATTATTCCAATAAAGGAACAAAACTATTTTTTTATGATATACAAAATAATCATCTTATGCACAAAACAAGTACAAATGTTGTCTGTTCTTCTCTATATTTTTATTACAATAGTTCCATACACGCCTCCAAATTAAAATATTTTTAATCCATATTTAAATATCCATAAATACTCCTAAAATTTGAAGGAAATTATTGTTGTGTTTATAACTTTTTGGCTTTTCTCATATCATCAAAGCATAAATAAGAATTTTGAGATATAATAGTGAGAAATTAAATTTGAAAGGAAAATCAAGGTGATTTTTCTGGAAGGCATTTATAATTTAAAATGTGTGTTTATTCATTAAAATAAAAAGTTAAAACATCTAATTAAATGAAATATTTATTGATATTATAACAGTGCTATAATGTTTAATGAGGCCATTAATTAAATGTTAAGTCCCAGTTGGAAGTGGGAAAAATAGATACTGTGTTCAAATGCTCCTAATTAGCAATCAATCTCTTCAGTTATTGATTATAAGATGCTGACATTTTAAATTACTAATGTAGAAGTACTCAGAATTAATTTTTTCCTTTGCATAATTTAGCAAATGATTGTTACTTATACCTATCATCAATTTTATTACAAAATTCATGAATTTTTATTCTGTTTTTATTAATTTATATTCAAATTTTGAATCTTCCCTATATGGTGTAATATTTTCTCAGTATTTTATATGATTGCTGTTCAATAAAGAATGCTCATAATTTTTAAGATGATTAAAAAATAAAGAACAGTCAGATTAATATTGCTTTTATAATGGGATAAATAAAGATAGATGGTGCAGGTTCACTGTTATGATGACACTGCTTTGACTTTGGCAACCAGTCTTGTGTTAAAGTTTTACTTTTGCCTAAATCAAAAATTGATGTAACACATGATAAGCAATATACTGCATTGAAATTTTATTTTCACCTTAAAATTTTTTCCCTCTGTAATGCTGCAGGTTTATGGAGAATTTGTCCTTCTCTAAGGCACATTAATGGTATCAAACATTTAAAGAGGGAAAATAATTGATTTGAGAAAAGGATAGTCTTGGTGCTCCAATGACTGTTCTAACAGATGTAAATATCAACACAGCTGTTGCAATAATCATTAAAATGCCTATTATGAAGTTTGAATTTTTCATTAGATGTCACTCGCACTTTGTTCACAGAAAAATTGCACAACTTTTATTTTTGTTCCAAAATTGCTCATTTCCAAATAAAATGTGGATGTTTGTTTGTTATCAAATTATTTAAAACCAAAGCTATAAAATATTCCATGCTTCTTTCGAAAATTATAATGATAAAAGTTAGTTTCATTATGACCCTTAGTAAAATAACAAAGTAGTTATATGAGAAAATCTCTTCTATTACTAATATTTAAGAAGGCAATAATAGTTGGTTCTGTTTGTCAAATCATTTTTCAATATTTGAGGAATGATGTATTAGTATGTCATACCACCAAATATTATTGTAATTGGAGGAATAGAAATGTATTGAAAACATGTTGTTGTTTCTTATGGCACTTTTTAAACCGGTGGGGGAGCGTCTCTTGTTTTTCTATAGTGCCATCTAGGGCCAAGAGAACGACTTAGCTACACACTTGTCACAACCCTTTTTACGGTGCGGACTTCATTCAAGCATTTCTTTCACTCATCCACAGATCATAATTTAGACCTGAATCAGAGAACGATCACCCCTGATTCAGTACCCCCAGTGGTATTACTCTCGACATGGAGGACTTTGTGACCACGACAGATTTATACGCGCGTCAGCCACCAAGCAAGCGGGGTTCGAACTCGCAACCTAAGGGATGCGAATCTAATGTGCTACCAACCAGGCTATCCCGGCCCTTATTGAAAACATTCTAAGGCTATATCAATTACCAATATTGTTGAGAATTTTTTAAAAATTAACAACATATGTATTCTCCATCATTCTTATACTCCTAACACCACCTTTTTAGCATTATGCGATTTTTTTTTTGATTTTTTTTTTTTTTTTTACTTCTCCCAATTTGAAAAAATAGCTACAGTGAAAAACATTTTTTTTTATCATCAAAGACATTTGTAGAAGCTGTGAAAATAGTTGTAAAGAAATATTCAAAAAATACTTCTAGTATGTATTTGAAGACAAAGGACTGAAAGGTGGGATAAGGACATTGTACATTTAATATTTTGATTCATTAGCATTTGGAGGAATTAGTACTGGCAACAATTTCTTGTTAATTTATGATCATTTTTTTATTGAACAGTTTTGTATTTTATATATTTTGAAAGAAATTGTTTTAATGGATCTAAAAAAAAAAAAGTAGTGGCTAACATGTGGTTTTCCAGAAAGGATACAGTAATGAAATAGTAACATTTAAATTTAGGATGGACATTATGTTGAAGATTTTAAGAAAACTGCTGAGCCAGTGGAACAGAAAACAGATAATGTTCTCCAACCACAAAAAATATTGCAATTCCCTGAAATTCAAGAACCAAAACAACTTGGAAAGGAAAGGTAGTTTCTCTGAAAGATATGAATCAGTTTAAATAATGTGATTAGTAAATGAAATTTCTGTAAACTATGATTATTACAAATCAATTTATTCTCTAAAAAATTGTGTTTTAGATCTCATGGTTGAACATTGAATTTTTATTTCGCCTTTGTCATCTTTCTTTAAGCACAAATTTTCTAGGTCCATTGTGTATACAAATATGGTTACATATTAAATTTCCTATTGAGAATCAATTGTTTTTACACTGATTTAAGGTTTGAAGGGCCTGCTCAGATACATTTGACCATGGTTTAAAGGATGAAATTTCTCTTGTGTATTTCCCAAAAGAAATTCTTAGCTAACCTAGCTAAATTATACATTTTTTTTCTTATGCTGTATAATGATTTTTATAGAGTATAATTTTTGATAAAACAATGCAATTTTAATATAAAGAAATAATTATTTGTATGTTCTTGTTTTTTATAAAGTATCATATATATACAGGTGTGTTGTTTTTTTTTTAACTGACGGTACTCAAATGACCTCTGTAGCTTGAATTATTAGCTGCAAAATCACCAAATTTTGTACGGGGACTATTGACAATATGGGAAAAAGGAATCTGCGAATAAAAATTACTTCCCGAAAGTTGCAAATAGGGGGAAATGTGGCGCTTTTGATCTTTTTTTTTTTTTTAATTTCATTGCACGATAAAAATTTAAAAAGCCACAGTAAACAGATAAATGAATAGCAAAGTAATGTTAGCACAAATATGCTTTATTCGGAAAACTAACTTCTGTAAATGATTGCAAATTTTAAAAAAAGAGGAGATTCTATTTGATTTCCTTTTTATTCTTTGTTCTTTTGTTTTTATTCAGTAGAATCGCTTTCCCAGGGCAGACATCGGCTATTTTCAACATGACTTCCATTTTCTTCGATTAAGCATTGCATTCTGTACACCATACTCTCTACGACTGAATGCACCATTTCAGGGGGCATGTTCATAACAGCCCGTGTTATGTTTTCCTTTAAAACTGATTAGTGCGAGACTCCACGAAGATAAACCTTCGATTTTAAATAACCCCACAGAAAAAAGTCACATGGAGATAGATCTGGGGAGGGAGATGGCCATGCAACATGAAAACAGCGATTAATGATTCTATAAAGTGATGGCGCAACAGTTGCTGGACGGATGTACCAATATGTGGTGGTGCTCCATCCTGCATAAAGACAATTTTATCTAAGCATTGCCTTTGCTGAAAATGTGAGATAACAAAACTACTCAGCATATCATGATACCTTTGAGCGTTTATGGAACAGGTCTGTGGTCCTGTTTGGGAAATAGTCTCAAAGAGTATGGTCCGATGATAAAAATCTGTTGTAAAACCACACGAAACAGTTACTTTTTGAGAATGGAGTGGGATTTCTTGAAATGCATGAGGTTGTCCAAATTCTAGAATTCTGAGTGTTAACAGTCCCATTTAAATAAAAATAGGCCTCATCATCCCAGAGAATTGTCCGGGGCCAAGTCTCGTCAACCTCCACTAACATCCAGTTGTCGGGAAACTTAACGTGTAATGCTGTTAAAATTAGTACTCATCTTATTTCTTTCAACGATTGCAATCACAACATATGTGATCGTTTCTTCCGATACCGGTTTCCGTCCTTTACCAAGCCCGAGTTGTAAGAGAACCAGTTTTTTTTTTTTTTTTTAATTTCTTAATGATTGCTTTTACTGCATTAATTGATAGAGGTCCTTTATGTAAATTGTTTCGACTTCTAAATTCCGAAGAGTGGCCGCTGCATTGGATTGATTAAGATAAAAGAGCTTCGCAAGTAATGCAGGCTATGCTAAAGTGAGGTAAATTTAAAAATCAACTGATACTTGAAAGGATTTTCAAAGCCCTGCTTCTTTTTTATAACTCAAAATACTGGCGTTAGTGTCAACTACATAATTGGGATTTTGCCTTTTGCAATTTTTCCCCATGTTGTATGCAAAATTTTCCCTATCTGAAAGTGTGAAGCGCCACATTTTACCGTATCGACGACTTTTGGAACTTTTTTTTTGCGGATTCCTTTTTTCCATGTCGTCAATAGTCCCATACAAAATCTGGTGGCTTTGGGACTAATAATTCAAACTATGGAGGTCTCTCAGTACTGTTAGTTAAAAAAAAAAAACACTATGTGTGTGTGTGTGTTTACCTTTCTATTCAATATGTTAAGTTTCTATTTTATATTTCATGAGAGTGAGGGAAAAGTTATTATCTTAAATATAAAGCAATGTACACGTCTTATGCTATATCTTATACCTGTTACTAAAAAATGGTTAGGCAACAGTTAAAATTTTAGAATTTACAGTCATAGCAACTATTTTGAGAAAACAAAAGTGACTTTATTGCTAAATTTATTGGAATTAAAAATTCTAAATTATTCTGTATTTGGCTTTCAGCATATATATATATATATATATATATATATATATATATAAAATTTCTTATATAAGAAAATAAGTGTAAAAAGATTGTTTGATAAAATCTTCGCTTAATAATGACAGCATTGATAAAAGCATAAAGAGATGTTAAAAAAATGAAGAATTATTGCCTTTCACAATCGGGGGGGGGGGGGGGGGCGTTGTAATCTGTAACATTAAAAGTATATCTCACAAAAATTTCAAACAGATATTAAAAATATAGGAATAATTTATTACCTTTGTATGTTATCGCATTTAATTCCTCCTTTTTAGAATTTGATTGAAAAATAACATATTAAATGTTAACCTTTGGCATAGTCTAACATATTGTAGTTTATGGAAAGAAGGCTGTTGGAGACAGTAATGAAAGTCGAAAGAAATTATTTTTTTAAATGAACTAAAATTTTATGTAAATGTTATGTCTTGTTTGCAAATCAGAAAACGAGGGAAAAAACATGTTTGTAAGAAACATTTTTCTTATGTGTTTAAAATACATTGAAAAATATAATCTAAATCTTATTAGATTTTTAATTTAAAAATTCATTCTTATATAACTAGACCATTTGAATTCATCATTTGGAACAGATGTAGTTTTAATATGTTACTAGTTTTGCATAAATAATAAATTGGATTATAACATACCTTCCTTGCTTATCTTCGCTACTCTTCTGAACTAAGCAATTTATCTTTAAACTATAGTTGCTTCATTTCTTTATTTACCTTAATGGTCTCCCTACTTTTTGACATGATAATTTGGAATCCATTAGAAATTTGAAGGGAAGTAACCAACTAGTGGATTTCAACCAAATTTAATTTTAATAAATGCCTATCATACTATGAGCACAGATATTAATACACCTATTTAAAATAAAATTAATTCAGGAAAGTCAGCATATATTGCTCAGTATCAAAAATAACACACTTAGATATGAAATACTATCCTATTTAAATAATATTGGATTGAAGAGCATGTAAAGTCTTCTTCAAAAATAAATTCTTTCTAAAAGATTAGATTTAAAAAAAACTGAATACAGTAATAATAATACAAAGATGAGACATTAAGACAATATTGTACATGAATGTAGTTATAATTCAATGCACAACCAGTTGTAACAGGATCTCACTGTCAAAGAATTAATTAATCTTAATCTTAAAAAGTTTCAAGTATTATTTTTTTTTCGTCCTCTCAATTTAAATATTTGTGCTTTACAATTGTTCCAAAAAGGCTTTAGCAACAAGTATAAATATTACATAATGAAATAATCACTTCTTATCTAAAACACAGTAAATATATATAACTTCACTCTTTTGATTGGCCAAAAAATTTGAAATATTTAGTAGCTTCAAAAACTTATGTGTTCTGCATTAGCAAGAAAGAATATTATGTGATAAGCATGCACCCCAGGCAGTCAGTTGTGAAGTACGAAACTGTTGAGACCAAACACTATTCGCTTGCAAACTTTGAATAAACATTTCAAGTTGGCAATCATTTGGAAAGCCAGAAATATTGATGAGCAATTGTATATGAAATCTGATTTGCTACTCTTGCATTTTAATAAAGAAATTACAAGTGTACTTTTGAAAGAAAAGAAACAGGAAAACACAACTTAACTGTGTCTGTGAAAGCAAATTGATTATTGAAGCATTTTGTCACTTACTTCAATCAAATTATCTACATCAGAGGAAACTTTGAACAACAAAATATTTTAACTTGGATAATTAAAAAAAAACATCAAGCTGGCCTCACCAGCCAGCTTTTAATTCATTAGTTTTTGTTTAACAGTTGTTTGAATGTTATTTTAATAATTCATTGTATTGATTTGCATGCTGTTTTAAAATGTATATGTTATAACATTTCATAATGATAATATTGCTATGGTAATGAAATTTATATTATCAGCAATGCCAATCAAGATAATGGATATCCAGAACCTGTTCTAGCATTGGGTGGAATATGGCAACATCACCAACTTCCTGATGCTATCAGTTTGGGATCCCATGGCACAGATGATGATGATGACCGTACTACTTTCACCGATGATGATAGTGTTGTATCTAGACCGTCACTCAATTTAGCAGAATTTGATCCATTACTTCAAAGTAGAAGTGATATATTAGGACTTAATAAGTCAGAAAATCAAGACAATTTATGCAATAGTTGGTTATTAACTGCCTTGCAGTCTTGTAGCAGTGCTGATAATGAAAGAGACCTTGAAACTATATTAGAATTCCCTACACCTTTTGGAGACTGTGAAATTCCTGAAGATTGCATTCAAATTAGGAATGACAGCCATTCTGAAAGAGAAAATAATACAGGTTAGTAACTATAGCTTTATATTTGTGGTATGTTTTGTATCATTTCATTTTAAAGGGTTTAAAATTTATAACAAATATCACTCTTTTATTATAGACTAACTGATATGCCTGTTGTTGTTGAGGAGGAAAATATTTTTGTTTTTTTTTATTTATAATATAATTAACTACTTAATTGATCATCATAAAAACTTCATGAAACATTTCTTATTCTTCTGCATTTGCGAACAAATGTGCATGCTTATAGATGTATGTGTATGATGCTTCAAATATGTATTGCCTAAAAAATTATTTTATTAGAAGGTAGGGTTATTATAGATCAAATTAACTATTAAATAATTTAATATAATTCTCATATGTTAAAATAGAGAGAGAGAGAGAGAGAGAGAAATAAATAAAATTATTTTAAATGCTACTATATTTTCACTTAATAGAATTGACAATAATAAAGATAAAATTATCTTTTATGTGTAAAGAAATGCTATTTTTTAACTAACCATTTACTTAATTATCATAAACTTTTCACTAAAATCTTCTTTATACTTCATGATATTTCTGAGCAAACTTTTGTGACTTATGGATTAATTTAGATTTCTATAGCCTATAAGCTATTTATATGTGAATTTCCCTTTTATTTATATATACCAATATGTGTAAAATCTTGATAGTTATTCTTAAAAATGTTACATTAATATGATAAAATCCTGTTTAATTTTCAAAATTAGTGAAAATTTTAATTCACTAATTCCTAAATTAATAACGACAAATTGCAAATTTTTAAAGTCTCTGATTTACGTAGTTTTTATCTATCCAGATTTATATATTCTTCTTAAAACTGTATAGCCTTTAACTAGATAATGTGGGAGGAAATATTTTAGAAGAGACATAGAGCACTATAAACACTCTGTTTGTGTATGGCTTTTTTACTATCTTAAAATAGTAGTTTTATTATGAGATTAATATTCATGAAATTATTGTTATTCTGCTTTATTTTAATATAAATGTACTCAAGATTTAGAAATATTATATCTGTATTTCCTAAACATTTCTTGGTTCAAATTTTATTTTTTTGCAGATGTAAAAGAAAATCATTTTACATTTGATTCTCCAACACCTGTAGCTGAAGAACCGTCAGATATTTCAGAATTTGATCCCCTAACAAATAAAAGCAATTTCTCTGTGGAAGAAGATGATTATTTTTATGATAGGTTTGCAATGACACCAAATTCTTATAAAAAAGAGTCCGTTAGACGTCCTTCTTATGTTGAACAGTCCTCAAAATATATTGAAACAGCACAACAAGCTGAAACTGGTGGTCAATATCAAGAGGCATTTGAAATGTATAAGAAGGCTATTGATTCACTTTTGCATGGATATCAAAGTAAAAACTTTTATCTTTTCTTTAACTTGATTTATTTCATATTTGAATAAATTAACTTTTACAATTAATTCTTTACTCACTCTCAGATTATAACAGTGTGGCTTTTTACTATTTTCAGAATATAATTAGCAATAGATTGCCTGATTTGTTTAATTTTTGAGCAATTACTTTGTGAAGAAATGAAGAATAAATTATTATCTTAATTTATTCTTTATGAAAGGGCTCTGAAATATATTACATACTAAATATAAAAAGTATAGTATAATTAAACTATTTTCATGCTTTTTCAGAATGTTAAACTAGAGAAAAAATATTTTTTAATTATAAATTGTGAAATTATAAAAAAAAAATCAGAAAACTACAAGACACTGAAAACTTTTTGATTTTGAAGCTAAACCACAATGAATAATAAAATAGAAAAATCTTAAATAATCATTAATAGCTATAATATATTAGGAAAATTATTCAAGCTCCAATGTATTTAGAGCAATTATATCAACATGCCATGCTTTTGCAATTTTTACTTTGACTTCCAAATTTTTGATTAAAAAATAATTTACTACATTTTATTAAAAAAAAATTTAAAACCCGTATTTTATATTTATTAAACTGACTTCCTTTATATTTTTGTTTAATATGCTTTTATTTCCTTGCATTAGTATTGTTTACAAAAAAAGTGTGAACTTAACTCCTTATAAATATTATTTCTCATTTACAGAAGATAAGAATCCAGATTTAAAAGATTTAGTTAAAAAGAGAATAATGCTTTATCTTGTGAAAGCTGAAGAATTGTATGAAACTAAGCTTCCTAAAACAAATTTAAATGAAAAGCTTACTATGGTAAATATTTTTCAGTTCTTATATTTGTAAATTTATTTTCAGTTGACTTGACAATTATATAAAATATGGTACCATCTTTAATCCAGATAATTATTATATATAATTTTCATTGTAATGTTGATATTTCATCTTAATATTTTTATGTATCACTGATTATTTATGTCAAAAAAATTTATAAGTGTAGCATTGTAAAATATTCATTTGTATTAAACTTTTCAAACATTATTACCAGAGGAATATCTAGTCTTTTGATCTGTTTTTTATTTCTTATCTACTTAGTATCTACTTCTGTATTTTTTTTAATTTATCTAGCTGTCTATAGTTTTAATTTCATTTATTGATTTTAAAAGAATAAAGTAATATCAATTTGCTATCCTTTTACCCTGTCTAAACAAGATTTCAGTAACTAAATTCTGCTACCATTTTAATTTTGATTTATTCAGACTAAATTAGTCCTTTATTGCCCACCACCAGATTATTGCTATCAATAGAACAATAAGTTAGTTGAAAATATTGGTTTGAAATAATTTAGTTATGTATAATTTCTTTAATGCAACACGTTATGATAAATAAATATGAAAATCCATCCTTGATATTCTATGATAAAATTTGAAAACATGACTTAATATTTTTAAACAAAGCCTTTAATTTGCATGCAATGCATACATTCTTTTCCTGGTCCATTTGCTAATTTATAAATTGTTTGAGATAAACATACGTTTCTAGGTGGAAAAATTCTTTAAATAACATAACAAATAAATTTTTTGCTGAATCAAATGTTTTGACGAAAAAGTTGCTAAGTCTACATTTTTGTATAATCTCCTGATTTTATTAGTCATATTCAGCAAAATATTCTTGTCACATTCACATTTTAAACACAAAAGGTTGCAAAACTCCACATTGAAAATCGATTAATAAAACTTTAAATATCATTATTTAAGACTGTTCAAATGGTCAGCTTGAAGAGCACTTGCCGATGAATGAACCGTGCTTCTTTTGACGAATTGTTGACTGACTTAAAATAATGAAATTCAAAGATTCATCATTCAATCAGTTTTGACAGTGAATCTTTCTTGTTTTATATAAAATATTAGTATCTCCAGAATATTTTACTAGATATGAACTGCATAAAAAATTTAGATTTAGTAATTTTTTCAGCTGTTTGTTTAATAATTCAAAACATTTTTCAAATTGGAACCTATCTCTAAAATTTTAAAAATTATTATTTAGGTTGTGATTAGAGTTTCATCTTTAGGATATGATTTGAGAATTTTGTTTGATGTTTTAGTTTCTCTGATTCTTCATTGCATCCTATTCATGTATCATAAATTTTACAAGAAATGTATTTCTTTTGATAAATGTCATTGTTATGTATCATTGTCAAATATGCATTACATTACTGAGATATCACGTTAAATTCAAAGTAATACTTTTTTTAAAAGCCATAGCAAAAGTTTTCATCCCCTAATCATTGCTTAGTTTTAAATGATGTCATTATTTCATCAAGAATTTAATTTCATATTTTTCTGTCATCTTGACAATTTTTAAAATCAAAATACTATTATAATTTTTATATATTAACTGAAAGACAAAATTTTATTGATATTTTGAAATGATTTTAGAAAATTCTCATAGTCAAAAACCACTCTTAAAAGCTACATAATCAAATATTTATGCATTATTTTATTTTATCATTATAATAAATGCCAGTTGTTTCTATTTTTTAAAATAGTAGAGATTGTTAAACTTAGATTATACATTTAAATTATAAATAGAGAATTGAAGATAATAATCACTTTATACCATAATATTCTATTCATCTCAAAAATCCTTTTTGTTCCTTCAGACTACCACTTCTATCCAAGTATTGAAGTTATTAGTAAAGATTTGTTTGCCTAAATAAATTTGAGAAGCAGAATTTAAAAATAGTTGTTAAATGGAATGTACCTCTCATAGTCAAATCATTAGCTGTGTGCTACAGTCATTCCTTCTAATTGGTTATTATACTGCTTGAAGTACGAATTACCAATAATAGAATTACAATATACGAATTACATAAAATAGCTTGCTTTTCAATCTGTGGATGTAATAAGCAAAAATATTTTTTTTTCCATTGAGTTGCTTATAGAGGTCAAAACTATAATGTAAATGAGTGGAAATGGAACTATAATGGAAAATTACAAATGTAATTTTACAGGAAGTCATTTAAAATAGCTTGCTTTTCTATCTGTGGATGTAATAAGCAAAAAAAAAATTTTTTTCATTGAGTTGCTTATAGTGGTCAAAACTATAATGGAAATGAGTATAAATGTAACAAAAAGTTTATTTCATTTTCCTAATTATTTAATACATATTTATTTGTAATCATAAAAATGTTGTATTTTCAACAATTTTTACCTTATTTGAATTAAAAACCTAACAAGTTAAGATTTTGCTTGGATCAATTTGTTATATATTTTGCATCAGATTAAAAAAATTAATTAATTGCTTATTTTATGTCTCTAGGTCAATCCAATGTTTTATTCTCCAGTGAAATTAAATACAAAATTACAAGGATCTGTTCAAGAACTGAGTAAATATAAAGTACTGGGTATATTAAGTAAAGTTCTACTCGTGTTAGATGTTTCTACAGATAAAACATTTGTTGTAAAGGTAAATATTATGTTACAAAATAATGATGTGCAAGTATCTTATTCAATTTGCCAATAGCTTATAATATTATATGTAAGCTTTAATTTACAATTATATTATTATTTATAATACTAAATTCATTCATGTATGGTTAACTTGCTTTTTTCTCTATCTTTTAACATTACACAATTTTTGATTTAAAAAAATTATTGATCTGAATACTTAAAATGATCATAGAAACTTAAAAGCATAGCTTTAATTATTTGCAATTTTGAATATTTAATCAAGCACATCTTAGATTTTTTTATTTGTTTTTTTATGTTTAATCATGAATTAATACAAAGAAAATTGTTTCATTTTTTTTCAGACTTTATATAAAAGTCCCAATCCTCAAAATGATGGTGCAGCTCAAATAGTTCCTCAGAATGTGCCTTTTATGGTGAAGTTGTATCGAATATATGAAACAAATTATGCTCTGTTTCTTATCTTGGAATATGCTACAGGAGGCCGTCTTTGGGATTATGTGAGCTCATTTGTCCAGAGAAGTCCTCTTTCTCCTAATAATGATGTCACATGTTTGTTTGTGGAATCTAAAGCAAAAGTTGAACTTTGTAATATATATTCTGGTAAAAAAGTGGCAGATGGAAATACTGCTGAAAATGTGAATATTAATAATTCTGTTGACTCTGATCTTACTCCTTCAGAAAAGTGTCCCTCAAGTTATGTAGCATTATTTAAAAAATATGCAGATATTGTTGATAATGAAGAAACTGTTTCTCTTGCAAAATATCACAAATTGCAACCTGTGCCTTCTAAGAATTCAAAGAAATCTTCAAAGATTTCTGCCTCACATGAAATCCAAAATGACATTAATACAGTAAGTTCAATTTTAATATTGCAATGAAATTTATATTTGTAATTCTTAATAGTATTGTGAATTAAAGTAAGTATATTTAAATGTGTGTCATGTTTTTTTTTTTTTTTTTTTTTTTTTTTGCATTCTTAAAATTAAATCTTTTATTCATCACTTACGTTAAGAAAAAAATTACTTTAAGTTACACTTTTTTCTACAAATTACTTTTTTCTACAAAAGTTACATTTTTTTCTACAATTAACTTTAACTGTCTAACCATTATAAGCTCCATAGAATTGCAAATTCAGCAATTTTCTACTTTCTGAATGAGCAAAAAATTTCCATTTCACATGTGTAAAACATTAAATACTATTATAGAATATCTTTCTTTCTCTGACTTTTGAAAGAGTATATCTTCTGAATTCCTGGTTATTTTTAGCCAGATTATAAATTCAAAATTTTAGCTGCAGGATGAAAATTTTGATACTAACTGATAAGGATAATGATAGATAGAATTTAATTGATAATTCCCTTCCTTAATTTTACTGTCATTATTACAATTCTCTGCATGTTTGTTTTAAAAAGTCAAAGTAAATGAGTATTGCCAAAAATTTTAAGTTCTTGATTGACTAATTGCTGTAAAGAAATCCAATGAATTGCAATTCTGGAAAATAAATTTTTAATAAAATGCTGCAGCTGAAAATGCATTCTAAAAATATTATGTGGAAAAAAAAAAGATACCTCTCTTAACATGTAGATTGTGAAAGCACATTAGTTTGGAAGAAAATAAAATTATTTGTTCATTTATTTTATAAATTCAGGTTTGATTAGCATTAAAATTGGCAGATAGTTATTCTTTTTTCCCCCTATATTTTAAATTTAGTTAATCATATCATCTTCTTCCACCAGGTTACTTTTCTGTTAAAATTTATTCTTTGTAATCTTACTTTTACTAATTTAGTTCTGTGCAAAGTTAATTTCTTGGTTGTAATAACTGTAGTTTATGGTGATATACATACTTTGATTTGTAGATATTAATTCACGATTTTTAAATCATAAAATTGTTATTAAATTTCAGATTATCAGATAAAATACACAGATTTATAGTGCACATTAGATTTTTTGTTCATGTTATTGATAAGTTTTTAACTTTTTTTATAAGCAGCATGCTTTTTAATACAGGAATCAAAGGCTACAAATGACTGAAATCATTGTTGATTCTGTTTCTTATTTCTATTGTATTTAATTAGGAATACTCAATGTTTATTTCATTTATTGATTAAAATGAAAATTAATATGCTTTAATATTATCCATAGCCAAAATTTTTATTCATTACAAGACCATTTTTTTAAAAAAACCTAATTTTCATATGAAATGAAAGTTAACAGAAAATTACTGAAATTATATATATATATATATATATATATATATATATATATA
>JAPMOR010039303.1:0-15741 GCA_026543865.1 Argiope aurantia | reverse complement strand
TATATATATATATATATATATATATATATATATATATATAATGTTCTGCCTTATTTTTAATAATGTGCATTCATTATGAACTTGTATGTACCATAATGTCTTTCAGCAAATGAGCCTTCTACAGCCCCAAAAGAGTATCTGCAATCGTTTATCATCGTCTACTGGTAGCTTAGAAACAACATATTGCCAAAAAGCAACCAATCTTGAATTGTTAAATGCACTGGATGAAGCAGCAACACGGGTAACATCTAAGAGCTATTTACCTGAGTCGTGCATTATTACTTGGGCAGCAGAAATAATCCTTGCTTTCGAGTCATTACATGATTTAGGAATAATTTGGAGGTAAGTCAATTATAAAAACATATTTAATATTTTTTTAATCTTATTTTATTAATAATTATATTATTTTTAAAGAATTTCTTCATCATTAAAAATTGATCTTCCTTTTTCAGAGATTTTCATCCAGACAATATTTTATTGGGAAAAGAAGGTACAGTAAATGTAATTGTCTTCTGTATATTTTTTGTGCGGTTTATTTTATTTTTAATCATTCTTCTCTTTGCAATTCTTCTTTAAAAGTTATTTACAGTCTTTTCTAAGTTTTCATTATTAATTATTAGTACTTTTCTTAAATTATAAATTTTATTTCTATTGGCGAGTTGCTATTTTTTAATAGGATCATAAATAAAATACTTAAATCGTCACAGATTTTATTAATTTTATATTAAAACATTTTACTCAATAAATAGATTTTTTTTCTCTTTCACTTAGGTCATATTTTGCTTACTTATCAAAGTCAGTTTAATAATGTTGATTTTGTGATCAATGAAAGTGCCAAAGAAAATTTGTTTTGTGCTCCAGGTAAGTAAATAATATTTTCTTGCATATGCATTGCAAATGCAAATACTCCTTTTAATGTACATAAATATATTTCATATATCCTTTGTATCATTTTTCTTAATTCTTTTAGCATATATTTTAAAATTATTGCATTCAAAACTTTTTTAGACTGTAATTTATAAAAAAATTCATACTTTATGTTAAATTTATTAGATAATTTATTAATTTAAAATTATCATTATCATGTGCATACATTTGAGAGAGCTCTATTGCCTGGGAGTCTGGATAGTAAACAGAGAGGGTCATATGTTTAAAGCTTAATTTCATTAAAAATTCATCTTTTATATGCATTTAATGCATTTAAATCTTCGAATCAAATATCTTGCCACTGGTGTAGTTTAGAGAGGGAGATGGGAAGTTTGGAAAAGCTCAATTTGATCCTTATCCTCGATTGAAAAATATAAAATTCATCATAAAACCATTCTTGAGTAATTACTGTTAAACAAAATGTTTATTTATCTGAATTAAACTGACCCAAATATTCCCACCAATAGAATTAGTTTTCATTTCATTTGTTAATGTATGTTGATTATTTTGAATTATTCTGGGTATCTTTTTAAAATAAAAAAAAGTAATGTAGTTTCTTATTTCTGAAATAGTGGAAGGTCTTGAAATGTAGATTGAGTAGTAAGATCTATTTTTATGCTATCAGAAGACAAATTACTTTTGAAAAAGTTAGATTATAAAGTTTTGACTTGAACATTTATTGATGGCTTAAAAAATCCAGGAAAATTCCTATGAACTAACACTGTAATTCATTATGAGATTAACCTTACAAAGTATTTTTCATCAAAGAGTTTTTTATCATTTACTTCTTTGGACGATTTTAGTTTATTTAAAATATTTATTCATATTCTGAAACTATAAATATTAATTATTATAAAAAACTAAATGATTTTGATTCATAATGAGTAATATTTTATGCAAAACATGAATTTTCTTTACTTAGTTTTAATCTTGTTTGTTATGGGTATTCAGAATAATGCATCCATCCAAAATTTAAAATGGATTTTCATTATAGATATTTCTTTAAAAATCCATTTGCAATTTAAGGATTTTAACAAAATTCTTTTTATTGTATGTTAGGTTTTGTTTTAAAGGCATTGAAAAACATTTTGCAGTTTTAGGAAGCTGCCCTTATTATTTGCCAAAAATTTCACAGTTGCTTGTTTATTTTAAATATAGAGAAATATTTTTCCCCTTTAATTAACTCTAATTTTATCAATATGTTGATTAGAAGTTGGAAGTTTGCAACCTGTGACTCCCGACTGTGACTGGTGGAGTCTCGGTGCTGTTTTATTTGAGCTATTCATGAGCCAGGTAAATATTTTATTTTACTGAAATTTTACAGTGAATGTTATTTTTAACATAAAAAACACCAGTATGTTTTTAACAAAAATAATTAACTGAGCAAAATAGCTCACCTGAATTGCTTTTTCTGATTTTATAATATTTAAATAATTATGAGTGAATATTTTTAAAGAATGAGATGCATAGTTTAAACTGAGTAATTTTCTTGATCATGAACCATGTCACAAAGCTCCCTAATGAACATGGAAATATATTCTCTTCCTTTTATTTACAAATTATATTCTGTAAAAGAATAATTTTGTGTCAAAAAAAAACTTCTTCAGGGTATGTAGTATCATAAAAAGTGCTTAAAATGTCCTTAAATTTGGAAACCAGTTTTAAGTACCTTAAAAAGTCTTAATTTTCTCACGAAATGCGAAAAAAGTTTTTTTTTTCCACACACTGAATACAATAAATCAAAAGCATGATCATAAAGGCTTGTTTACTGAATATATCAAGAAAGAAACCCAACTAAAGGGGAGAAAAATCAATGAAGTAATCCAGATGAAATAGATCCAGGGGTTCCAGCACATATTAAGATAATGCTTAGTGAGTCTTTTTTTCCACTCACTAAGCATTTTTTTCTTCATCAACGTGTATTACCATTTATTAAAATGTTAGAATAGTTATCCAGAAAAAACAGTATGAAATACCATATAGTTATCCAGAAAAAACAGTATGAAATACCATATTGCGATTCAAAAAATGTCTGGGCTTTAATTTCTAAGTGTTTTAAAAAGTGAAGAATTTATTTAAATTATGCCTGGTAAGTATATGTTTAACCTTTTATGTGATTTAAAATAAGAATACAGCTGGCTGAATTTAGTGCACCAAAGAGATACATCAAATATGGGAGAAGTTGCTTTAAAAACATTTACAGTGAAGCTTCTTTATAGTATGTTGCATATTCGATCATCATTCTCACAGGGTTGCCACGGCACCAAGAGAACCGAGAAAAGTACTGGGAATTAAAAATCATCTCAAAATAAGGAAAATACAGTGAAATTTAAAAATTTCCATAAAAACCGGGAAAACACATGGAAATTTAAGTTCCTTTTTTTTCCATCTAAAAAGTTCCGATCTTTGAATATTTAAAAAATAATAATCATTGACATAGCACCAAAAACGAAGCAATTGTGCAACTCGCCCCTTTTCTACTCATTCCCCTGTTTTTCTATGTAAATATAGATCAATTTTAATTTCGATTTCAGAGACAGTTGTTCTTTTTTCATGAGATTCTCAGACTGCAGCTAATGAAGATGCGCGAGACTGTTGTAACTACTTGATATGTTAGAATAAATGTTGCTTGCAGAAATAGCAGTATTCAATCTATGGACACATCGCGGTTGTATGTAGTCACTACCCATGAGTTTATTGAATGGTTCGCTTATTAATCGAGAAATTGAGAGCTTATTCAAAATAGATTAGACCTTTTTTTTAAACAATAAGCCACTCAAAATCCATTTGTTTAATACAGATTGGACAGATAAAAATATGAACCTTGATTTTGCTGAATGGTTTAGAAGTTCTATAAAATCTGTTTGCTGGGTACTACTGTTCACTTTATAAGAAAATAATAAGGAAAAACAGATACTCATTAGTCACGCTAAAAGAGGAAAAAAAAATACAAAATTGTGTGCCAATTCAGAAAAAAAAATACTATTGATATTAGGCATTGTATCTAAAAAGAATAAAGGAGATATTTTGCCAAGTTCATAAACATCAATTTTGATCTAAGAAAATATTCTGATTTCGAACTATGGACATTAAAACTTGTTGCTTCACATTCGCCCTTTAATGCATTCATTGATATATCGGAAATATTTTCGCATATGTTCAATAATAGTGAAATAGCCACACAAAAAAAGTACTTTATTTTGTACATTATTTATTACAGATCAGCGCTTTTTTTCCAACAATCTCTTAAGAAATCTTTAAAGAGTTAAAAAAAAAAATTGTAAACGTAGCTTTGAAACACATTTCACAATCAAATGGATCTTATTGTAAGGTATTTGTTTGTATCAAACAATAGAATCGATCTCCACGATGTATTGAAATTCAATATTTTTAAGGCATACCACTGCTCAAGAATTGTTTGCGATGTTGTTTCAAGTTTGTACATGCAGTTACCTTTTACAAATTTGTATGGGTGAACAAAATGTAAATTTAAAATTTTGAAAACATATCAAAGAAGAAATTTTGTGCGAAAATGACTAGAATTTTAGATCAGATACTTGTGGACTACACATGATCCACTGAGATTATCTGTGTAAGCATAAATCTACTGAATGAAAAGTAGCTGTTACTCTAAGAGCACTATATAAAGTATTTTAAGATAGTCTAGCTAGACCTGCCGATCTCCTTAAAGTTATTGGTTCTTCTGAATTTTCATTGAAGTCCTGTTCTTTCCGCTGGGTATAAAATATTATTATTTGTGAAAGTACCCTAAAAGTTTGTGACAACATAAAGAAATACATAAATTTCAATTAAAAAATCTTTTCTTGAATTTGCCATGAGTGATAATATTATAAATGCCTGTCAGGGTAAATTGATTCTGGCTAAAATAAGTTTCTTATATTGCTAATATTCTTTAGCTATTTCTTTAAAAAAATTCAGACATCTGAACCAGTGGTATCTTTCATTTGTGTTAAACATTTAATCAAAAGCACAGCATAATCGAAGAAGCAAAAACATTAGTTACTTATTTTTGATTGTCCTAAAAATCTAAGGCTGGGAAAAATACCGATATTAGAATAATGTTTGCAAGTTACTTGTTTGCTAGTGGAGCTACTAAAACTGAAAAAAAAAAAAAGGCTCTTTAGCAGAGTGTTTTATATTTATGAAGAATACTATAAAAAATACAGTACTAGTGATACATACAACTTTTTTATGATTTTTTTTTCTTTTTATTGTTTTGTGTTTTTCAATAATATTATGTTTTACAGTCTCTTATATCCTGTCATCCCACCGGAATAACAAGACATACAATTTTAAATTTTCCTAATGAAATAAGTTCAGATGCCAAAAATTTTATTTCTAAAGTAAGTAATTTTATTATATTAAATTAATTATGTTATGTCCATAATAAATACAAATAAAAAATATATAAAAATTTTAAAAGTTATGCAAAAGGCCTATCTATTTGTCTATTTACATTCTATATTTTAACAGGTATATCTTGCATATGCTAAAATATAGAAGTGCTAAATAAAAAGTAAAAAAAGGATACTTTACTGAGCACTCTCCTGTAGTTGAATTAGTCTGATGTGTTACATTAGCATTATGTTGTTAAAGCCTTAATGTTATGTTTTACACTACAGCTTTTTTTTATTATAATAAATGGAGTATATATCTCAAATATTATAATTTAATTTCATTTATTTATAAGCAGCATAATTTATTATAATATTAATGGTAATTATTTATTAATATTTTTTTATAGATTGCTCATTACTTTTATTAATTTTTAATTTATCAATAAATACAAAATGAGCATTTATTTTTATTATTATATTCCATTTTTGAGAGGGGGTTTCTAATCAAATTATTTAACTTTCTCTAATAATTTTACTCTTTTCATGGGACTGTGATTATTTCCATGTTAAAAAAAAGTATTTGAATGGAAATTTATAATTTATTTTATATTTTTTATAGATAACCTACAATATTATTGCAACTAAATTAGATTTCATATAATTAAAAGAATGCTAATGTTCTGATACTGATTTTTGTTATTTTAGTTGTTGCAATACAATCCCACTGAAAGGCTTGGATCTGGAATTTATGGAGTGGAAGAAATAAAAAGTCATCCCATTTTCCGTGATATTGATTGGAAATCTTTACAGACTGATAACAACCAGAGATGACTTATGTTTTAATATTGTTACAAATTCCTTTTTTTATTATTATTATTGGAAATGTTGTTTGTTTAGAGACAAGTTTACATTTTTGTAAATGCTTTTTTACATTCCACTCCTTTATAAAGAGGGATCCTTGTTCCAAATCAGTGGTGGTTCATCCATCGGGGCTGTAGAACAGCAGCACACCCTGATATTAATTGAAGTCATATTTTTTTTAATTGAAATTCCTTATTTTTGAATTCTGAGAGTTCATGGCTCTTTGCTTATTTTATCGCTCTGAGAGTTCGATAATCAATACAAAAATGGGGGGAAAGCAATAAAAATGTAAAATTGAAACAGAAAATGAATCAGCAAATAAAAGAAATGCAGGTTAAGATTATCTGCTCAATAGCCCATTGCGCACATAATTAATTGGTTAGTTTGAAGATAAATACAATCTTTTCTTCAATTTAATTTAGAGGAACAAAAGCTGTAGAAAACACGGTTTAAAATTCAACCAAGTGTTGTTGAGTTTTTTTGTTTGTTTGTTTTCAAAAATGCATTTTTGTTTTTATTATTATTATTTTCATTAGCGTAAACAGAAACTTTCTAGTTGATTGAATTTTCTTTTGTTAAAGGTTATTCCAAAATTTTATTCCTTCATCTGAAATGTTATTTAGAATGAAATTTTTTGTATGAAATAATTTGTTGTAGATTATTAAATATAAAAAACTATAAATATTGTAAATCAATTATTCCATCTTATTTCATATACTCTTTTTTTATGAGGATTATCAAAATAATTGGTTCAAGATAATTGCGAAGAAGTTTTGAGATTTTATTTGCTGAATTAGCACTTCAGCATTCACACAATTTTCTTTTAATAAAACTACAAGAAATTGATATCATTATGCTTGAAATAAAAAAAAATTATATATGGTTTTGAAATGAAAAATTTATGGTACTTATGAATCATGTAGCATTAAAAAAAATTGCAATTTCTTAAAAAATATTTTTTGCAGCACTGATAATTTCTGAACTGACGAGCTACCACTGTTCCAGATGGGATATATTCCAATTTTAAACACACAATATTTGTTGGAAAATTGATATTTTATGCAATATAATTTTTAAATTACGTTTTAAATTACCTTCATGTACAAATTGAAATAGATTGATTTAATAATATTTGTAAATTTTTATTGTTCACTATATAAGAAAGTCTTCTAAAGTGGTAGAGTGTACATATATAAGTTTATTTTAATTTATACAGGTATATAACATTCGAATATGAACTTTTTTATATGTTACACATTATAAAAGCATTATGTATAATTGGACAGAATTGCCTAGTTAGACATATAGGCATATTTTTGTATTTAATGTTTTTGTTTTAAAAAAATTATTATGAAGATGTGTTTATGTGTTGTAATAAAAAAATTATCTTATTTTTTGTTTACTTGCTTTTAATTCTTAAAAATATATTAATGATTACAAATGAAATTTTTTAAAAATAAATAACTGATCATTATTTATAATGTACAAGTATTTTATTATTCGTACATTATGAGTTGTAATGATTATTAGTATTCTTTCTTGATTAATAATAGATGCTTACTTATAATAAGCTCTTAAATCATTCTAAATGTTTTACTCTTATAAAATTAATTTGCTCATTCTCCTTTAAATTCAACAATATCAGCTGATATTTTACTATAAAAAAAATTGGGGAGTAGTCTCCCCGAAACTTTCTCACATACTCTCCAATTATCCACCATTCTCCACGTAAAATTGTGAACCTTGGAAAAGACCGCGAATATCTTGCATAGGATTAGTAAACAATAATTATGAAACATAGATCTTGGACTTGAATCTAGCATTTTTATTGAATATATTGCAAGAATATGTTACCTTGGGTGTCTAGGTAACGCGGAAAGACGAACATTGACACAAAACTAAAGGTGTAGTCATAAGATAATACAGCTAATTGCGTGGATATAAAGCTTGGCGTTTATGAGTTATCCCATTTATAAGCATGCAAAAATACAGACCGATAAACAATCTACCATTTGATGGATCTAGTTCAAAATTTGATTGTCTATAATTTAGATGCTAAATCTGTGTATCAAATTTTATTTACCTGGCTCTTTCCGTTTTGTAGTTCTGAAATTCATTTGTACACGAACACAGACTTCCTCTGTATGTATTTCTTTCAAAATTTGGTAGAAATTTACAAATGTGGTCATTATTCCATTTGCCAAATTTTAGCCGTTCGGCTCAAAGCGTTTTTGCGTTATCATGTTCACATTAAGGCATATAATGCCAAAAATGTGTTTTCCGGCCAGGGAGGTCCGAAACGTAAAAATGCATCAAAATCTCGAGTTCAAAATTTTTTTAGTAGAGATATTTTCTATCTGCTTAATGGTTATAGTTCATGTAGTAAAACATTGACAGATGCTATCGCCTCTCTTTTGCATTATGATTTGCAAAACAAGTTATTTTATTGTAGCCATATAAAATCTATCTAGTAAAACATAGACAATTACTATTGCTACTGTTTTGTTATATGATTGGCCTGGTATTAAGATCTTAGCTTTGGAACCATAGGGTTCTAGCTTCGAAACCTGATTCCATCAAAATACCGTCGTATGAGTGAATCGGGTGCACGTTAAATCCGTCGAGGCCAAATGTTCTCCCACTGATGTGGAGTGGAGTGGAAATTTGAAGAGGGGGGTGCGATCTCTGTGTCATCCTCGTCAAAATTACAAACCCTAGTGTTGATTTAAAAAACTGGAAGTTAATATAACTAAACTAAATTTTGCAATAAAACCTGTTAAGAGTTGTTTACCTGTAACCAATTCAAATGAAATCAACATAAGCTAATAGTGTAATTAAACTGTAAATGGAAATAAGATTTACTTAACAGTAAATTTTTTTTTTCCTTTGCTATCTAATTGATTAAACCACAAGTATTTTATTAATAAAATATTACCGACTGCAATTTGAGACAAAATGTAAATGCTCACGTGGTAGCTGTTGTGCCATTTGTTAACTTGCTACAACCTGAAAAAATATCTTGAGCAACTTTTGAAGACGTTCATAAACGTTTTGTCTAGCACCTGCTTGTGGTTTGAAGAATGAGGGGTAAACGACGCACTGAAGTTACAAATGGGAGAATCAGTCTTGTGTGTGTGATTGGTATATAACCGTCGAGTCGCAGAGAAAGAGATCTCCTTCTCTGTGCGTCGAGTATAAGAGCTTCAGAATTCTGTTTCCTGGGCTTTATGAATGAAACAAAATGATTCAACCTCTGAGTGAGTGACTCAAAAATGATTCATCCTCAAGAGATCTGACGGAATCCACTCAGAATGGATGGCATTCTGAAATATTTTAAGAAGATGCTCCATCATCGTTTTTTTTTTTTTTTTTTTTTTTTTTTCTTCTTCTTCTTTTCTGGGAAATGCTATCATCAATGATATGCTGTTACTATAAGCAGATCACAATGGCTGCAGTTTGACCTGTTCTGCTAATAAGAGTTTAGATGCTTCATGTTATCCGTTCAGGGAAGAAGTATTCATTTTGGGAAACCAAGAAGCACACAATCTGTTGTGATATTATATTGTATTACTCAACATGCAAGAACATCATACAATATTTCGAATATTGTATAATATCATAAAACGTATCTGTGTTCCTAGGGTCATATTGTTTTGAATCTGTAGCATCTTTTCCCTTCCACGTTAGTTCCATAGCTGGAAAGAGAAATTTACATTAGTTCTTAGTAGATGCCAAGTTAATGATCCCTGATCTTGAGGACAAAAATGAAGGTTTTTGAAAATGAGCTTGTCTTTAATAAGAATCTATATGACGTCCCGCCTACCTCGGTCAGAAAAACCTATATAAAACCTAGAAGATATCTTTAGTTGCTTACTCTGAACGCTATTGCTGCTTTCTGTTTCAGCAATTTGTTATCTGCTTGTGTTGTTAATGCATAAATGGTGGGATTTTTGTGTACATTATTTTCCATGCTTCATCGAATATTACGGAATAAGGCGTCTTTTCCCATTATCCAGCTTTTTATCTTTCATTCAATGATATCCACTAGACGAATTTTCCATAGCAATGTTCGTGTGATGCTTACTAGTCCCCACAACATTGAAAATTGGTGTTGAAAAAATTTCATTCGCCGCAATTCAAATATAGACATATTTGATTTGATATATAATCCGGTTGGTAGAGGCCTGTTTTTCGAGCCAGAGTTAACATGTCTCTACATGTGGGGCTCGGTCCTCGATGCAATGACCTCGGAAATAAAAAATAATCTTCGATCCGGCAAAAATCCGGAAATTTCACCAACAGTTTTCGTCAAATTATCTTCGGATCGGCAGTGGCCGACAACATTTTTCAAGAAAATCGGTTCGGCAATGGCCGTAAATTGTGAAGTTCCTGCAGAATATTATCACAACGGATATAATTGAAGAACAGGTAGGAGAATTTTCTATAGCATTTTGAATAAATAATCTTGCAAGCATTTATTTTAAGATTTGTATATTTGAGAATGACTTTTTCAAGAAAAAGGAACTGTTTGAATGCGTTTATTTTAGAAATTTCTGTTTTGAAGAAATATTAGCATTTGTTATTAGGAAAAATAAAAGCATATTCAAAATGTTTAAAAATACAAAAAAAAGAAAGATTAAATTATTGTCGCTGAAGCAATAGGTGAGATAGTTCTGGAAAAAACAAATATTGTGCAGCTTAAACAAATTGTAGAAAATAACCAAGCGGCTAAAGATAATTTGGAATTTGTTCAAGACATTATCATCTCAACTAGTATAGAGGAACGCGAAAAAATAGAAGCAGAGGAATGCGGAAAAATAGACGCTGAACGAGCGCGTGAAGAGGCAGAACAAGCGCGTGAAAAGGAAAGACAGTTTGAATTAGAAAAATTAAAATTATACCTCATGAAGAAAGTATGAGAAATGTTCAAGCGCCCGGAATAAGTAGTCCTAACGGACCTCCTCCAGAAAGTCATGCGGAGTCCATCGAGCAAATAATTAAAAGCATCCGCACATTGATAATGCCAATACCAACTAAATCAGAAAATTTCAATTTGTTTTTCAATATTTTGGAACGTGCTTTCGAAACAAAACAGGTTAAAACTGAATACAAAGCAGAAGTCCTTCTAAATTTGTTAGGCGAGAAATGCCGACTTGTTTTGTTATACGCGAACGAAAGCGAAATAAAAGATTATGACGAAATCAAAAGGATAGTGTTAAGAGAATTCCAACCATCTGCTAAAGAATGTTGGGATAACTTTCAAGCCGTCAAAAGATTTAAAGGAGAAAATCACGTGCAATTCGTCTCAAGATTAAAAGCGAATTTAGAATATTATTTAGAACTAAGAAAAGTGGAAGATTTTGAGACCCTTTGTGAACTAATTGTAACCGATAAATTGACCATCACTCTTGACAAGGACACATCCGAGCACATTTTGATCAAACAAAAAACATAGAGCTGAGATACTAAGCTTTATATTAGCTCTATGGGTTAAAACCGCTGACGTTAGCAAAAGAAATAGACATATACTTCCGCGCAAGAAACTAAAGTTTGTTTTGGGAAGAGCACAGAAATACACATGACTACAGTTCAAGGTCGCGCGTCAATAATTCCCGCCAAAATAACGGTCATGTACACGATGGAATTATTGATGGGAAAACTTGTTTAAAAAGTAATTCTACATCACATTTTGTAAATTTCTGTCCCCAAAATGTTGATGAGCAATCAGGGAAGATCCCATTACTCAAATCCTGTAAATTCCATGTTTAAATCAAATAAAATTCCACGAGTTAATAATCATTGGGTTGGAATACGTAGATATTATTGTAAACGACGTTCCTATTAAGGCTTTGGTTGATAGCGGAAGCCTATTAATGATTAATAATCCTAATTATGTAAAGAAATTAAATTATGTAGGCCGTAGCACAAAAATTAAATTAGAGAAAAGTTCAATCGTCAATCTTCCGTTAGTGGCGATAGATATTAGTCATGATAAAAAATCAGAAGCGAAAAGAGTTTTAGCAGCTGCAGATACAAATATTTCTTTTGAATGTATTATACCATCTAATAGCTATTTATATCTTAAAAATACTTTTTCCAATAATAATCCTACAACTGAATGCGTTTCTGAAAATAAATCCGAGTGTGAGTCATCAAGTGAAAAAGAATACCAACGTTGCATAATTTCTGTTGATACTGGAAACGAATCGAATAAATTTATCCGTGAGAATAAAAAAGAAACAAAACATATTTCTTCTCATTCTGCTTGTTGCATAAAAAATGATAATAATTCACTTTCTCTTCTAAATGAAAATAAAAGTATTACTACTTGTTGGAAAAGAAATGGTGCTTCTGAATTTTATTTACAGAGTGATGATACCTTTGATACAGAGTCATGAATATCTTTGAATAAAGATAAATTTGTTGATGTTAATTTAATAACTGATGTTTTGAAAAGAGTTTTTCTAATGTAAATTCAGAATGGTTAGTGAAGGAAGTATGCACAAATGTTTTAAATGTTTATTCTGAAAATGATTTTGATATAGGGTATTTATCTGATAAAAATATGAAAGATCATATAATTAATTTAATTTCAAATTACTCTCCAAATAAAATCCGTACTACAGATTTATAAATGTCTATTATTTTAACTGATGACATTCCTGTGACCTAACCGGTTCGTAGACTTGCTCCCATAGAAAAACAACAAGTTACAAAAGAAATCGAGGAATGGCCCAACCAGGATATCGTTAAAAAAAGCTATTCTGATTATACGTCTCCAACTGTCTTAATGAAACGTAAAAATCGCAAACCCAGACTGTGAATAAATTTCCGTTCTTTAAACAAAACAAAAAAAAAAAAAACCAATCAAAGATAAATTTCCTCTACCAAATATAGAAGATATTTTTGATAAGTTACATTCAGGCAAAATTTTCTCCACATTAGATCTCAAAAATGCTCACTTTCATATTGATTTGATTCCAGGCAGCAGAAAGTACACGGCTTTTATTAGCCATAAAGGATTATTTCAGCTTAAAAATTTTTGTTTCGAACTTACGAATGCACCTGCTATGTTTAAACGTTAAATTCAAGTAATTTTTCAAGAATTAATACACGACGGAACTTTAACTGTTTACTTGGATGATATTATCATCCCCTCTCAAATCATTTCTGAAGGTATTCACTAATTGGAACGCGTCTTACGCATAACCTCTGAATTTGGCCTACAGTTAAATCTAAAGAAAATGTCAGTTTCTGAAAGAAAAAAATTAACTTTCTTGGTCGAGTCATCGAAAATGAACAAATTAAGCCATCAACTGAAAAAACTTCAGCAGTACTAAATTTTTCTCAACCACGTAATGAAAAACAAATCCAAAGTTTCTTGGATTTAACGGGATATTTTTGGAAGTACATTAAAGATTATGCTTTAATAGCTAGACCTTTAAGCGATTTACTTAGAAATTATGTAACATTTGAATTTTGTCTGCCTCAAATAAAAATGTTTGAGACCATTAAAAGAGTTGTATCGCAAGATCCAGTTTTACATCTATACAAACCAGGTTTCAAATTGGAACTCCATACAGATGCTTCCAAATTAGGTTACAGTGGAATCCTTCTTCAGGCTGACGACGATGATAATTTACATCCCATAGCTTATATGAATAAAAATACAACACCTCAGGAAGAAAATTTATCGAGCTATGAACTAGAAGTTTTAGCTGTTATTAAAGCATTAACAAAATTCCGTACTTACATTTTAGGAACTAAAATTAAAATTGTCACTGACTGCTCTGCGTTCAAACAGGCTGTTACTAAAAAAGAATTAATTCCTAAAATAGGCGTTGGGTTTTATTCCTCGAAGATTTTGATATGAGATAGTACATCGCTCAGGCAGTCAAATGCGTCACGTTTATTCACTTAGTAGATACCCAACATTCATGACTGCACTTGTGATGATTTAACAGTTTAGTGCAAGTGGCACAGATGTCAGAGGAATACATAAAAAAAATTGAAAGAACTATGTAAAGATAAAATTCAAGTTGATTTCGTGGTACAAACTAACATTTTATATAAATGTCAGGACAACCGTCGTTTGCTTGTAATATCTGAACTAATAAAACACGAAATAATTAAGAACGCGCATTCAAAAGGGCACTTCGCCTTGGAGAAAATTAAAAACATTATCTAACGTGATTATTTTTTCCCGAATATGCAAAAAAAGTATTGAATCGGTAATACAGAACTATGTCGAATGCATCCTATTCAACTAAAAGCGTGGTAAACCTGAAATGTTCTTACATCCGATTTCGAAGGAAAACTTTTCTCTAAATACTTACCATGTTGACTTTATTGGACCCTTAATGTCAACCAATAAGAATTACAATCATATTCTCAGCGTAATAGATGCATTCTCAAAATTTGTTTGGTTATTTCCTGTTAAGTTGTCACTGCAAATGATGCAATTACGAAACTGTAATTGCAGGAAGCAGTGTTCGGAAATCCCATGCGTATCACGGATAAAGGTTCCGCATTTACCTTCAAGGAATTCACAGACTAATGCGCAAATAAAAATATAAGTCATATTCAAATTACCATAGGAATACCTCGAGGAAATGGACAGGTGGAAAGGGTTCATGGAACTCTTATCCCCCTGCTTGCCAAACTTTCCATCAATGATCCCACGAAGTGGTACCTTCATGTTCAAGCAGCACAACGTGTATTTAACTCTACTTCTCCACGGAGTACAAAATTTACTCCTTTCGTACTCATGATTGGTGTGCAAATGAGGCATAAAAGTGACCAGAAAATTCTCGACATCATACAGGAAGAATATTAGCAATTGGTCATCGACAGCCGCAAGGACATTCATGACAAGCGCGACAGAACATCTTGCGCCTTCAAGAAGAGAATAAAAGAGCTTACAACAAGCACAGGAAGAAAGCTACTCAATATAATCCAGGTGACTTAGTGGCCATATAGAGGACCCAATTCGGTAGTGGTTTGAAGCTTCGCCCGAAGTTCCATGGTTCCTATCGCATCACAGCCAAGAAGCCACACGAAAGGTACCTAGTGGAGAAAGTGGGAATCCACGAAGGACCCAACCATACCTCTACAGCAGCAGATTATATGAAACCTTGGTCTACAATTGCATAAAGCACCTACTTTTTTTTCCTGTTTTGCAAAAATCTAAAATTTTCTTTTTTGAGTTTTTCAGATTATTTCTCAAATTGATGAGGACGTCAAGTTCATCAGGACGGCCGATTGTGGTGTACGGAGAATCATCCTGGCGGCGCTCGTATCATCACTCAATAGCCATATCTGATTCCCACCATTAAAACTTTTTTTTGTACTGTAATAGTGTTCATCGCTGTAAAGCGGCCCAACCGTTCGTCCAGTTCATTAAATTCGTTTATGTTAAAATAGTGTGTGATTCTTGTAATAAGAGTCATCTCTAAGCATTATCTCAACCGGGCTCTCCCCTAGGGCTCGTGCGAGATATTTGATTTGATATATAATCCGGTTAGTAGAGGCTTGTTTTTAGAACCAGAGTTAACATGTCTCTCTCTCTCTCCCTCTCTAATATATATAAATTTGC
>JAPMOR010039296.1:0-14298 GCA_026543865.1 Argiope aurantia | reverse complement strand
ATTTATATGAGTGTTTTGGGGGAGTTATTTATATGAGTGTTTTGGGGAGTGTTTTCAAAGGTTGTTCAAGAAAAAAATTGCTCTTGTAGCAGTTGCATTACTGTCTTCTCTTTGGATAATAGATGGCACTTCCGCTGCACGGATCATAATGAACTTCATTCCATCACATATGGTGCCAAGAGGATGCATGTTTCCGGGAATATTTCTTTAGTGGTCACATTTCACACAAAACAAACACAATAGGCAAGACAAGGCATTAACGCGTGCGCATCTCAGACCAGCATCTCATTATTTTCAATCTTAATGCACTGTGGGATATGTACCTAATCGGGCATCGCCATCTATTATCCAAAAGAGAAGATAGAGTACTGCAACTGCTTTACTCTTTTATTAATAATCATTATAAGATAATCTGTAAGGTAATCACTTCAACAGATAAGTTTTTAACCAATGTTCAAACAAATCGAAGAAAGTCAGTGATCATATTTATATAATTTGAATGTCCAATTCATCCAAAGAAATCATATATATAATCAAATACTGCCGTACATTATGCCCCTTCTGTTTTAGAAAACATTCCACCTCCAGAAACATTGTTTATAAGACATTTACCTCCACCAACTACTTTCTTCTAATGTGTGGGTTTTTTATCTCATTTCTGTCATCTTCATTCTGTTCGAACAGGTTATGGAAGGGTTTTCCGAATGAATGTTATCTATTATGTTGGCTCCTTTCTTAGAAATGGGGCAGTTTTCCTTTTTCTCTTTATTCCATTCAGTAGGCATGAATATAATTCCTTGGAGATTCCAAGGATTGAAACAAACCGGAAATTTACACGTTTATCTATGAAGTGGGCGACTTGTGTGCAAGTTGCGAAGATGGATGTTGGTCAGAATTTATTTTTAAGATGTCTCGTCCTGAATAAAATATAAATAAAATTTTAGTTTCAAATGCGTTTATTTTCCTTACGATAATTGTGGTTTCGTTTTATTTGAATAAGTATTCATTAGCGGTAATATTATATGAAATTGCAGGAAGAATATACTTTCGTATTATAAAGAGCTGGATTACAAGTTTACTCAGTAGAAGTGTAATAATTAGTCGTGGAACCTTTTTTCCTCTGAACAACACAACAATGTAGACAATTAAATCTGATGTGTAATCTTTACACTAAGATATGTATATAGATCTGTATTCGATACTGATTATAAATTTGTATCAATTTTTTAACAAAAATCCATCAACGAATAGAATTTTTTTTTAAATTGTATTTTTATGTGCATGTGAACTGAATATTCCAGAAAGTAACAAGCTAGATAAATTGAATCGAATATGTATTCTTGACATCAAAATTTATAAATCTGTATTTATAATTAGGCTTAACAATTCAAAGGGAAGGCATATAAAATATATGCTCAAATTCATTACAGCATGCAGAATCTTAACGCAAAACATGTAACATTTAATGTTACATTTAACAAAACATGTAAATATCAAATTCGAGAAATAATGACTTTCTGGTTTTAAAAAAAAGGAGAGAAAGGATTATTCCATTCATTACCACGTTCAGGCCATGATTCATGCCTGATTCGTACCACTCTTAGATGGTTACATTCTTAATTGTAGTAGAGAATATCTAATTAGATGTGAGTCAAAGGTGATTCAGACGGTGAGCAACATATTAAAACAAGGAGATATAAACTAACCATAGGTGTATTCTTTTCACATCAAATTTTGCACATCTTTTGCTATCACTCGAATATAAATGGCATGGAAGTCAGCTTGTTAAGCACTAGGCTGTTCTTTGATTGTTTTGTAAGTAGGAACAGTACAGGGAAAGCTATGCATGATTACGCTTAGTAATATAGTCATAAAACTATGTTGGTATTTTAAAACTTAATTAATATATATGAATATAGTTTTAAGAGAAATAATGGGCAATCTAAAAAAATATATATAATTGATTTATTTACATAAACAAGGGGGGGGGGGAGGACATGCGTGCGATCCGGGCCGCGGTGGCCTGGTGGTAAGGTCTCGGCTTCGGAACCGGAGGGTTTCAGGTTTCAGTCCCGATTCCACCGAAGAACCGTCGTGTAAGGGGGTCTGTTGCACGTTAAATCCGTCCTGACCAAACGTCCTCCCGCTGGTGTGGTGTGGTGTGGTGTGTGGAGACGGGGGTGCCAGCTCAGGTGTCGTCCTCGTCATCTGACCGCGGTTCAAAATTACGAGGTCCGTCCCAAAATAGCCCAAGTGTTGCTTCAAACTGGACGTTAATATAACTAAACCTAAACCTAAACTATGCGTGCGATCCTCGCAGCATTTCGTATTATCCTGCTTATAACGTAAATCAAATACTAATCATCAGCAAAAATCCTAAATTAATATTGAACCATACTAAAGAATTTCTATAACTTATTTCAAAGTGCCCGAGTCATTTTGTATCTCTGGTACAGACAGAGGCGGGTTTTCACATGGATAAAATAGGAAATTGCTTAGAGGCGTCGAGCGATTTTAATCAGTTGTTTTCAGAATAAACAATTTTTATGATTTAGTTTCATTTATGATACCCAATTTTAAGTACCCAATTTTTTAAAAATTAAAACCAAGCATCGTTTATATTTTAGAACATTATTCTTGGGATCTTTCTTTCATATTTCCAAATTCAACTACGATATAGTTTTTTTGTTTGTTTGTTTGTTTGATTCACTCGCAACTCAATTCCGGCAAACCCTGCACAATAGAATTATAATGTGTTAAATTTTATAATTGTTTCAGTGTTTATTTTAAAATTACTTATAAATTTAAATTGTTTTCATGCATTTCATCCAGTTCAACTCTCTTGTAGGTGAACTGAGATTAAGTTTTATTATTTACCATAAAATTTGACTTAAATTTGTTTTTATAAGGATTAAATTAAAACCAATAAAGAATGAGATTTTAAATGCTGATATTTTTATATTAGCGTCCAGTTTTGAAGTAACACTAGGGCTATTTTGAGACGGACCTAGTAATTTTGAACCGTGGTCAGATGACGAGGACGTCACTTGAGCTGGCACATCCTCTTCTAGCTTCTACACTACACTAGCGGAAGGACGTTCGACTCCGATAGACTTAACGAGCCGGCGTCCTGGCATAGGGGTAGCGAGTCTTCTTCGTGATCTGGGCGTCCCGGGTTCGAGTCCCGGTTTGGGCATGGTTGTTCTTTCGTTGTTCTATCTCAGATGTGTGAATGTGCCCTCCTGTAAAAAGGGGTTGTGCAAGCGAATGAGTGATGCGTGAGTAGCTAAGTCGTTCTCTTGGCCCTAGTTAGCGCTACTATAAAAACAAGAGACGCTCCCCCTCAGGCTTAAATCGGCTGTCTCTGAACAGCGGGGCTTGTCCGTGGCAAGTGCCATAATTACAAACAAACAAACAGGCTTAACGTGCACCAGACCCCTCTTTGGTGGAATAGGGTCTCGCACCTGAAAACCTCTTGTTCCGATGCCGAGACCTTACTACCAGGCCATCGCAGCCCTTTAAATGCTGAGAAGGGAAAAGTCGGAACTCGGTTACATTTCTTAAGGGCCCTTACAAAATGTTTAATCCTACTTTTGAATACATAGAAATACATTATAAGCATTAAATTAAGTATTTCTAAAATACAATAAGAATTATGTGCATGTCAGATTACAAGTATTAATTTGCCTTTTCCAGAAGAACCGTTAAATTATTCGAATCCAAACTTTAATCCATAATGTAAACGCGGATTTATTCGAAACGGAAGCTGAGCAAACCGGCCTTTATAATGCTCCATTGTGGTCAATCTTCAATTCAATGCAAGACCCTTCGAAATGAATAAATTCTTGAACTAAACGACATCGAGACAAAGGGACGTGGGACAAAGGAGGGATGGAAGTCCTTCAACTTCCTTTAGAACTCGGAAATCGTCTGCGTCATTCGAGTGGAGTTGAGTCGAAATCGAACACAAAGAGAAAAGGAATTCCTTCAGAAGGTCGCGAACTAACAACCAGGGCGTGACCGAACGTGCAAGTTTCGTTCCGTCCACTGCTCTGCATACATGAAAGAAAAAATATTCTGCGGTTGGTAGTGTCACGCCTGGTTTACTTGTTTTGTTCCGGATTTAACCGACTGGCACTTTCAGTTTCGGAATCTTGTATAGTCTAGTTTGTAACTTTCAAATCGGAGAAACCAATTGTTGCACGATGAGCGCAACTGAATTGTTCAGATTGGCGAGATTAATGATTTTCCTGAACAATATAAATTTTTATTTAATAGAAAATCCAAATATAAATTATCAGATTTAAGAAAAACAATCGATCTGGCATGTTAAATTTTTTTTCGAAGTTTTGAATACGCATTTTAATTTGTGAGTTTATGGATTGGCTTGATAAAATTCATGAGTGGAAGCCAATCTAATATTTATGAATAATTTTATGGTGGGATTTAGTCTTACTTATTTCAGTGTTTCACTTCACTCGTTAATAAATCCTATTTTAGAGGAGAATTTTTTTAATTTAAAATAAAAACGGCTAAAACAATTTTATATAGTTATTTTTGTGGTCCGATACTAATAATTTAGATGATTTCAAAGATATTGAAATCATGAATTATATAATTTTTTATTTTACCTATTCATTTTATGTTGTATAAAAAAAAAATTCTGAGCCAATTCACTATGGGAGCATTTGAAACCTGCAATTAATTTAATATTCTTAAAGGAGATTTACTTCAACTATATACGGAAATATCATTACATTTACAACGATATTGTCACTTGTCTTCCACCTTAATATTTAGTCCGCTGCTAAAATCCTACATCATTTAACTATTCAGTCCTCATTATAAAGGAATTTTACCAACAAAAAAAAATTCTTTTTTCAATTAAGAATTAAAACATTTTGACTCGGGATTGGTGTAAATAGGTATATCGTTTCAGTTTTTTTTTTTTTTTTTTTTTTTTTTTTTTGTAAAAAAAGATATATTAAACAGTGTCCACTTAATTAAGTTTCCCATTTATTAGATATTGGTATTGATCATTTTTATTACAACTTTTATTCTTGTTTTTGTAGTAATTATTATAATATATATAATATATATTGATTTTAATCGCTTTTATTTTTATTCTTGTTTATAATAATGATTCTAAAATAAAATCTTTCTGGCCATATTAAAGGCCGTGGTGGCCTGGTGGTAAGGTCCTGGCTTCAGAACCGGAGGGTTTCAGGTTCGAGACCCAATTCCACCGAAAAACCAGCATGTAAGAGGGTGAATTGCATGTTAAATCCGTCCGGCCAAACTTCCTCCCGCTAGTGTGGTGTGGAAGTTTGGCGGGGAGGGTGTCAGCTCGGGTATCATCCTTGTCATCGGACTGCGTATCAAAATTACGAGGTCCGTCCCAAAATATTTCTAGTGTTGCTTTAAAACGAGACGTTGATATAACTAAACCGGTTTCTGGTGATATTTTTATTTTTCCTTAATTATATTCATTATGATTTTAAAAAAAATATATATAAATCTATCTGTCTGAAATTTTTATTGCTTTATAACGGTGATGTCGAAACCTTAAAATAATAATTCTTGGAACTATTTTCCGAGTAAAAACTGTAGATAAAAGGGTCAATTGCAACAGATTCGTAGATGAATTCAACGCGACTTAATTGAGCATTCGGAGTAATGGATAGGGATTTATTTGGTCACTTCGCTAAATGCTTCATTTTATTCGATCACGGAGGTTTTTATTCTCAATTCTCAGAATTTATAATAAATCTAGCTATTTGTTAAAAAATTTTAAAAATATACTATTAGATAATTGGAAACATCTGAAAGCTAATATTTGAGAGATAAATTGCACAATTGTTCATTATAATGCAGTGCCTATCATTCCAACATTAGAATTTTTTTTTTTCGCTTTGCCTGAAAAAAAAAATTTAGGACAAAACCGAAATGCTATTACAAGATTTACTTATCTTTAACAGTATATCAGCTTGTAATTGACCTTTTATCCTTGTTGCGTTCATTCGAAATAAAATTAATCCTCTGACGTTTCATAAATGGATTATACAGAAAGATTTGGTAGCCCATTTGAAATTGTTTACAAGTCTCCTTGCATCCATTTTAAATTTTTAAATTTCGTATTTTGATTCAAACCAAAGGGGAATCGCTTTTTCTTTATTTACCGACAAGCGGAAGAATGTTTCTTGCCATATTCATTTGTTAGAATCTTTCAAAGATTTAAAAATTAAAGCAATATTAAGTAAAATTTTAAAGTCCGCTCGCCTACTCAGTATTTATAAAAATGTTTCAGAAAGTCAATGCTTTGCTGTTTCTTATGGAGATTTGCAACTTATGTTTTTTAATTTAAAAAAAATGAACTAGAATTAAGTTTTTAGTTTGATCATGATATTTACAGAAGTATAACAGCTTGATTTCAAGAATATTAATCTAATATTTCCCCATTTTATTTCGCTTGAATTAAGAAAAAATATTCGTGTCATAATTCACAGATGGATTAACATAAATAAAAAAAGGACTGGTTATCAGTTTCAATATATATACAGGGTGTTTCAGAGAACCGTTTCAGAACTTCTAAAAGGGGTAGGGTACATCCTGGGAACTCGAAATCATAGAGCAATGTGGGGTCGGAAATGCTTTCCTGAAGCGGTGTTGTACACAGAAGAACCATAAAGAAAAGAGACCTTAAATGAGAAATCGTTTAAATAATACATGAAAGGAAGCAAAAGGTACATGGATTAAAGTAAGTGTTCGAAGTTTCTTCCACGGGCTTCAATGCACGCCTCACATCTCCGGCGCAGGGACATCCGAACATTCTGGAATACTCCAGGCATATCTCGATTCTCTCCGGTAGCTGCTGCGATTCTTGCAAGGAGCTCCTCATCAGTGTCAACAGGGGTTCCATAAACTATCGATTTCATATGACCCCAGAAATAAAAATCAAGGCATGATAAGTCGGGTGACGGAGCAAGCCAACGCACGGGACCCCCACGTCCGATCGACCGTTGACCAAATGTGACATCCAGGTAGTTACGAACATCTCTGCTATAATGGGAAGGGGCTTCATCGTGTTGGAACCACATTGTCTGTTGTGTCGATGTAGAAATCTGTTCATCTCTCAAAAGTTGTGGCAATACTTGCTGCAGAAGTACGTATGTCCGGTTAGACGACCCGGTAACAGGTAAGGTCCGATGAGGTGATCTCTCACAATACCGGCCCATATATTGACCGAAAATCGATTCTGTGCTGCACGACGTCGTATTGCATGCGGGTTCTCGACCGCCCAGATATGGTCGCTATGCATGTTGAAAATTCCTTCCCTTTTGAAGGATGCCTCATCGGAAAACAAAACTTCAGCAGGAAAAAGGGGATTTGTAGCACATTTTCCCAGGTACCACAGTGCGAAAGCAATACGAGGTACATAATCCTCCGGTTTCTGTGTCTGGACACGCTGCACGTGAAACGGATGCATGTCTTCTGCTCGGAGAATCCTCCAGTCGCTGCAGTGGGAAAACCCGACTGCGTTTGCTACACTTCGTGTACTCGTTCTTGGATTCCCCTGTACATGCTGCAGCACATTCTGTTCGGCGTCTGCAGTCCGTGTTGTTCTTACCCTGTCCCTGTGAGCTCTTTCTAATGAACCTGTCTCAGCTAACCTCTGGTGCAGTCTTGCAAAGAAATTATGACTGGGAATACGCCTCGTCGGATATCGTTCCGCGTACAGACGCTGTGCGGTTGGCCCACTACAATTTGCAGCCCTGTAGGCCAAATGCATATCGGCTAACTCTGCGATCGTATAATCATCCATCCTACTAACTTGGCGTTCTTGTGCGAAATGAAGATTCCCTGCATGAAAGCTCGGACTTTTCGCACAACGCCATCTACCACGTCAGGAAAGCATTTCTGACTGCTCATGGATATATGATTTTGGTTCGTCAGGATGTACCCTACCCCTCTTAGAAGTTCTGAAACGGTTCACTGAAACACCCTGTGTATGTGTATATATATAAATATAATATATATAATATAGTGTGCATGTGGTAATATTATTATTTATGTAATTCATATTAGATTAACAGAAACAAAAGAAAAGAAAGGAATGGTAATCTGCTTCATAATGTAAACCTTAATAATTTTCAGATTTTTCTGTTATAAACGTTAGATTTCGATCTAGCGCACATTTTTTAAAAATCTGTCATGTTTTCCTAGTCTTTCTTATTATTTAAGTGAAAACTTGATTTTTATTTGATTAGATCCAATTCAAACGAATACAAATATTTTATCACACCATCGTACTGAAAAGATCTGGGATTTTCAAGTCTTATACGAAATATGATAATGAATTTGTAAAGAATGCAGAAAAATATATATCGTATAAATTTCGCAAAATTTGGAAGTTTAAAACTGCATTCTAAAAGCATTTTGCAATTTTTTCATTCCTTTTGGATGTTTTCTAGCGATTTCAGTATAGTTGTTCAATTGAGATATTTATAGCTTAGTGCTAATCATGTTTATAATTAGTCCTACACAGATGATGATAATTAAATTCAGTGTTTCTGTAATTGTATCACAATAACATACTCCAGAGAAATATCTCCACCACTAAAGCGACCTCTGTATGCCCTCAATTAACACTGCTCCTGCCGGCAATAATTACATAATCCATTGTGTGCCCATGCACCAACCTGTTGTGCTGCAAATCCCGACAATCACCCAAATGACAATCCCAGTGGGCCCGGTGAATGATTTGCCCATGCACTGCTCATTAAATCCCCCTTTGAAGGAACAGCTGCTCTTCTGAATAATTGATGTCCAGCTTCTGTTTCGGGAGAAACTGCTTCCACTGCAACCGTGCCATTGTATCCTTTGATGTTTAAAGAGTATTCTATAAAAGGAAACTAGAAATGGAATTCGGAATTTGAAGTGAAATATTTCATGTTTGAAAGTTTTTTTCTTTCTGCGATTGTTTTTAAGATTTGGAATTCTAAACAAAGATCAAGTTTTTGAGTGAGGAAAATAAATGAAACGAATTAACGATTGCACTAATAAAGATTAGTTATAATTATATCAGTGCATTTCCAATTATTGTTGTTTTAATTTCTTTGTGGAATAATACTTCCTTTTCTGTTGTGCACATGTAGTAAATCTTGTAATGTGATATTATGTAATAATTTACTAGCTGGGAAAAAAATTCAATTTGAAGCTGGAAAAATGTCAATTTCTTATCAATGCGTCAAAATATATTTTCGTGCATTTTCTCCTCGAATAAGATTCCTAATTTTAAAGCCATGAAGCTGTGTTTTATTTTAGATGGGATTAAATTTTGTTTGCAGATTCTCTTAAAAATATGTACGTAATTATAATTTTTCATTATTTATAATTATAATAATTGAGTAGCACATTAATTATCGTGTTATTCGCCTGTATTTCAAACTTACTATCTATAATTATTTCATACCTACTAATGAGATGACTCCTTTTCTACTACTATCAACAGATAGCAAAGTATGTATTTAATTAGATTAACCGAATGACAGCCGTAAACCGTGGACGCGAACATATTAAAAGTACTCTACATATTAGATGCAAAATGAAAACGCCTGAAGACGTGATAAATGAAATCTGTTTTCTTTAATGAGAAAAAAAAATATGCATAAAGATAGGACGATTTTAGATTGGTAACGTCCGGTTTGCGGGACGGTGAGCGGAGTTCTTAAACTCAAAGTTCTTAACCTCCTGATATTGCCTTTGAATGGGGCCGCGGTGGCCTGGTGGTAAGGTCTCGGCTTCGGAACCGGAGGGTTTCAGGTTCGAGACCCGATTCCACCAAAGAACCGTCGTGTAAGGCGGTCTGTTGCAAGTTAAATCCGTCCTGACCAAACGTCCTCCCGCTGGTGTGATGTGGAGAGGGGGGTGCCAGCTCAGGTGTCGTCCTCGTCATCTGACCGCTGTTCAAAATGACGAGGTCCGTCCCAAAATAGCCCTAGTGTTGCTTCAAACGGGACGTTAATATAACTAAACTAAACATTGCCTTTGAATGCTGTGATTATTTGACAGTGAAAATACTTAGCAAATGACTGCGTATAAAAATTTCAATTTTTATAACTTTTATTTATATAAATGGAATTGAAGGGAGGGGAGAATAAATTTTGCATAAGAGTTTTATCAGCAACATTCCTTTCAAAATCACATGGGGGGGGGGGGGAAAGCTGTTGAAAAGTTTAAATCGCATTTATGTTGGGAAGGCCTCTTTAAGCCTTTGGGGATTTTGAGGTTGTATGTTTCAATTTCCTTTATTGTCATGTTATTATTTTTGTCTGGTTTTTCAAAGAACCATGTGGACATTTTCTTATGAAATTCGTTGAGATTTAAATAGTAAATGTCTTTTCTAATTTTATTGTTCCAGACAAACTGCAGCATATTGTTTTCGCTAACAGACTTTTTTTTGTAGCCTTTCTGGTATAGCTATGCAAATTTTTGTAGCAGTCATCTAACTGGGGAAACATTAAACATTAATGACCGCAATATTTTTCCTTGCATTGGTTATGGAGTTAGGGATTCTATAAAGATCTGTTTTTCCTTCTTCGTAGTATTTTTTTTCTTACTTTCAAAAAGCATATTCAAAAGAAAGAAGATTGTACATTTGTTTGAGAATTTAACGCGTGCAGATTTATAGTCTCTAGAAGAATGAGCAGATAAATTATTACTATGAAAGACCCTTATCATTATAGTAGGAGAGCTTTTATGAGAAGAATCCCTTTAATTTAGAAATTCAAGTTTTGCTGGCATTTAGAAATATTGATGATATTTTTTTGGTTCACTGTGGTTTCTTCTATACTATGTTTTAAAATGGTGGATAGATGTTCAAGGACATTTAATAACATTCTGATTCATACAATGTTGTAGTGGGGTAAAATAATAAGGATTTGTTAAATATTTTTAGGTACGTTTCCCAATTTTTAAGGCAGAATGTTGTTAGCATAAGCTAGCCCTTGTATGTTGATGAAAAATTGCTGCCCCACTTTTAAGACAGGCTTCACTTTTCTTGCTGACACTCCTAATTCCGGAAATCATTTATTGCCCTTTCGTTGCCATTTCCATAGCAGAACGCAGATAAGGCATATTCCTCTCTCCAAAGAAAAAGATTGTGAAAGAAAATCGCTTTCTTTTTTTTTTTTAAAAAAAAGAAGGAAGAATGCAAGCCTTTCCACCTCCTCACTTGAAGGACCTCATTAATTCTCTACGGACACCATCATTTTCCATCCTTTTTACACAGCTCTTTTGAGCTGCATGCTTTCCCTTCCCCTCTTCCAAATGACATCGGTTCCATTATCAAGTCGAAAGAGGGAGGGGGGTTGAAGTCTCCAACTCCGACCGTCTTTTGTTCCATTTTTTTTCGTCTCCGAAAAGATGTCTTTTGGATCCATCTCTTCTGCAGATGAGGCAGGTGAAAAGGAAATGATGGATTGTTAACTGGGAGGTTTATTTTGGGGGTGGTTGAGAAGAAAGGGATATTTAAATGATGAAGCGTTAGATCGTCATCAACAGCACGTGAGTGCTGAAAGTGTAGCAGATAACTTAATTTCTTGACCACTTTTTAATGCATCCATGAGATGAGCAATTTTACCCTAACCACCAAAGAGTTATGATTAAAATATGTGTGGGCACTATAGAGAACCGAACGAGAGTGGTCTCACCGAAACTTTCTCGTATTTTCTCAGAATAGTTGATTAATATATATTTACACTGTAGAGAATCTAGCGGCAGTGGTCTCCCCGAAACTTTCTAGCATGTTCTCTAATAAAGCTGTTATCATTCTGTATAAAACTGTGGATCGTGGGACAGATTGTAAATTCTGCGAATACGCATATTTTTATTTTCAGAGTCCCGTGCATTAGAGTTTTGTGCTTTATAGCAGAATTAAAAAAAAAAAGAGAGAATATCCACCTTAAACGCTTTATTTTTGGAATCAAAATTTAATGAAGAGCGACAATTTTAGTTAAACAAAAAAAATTATTTAAGTTGTTGCGTTTCTAAGTTACTGCGTTTGCGTGTAGCGATTGACAGAGTAATCCTTTGAAAGTTTTTATTGAAAATTTGATAAGGATCTATTATTTAGTCGCTACTATATTTTTTCCCTTTTGTTGCATTTTGCAGTGTACCCAGACAGACGGTCTGGGTACCTGGCAATACTTTCAATATATTCGAACACTTACAATATACTTCAGTTAATTTCTTTTTAAAATTTGATAGACATCTATAAATTTCTCCTTATAACAAATTTTATCCATCTAGCGCAAAGACTTTTTCAGTAATCGTTCAAAGACAGATAGAAAAACAGACATAGTTCCAAAAATGTGTTTTTCGGATTCGAAAAAATCTGAAACACGGAAAATTCAAATTTGAATTTCCGCGTTTCAACAAAGAAATTCAAATTTTGAATTTGAATTTCTTTGGTTACAATACTTTCTCCTAGTATAATACGTACATGAGATAGAAAAAAAGCAACTAATGGTTATAAAAACACTAAATCGTACTGGGAATATATATAATGCAACAATAAAAAAATTCAGATGAACGAGTTGAATTTTATCCTTTATAAAAGAAAATTGATTACCATTTTTCTTTTTCTTTTATAAAGGATAAAAATTTTTTCTGGCAAAATTCGATCTTGAGATTTCGATGAAACATTTTACATCGCTCCGAATTCGACAAAAACGTATTAGAAATTATAGCTGTCTGAAAGCCTAACCAGGGCCGCGATGGCCTGGTGGAACGATCTCAACTTCGGCGCCGGAAAGTTCCAAATTCGAGACCCGGGTTCCACCGAAGAACCGTCGTGTATTGGTGGGTCTGGTGCACATAAATCAGTCATGGCAAAATGCCTTCCCTCTGAAGGGTGGTGCGGAAGTTTGGCGGACGGGTGTCCTCCGTCAAGGGATTAGGTATCGTCCTCGTGACCGCTGACCGCTCTTCAAAATTACATCAGTTTCAAGGGACCGCGGTGGCCTGGTGGTAAGGTCACGGTCTCGGAACCGGAGGGTTTCATGTTCGAGACCCGATTCCACCGAAGAACCGTCGTGTAAGGGGGTCTGTTGCACGCTAAATCAGTCATGACCAAACGCCCTCCCGCTGGTGTGGTGTGGTGTGGAGAGGGGGGTGCCAGCTCAGGTGTCGTCCTCGTCATCTGACCGTGGTTCAAAATTACGCGGTCCGTCCCAAAATAGCCCTAGTGTTGCTTCAAACGGGACGTTAATATAACTGAACTGAACATCAGTTTCAAAATAGCCTTAGTGTTATTTAAGAGAAGTTAATACAACTAAGCTGAAAACAGTTTTTTTAACAAAGTATACATATGAAATTTTTAATGAGGTCTTTACATTCCCTTTGTATGGAATTTTGGTTGAAATGTATCGATCCGTCTTATGCATTTCGACCTGATAAATCGGTCCATCCACAATAACTAAATTTTTACTGAATAACCCAACGAATTAAAATTCAATTTTATCACAGAAATATATCTGGAACAAATCTATCAATATACTGTCTATTGATCTATTTGTTCGTGAATAGGTGAATGCAATAGCTAGAACTCCATTCGTGACAGCTTGAATGATGATATAAATATAATTTATCATGTAGGTTTGAAACAAATTATAGACATATTTCAAATTTTCGATCTAATCGGTCAAAGAAAATAGCTCGAAAAATGCGTGGAGAATAATTTAACGAAGTGTAATTCTGCCAATCTCTCTGCAAGGAACGAAACCTAAGACATTGTTTTTCGTCGATTATTTGAGTATTTGTAGCATGCTTATTAACAAAGCTTAAGAATAATTATGTATCTTGTGTATAACTACTGAGGTAAGAATGCGGAAGTTAAACTGCGTTTTTATGCCAAGGTTGAAGTTTCGCCATTCTGGAAGGTCAAAGCAATAACCTCGCAGATTAAAATTTTCTTGAATATTCATTTCTGATGCTTGGATGCAATTGCGTAATTAATCATTGGTATTTCTTTTGTTTATTTATGGATATATTGTTATAATCAAATGCTAATAATGTGTGCAACTGCTTGTTCAAAAAGTCTCAACTTTGAAAACTAATAGATTAATCTACTTTCGGCTTTTCATTATTCTGTAGGAAATAATTTCTTTCGGCTTTTCATTGTTCAGTAGGAAATAATTTCTTTCGGCTTTTCATTATTCTGTAGGAAACAATTTCTTTCGGCTTTTCATTGTTCTGTAGGAAACAATTTCTTTCGGCTTTTCATTATTCTGTAGGAAA
>JAPMOR010039295.1:90376-152949 GCA_026543865.1 Argiope aurantia | reverse complement strand
AAAAATGAAAAATAAATATCTTGCTACTTCAGAGTAGGAGAGGCATCCTTGATCTTTCAAGGTCACAGATTATTTCTTTGAGGACATCGGACGCCTTACGGCATACTACATCCGGGTTCGTTCCGAAGGAGCATGCAAAAAAAAAGGGAGAGGGGGAACACAAAAAAAGATCGTAACAGCAGCTGGCAGGGTTAGGATAAGATCATCCATGAAATATTTTCCAACTACAATTCTATGCTTTTCCGCCGTACCTTGGTTTTGCCTTCTGCATAAATTAACGTCATTTTATCTGATAATACAGAGTGTATCAGTATTAAAGGAATTTTAAGAGCTTATATTCAATTATTATTGTCTTTTTCTCCCTCAACACTTTTTATATGAAAGATAAAGAATAGAGATTTCATTATCGCTGTAGCTTCAGGGATGTATTTATAAAAGGTTTATGATGAAGACTATTCATTATCTATCATTCATTTTCTATTGTTGAATGAAACGTAATATGACATGAAAATATCCCCAGGGAAGAGTCATTTTGTAATAGCTCTCATCGTATCAGATTTGATACACCGTGAGAGTTGGTATCACATTTTTCACAACTGTAGTTTGGTCGCTTATAGTGATAAGTGAATAAATAGTAAGGGTTGCTGCAGATCCCAGTCCGAATGATTTGATAATCTTAGATGGAATTTTTATGTTAAAAACACATTAAAATTGAATTTGTCAATTTAAGGACGATATACAGGTTCAGATATAGTGTTATAGTGAGCTTCAATCAATTAAACAAATTCCTCATCGTTACAAAGATTTTGAGAAAGAAAAATGGTTTTCAGAAAGCAGTTAAATAAATAATGAAATAAATCTCTCGTAAATTATTGTTGAGGTTAATTTTTATTTGAATGATAAGGTAGCAGTAAAAATGCAAAGAAACGCCAAAGTTATCACTTTGAAAATCTTCAAATCAAACCTTAATACTAAATGTAAAACGACGCTTGGTGAAAAGTGAAACTGCAATAGAAACTTGTCATTTGATCCATGGTGCATTTTATACATGATTTCATGGTACATTTAATGTTTATTAATAAAATAGTAGAGCATTTGTTTCTGAAATAAATACAAGAAAAAACATTTATACTTATAAATATCAGGTTTGAATATATGGAGCAATATATAAAACTTAAGTAATGGCAAATTGAAAGACATTTTAATTTTCATTATGTTGAAGACATTTTCCTTTCAGCGCAAAAATCTAAATTAAAAAAATATATATATAAACAGTAACCAAAATATCTTTTATTAAATTTAATGATAATAATAATATATTCCAAATATAAGGAATATATTACTTTTTCCCTTTTAAATTGAGGTCTTCAAATATGATTTTAAATAAGAAAATACTCTAGCTATATATAAAACACATTTTTAGAATATTTATTATTGTTTCCTCTATAAAAATATAATAATACCTTCAAAATCATTCAACCATTTTTACAAGCACTCTATGGAATCATTTACTTTCTTTAAATCAATCTAAAATAACATATATCTTGAAGTAATACAGAATAATTGAAGATTGATTTTTCTATTATCCAATAATGAAAGGGCTAATGAATACAGTTTTTAAAGAACTAAACTGTGAACAAATCGTCAAATAAAGGGAAGGCAGGAAATATCGACAGAAATCAAAAATACATTTTATTTTTTATCTTGTTTCTTTGAAAGCTGAATCTTTTAAGTGATAAATAATGAAAAATCTCTCGAATATCATTTACTTTCAGCTGAAAAATTAAATATTACTATCTGCTATTACTTTTTTTGTATGAATCGCATATTTAATATTAAATATACGCATGCATAATTTATTTCCATTTAAACAGAAATAATCTAAATTCCATTATAAATGAGTGTGCTTTTTTTTTTATTTATTATTAAAAAAAAATTTTTAACGATTGTATTTGGAAGGTAAATTAAATCTCATTTTACATTCACTTCAAAATAAATTTTAATAATATAAACAAAAGTCAAAAATTTCCAGGGAATTTCTGTACAAATCGCATTGATTTTAGATTTATTAACTTCGTGTAAGTCTCCTCTCAAAGTTTAAAAAATAATAAAATCATAATTTCAGAAATGCAACCTAGTAATAATAATAAAACTCGCACTTTTTGTAAAAAATAATTTATGAAAAATGCATATATTTATTCATGATTACAAATTTATGCCAATAAATCTTCGTATTTTAATCATATGAATGGAAAAAAAAAATCTTTCAAGTTATGAGCAAGAAGAAATTTTGAATATTTTTTTAAAAAGGGTAACTTAACTAACATTGTTTCATATTTGTAAAATTAAGATTGTTTATTTTGATTTTAATGAAATATGCTTATTCAGAAGCAAATTTCTTTTTTAAATCTTACTTTATTTTTTCCCCCTAGAGATTGAATAAAGTGAATGAATGAAGATATCTGAAGATTAAGCTGTAAATCAGATTGATAAATAAAAATTTGCAAAAACTGCAAAGCATAATGTAATATATTTTGTAAAATATATTGGCTCGGAGTTCAAAAAATTCTCGGTATTCCCACAATTTAAATCGATATATTTTTGAAATAATTTACTAAATTTTTAAATATTTTCAGCCCATGCCGAAATTCATTTTTAAAATGTTAACTTTGCTGAAAAATATAAATGACTTTAACTCTAGAGAAAACTCTAAAATTGAAAAAATTATTCCGAAGAACAGGAGAGAATTCCTAATAAGATGTTTAAAAGAAACGGAAATCCGCCAATCGGCGGAAATCAAATATCATCCACAATAAAAACATTAAAATAAAATAAACAGCTCACATAAAAAATTGAATGGCTTTCTCATTACTAATATTGCAATAAATTACTTTGCAAAAGATAAGCTCCCTCTCTATTTTGCTTATGACGTTCACTGCAAGATGCAAAAGATTTAAGAACTGCCACTGTTAGAATTTTTTTTCCCTTTTGCTTCGTGCAGCAGACGATAAAAAAATGGAGAGGGGAGGAGAGGTGGAACAGAGGCGCGCGATGGGAACAGAAGAGTGTCCGGTTGCTAGCTCTCACGAATCCCCTTCGTGAGGCTCCCAAGACCGGATTCAGAATCGAGAAAGCATCTTGAGTAACATCAGGCAGCAGTCTCGATACAGGAAAACTTGTCTTGGGAAAGTTTTAAGGAACTCATTCATTCATAAAACCTTGGGTATAAAAAGGGTTGTATGAGCGAGATATCAATTAAATCTGAAGACTGATATTAAAACTGAATAATATTTGTTTGAGTGATCCCTATCTGAAGCCATAAAATAATTAAAATCAATGGACTTTAAGGGACTAAAAAATGGTGGTGTGAAAATACTAGCTTATTATTTATTTCATTCAATTCAAAAGAAAAAATAAGGCTGTCAGCCAAACTTGAATTAAAAAAAAAAAGCAAGGAAAGCATTAAATTATTTTTGTATTTTTAGTTCTCATTTTTTTCTGAACAAAATCATCTTTTAGATTAGGTGTGATTGAGAAGTGCGGAGATCTCTTTTATTTTCCAATATTTTTCTCTATATAGAGTATTTAATTTTAGGAAAGAATTTTCCTCTTTTCTTAAGATTATAATGGAAAATCTAATGTAATATAAAAGGAAAGGGCTAGTAAAATAATGTACAACAATACGAAAATATCAAATTAGATTAAAAAAGAAAATTCTCAAAAGTGACAAAAATGTCAGTTTATATCAAATCTATACATATCTATACAGTTGTAGTCTTTGCACTTCCAAGAAGAAATTGTCAGTTTCTGTTCAAGTGGTTTTTATGAGAATTTTACATATAAATCATAAAAGCAAAATAATTTTAATACTACCACTATATTTATTGGAGGTGTTTTATTAAATTTATAACTGATGATTTAACTTATCAAAAAGTTCTAATGGTATTTTTTGAAATTAAATACATTAATTCTCTTCATATTGAAAAGATTTATAGACAAAAACATAATAATCAAATTTTTAATGTTTTTTTTTAGCTTCTTTATATTGGTTTTTAATTTTTTTCTTTCCAATTTTAGTAAATTCACATGAGCTTGCAAAACTAGACCCACTTTTCATAAGATTTTTACTTAATTATTCCGTAAAGCAAGTTAATGACGTGTACACTCCATAAAACATACTTCTTTATTTTTGTAAGACCATTTAATGATTTTAATACAGTTTTTTTCCCCCCTGTACATTTATTGCTTCTGGTTTTCCTCCCTTCTTCAAAACAATCATATTTAAACAAACATAATTTTTTAAAAACGATTTCACTTATAGTATTAAAAAACACTTTTTCCTAAGCATATAGAACAAATTACATAAAAAAAAAAATATCACACTTTCCAAGATGAAGAAATAAAAATTCTCACGTTGTTTAATTAACATTTCTAAAATATAAGATTAAAAGGGAAACCTCCATAAATTATTTTTTTAATAATATACAAGTTTCAAAATTTTCCTATAAATAATTCATAAGTTCATTCGATTTTAATTAAAATTTGTAAATCAAAATTAGTCATTTCACCTTGTTTACAGCATCTACTCATAATAAAAATAATTTACTCTTAATTTGAAAAAAAAATTAAATATTTAACAAATTTAAAATTTTTAAAGCAAGGAGTATTAGTTAATATAATTTAAATTGTATATATCAAAGATAATACATTACATTGTGTTCCTTTTAAATTGTTTTCATTCATATAAAATAAGAATTTATGATGCAAAAATTAATTTCATTTATTTTGTTTTCACATTTGTTTTATATACTTGAACAAATTAGATAGCTATTTGCTAACAAACTAACTAGCAAATCAAGTAACAATTAAAATTTAAAAACTGGACTTGAATATGTAATGTAGAAAGATGAAACAATAAAGGATGCTAATATATAATTCAACAATTATTTAATGATCAACACAAGGTGAAAATATACAAGTGATTTTACAAGATGATTTTTTCCCTTTTGTTTTGCAGGTTACAATGGCTTCTACTGTACATGATGACTGACTGGCTGATATCCCTGAATTTCATGATGTATAATAAGCCACATACAGGAGAGTTAAAAAAATTAATGCTCTCCACATTAAATATGATTTTAAAAAAACAAATCATTCGTCCATGCAAACAGTACTGAAATCGCTACAATTTGTTTTCTGCTACTTAACATATGTTTACATTACTAAAAAGTATAATATTACACATAAAAAATATCGGATGTTTATTTACTTAAAAAAATAAATTTTATAATTTCGAATTCAACTAAAAAAATATTATAAATTTATTCAATTTGAAACTTTATTTAGAATAACTTAATTATTTATTATTAACAATCATGGATTAAAGATACATATAAGGATACAGTAAACAGCATCAATTATCTATTCCTCAATACAATGGAATACGACAAAAAAATAGATATATGAAGCAACACAAAGAATAACAAATTTGAAATTTTTAAATAAATTTTGTTACAGGTACTCTTATTTTATGCATGCCTAGTTAGCGTAAATGATGTTATGATTAAACATTACCGTAAATTGACATTTATAATATATTTTTAATATGAAATTCGAAAAATATGAACGAATTATAATTTTTATCAGTTTAGATAATGGATAGTTCGCTGTAATTGTTCAACAGTATCAGAGAATTATTTAAATACAAATAATTATTAATTCCTACAGAGATTTGGAATACAGCATATTCAAATTTATGTATAATAATGCTACAACAAGCATTTACTCAAAAGATTAAAACATTAGTTAAAAATAATTAAGAATAAGTTTCTCAGAAAAAGATAACTTTCTCAGAACAATCAATTAACTTACAGTTTATCATTAGAACATTTTTTTGTTCCAGGTTTTGACGTCATACGAAGTTTTAGCTGGTGACCTTCATTTCCGCCAGGGGGCACTGCATGGGTTCTTTTGTGTGTTGGAATGTAGCCTGTAATGCAGTATTATGCCTATAGAAAGAAAAACCGGCTCAGTAGCAACTTCCATTGGAGCCTAATTTACTCCGCACGACACTCACACCATTATGAAGTTGTTGGAGGAAGGGGGGAGAAGGGGTCACACATCGTTCTTTTTTGTGCATGGGTTCCTTTCGGCTTTTTTTGTTTTTTCTTTACGCATTTTCCCAGCCTTCGCGCTCCACTGGTTACACGACTGAACAAATAATGCAGAAAATTCCATCGAACGAATACGGTCCTTAGCGGACATAGCACTTTGGAACAGGCAGAAGAAGAATAAATTAAGTTCCCGAACGTTTGATTTAGGCTGGCGAAAGAGTTCCAATGCTTTAAGATAGAATTTGATGATATTAAGTACTGTATATTGCACAAAATAGATCGTTGATGCTTGATATAACTGAATCAAAACAAGACGCGAGAAAGATGTGACGTTGATTTAATCGATGAAGAAAGTTAAATATTATCCATAATGAATGATGATGAAATTTAGGGCAGCAGATAACAAGTTGTTTCGAAATAAAGGCAATCACCAAAGACGTGGTGACAGACAAAAACACAGATTTCAGACACACTGAGTAGTATCCCAAAATCCAGTATAGGATAACTGAGAATTACACATCCTTACAAAAAAAAAAAAAAAAGAGAAAAAAAAAACGAATTAAATATGACAGCCATACTTCATGATATGATAACTATATTGGCACTTAGTACATGATAACTGCAATCTCATAGACGCACCAGCACGTCCAGACTGCTCCAAATTGAATTCCACTTGAATCACTTCACTTAAATCTTTATCGTAATAATACTAGTACAGGAAAACAAACTAAATTGTTAATGACTAGGATCTTATCTTCTAGAGTTGGCGATTAAATATAACGCAATGTCTTGATGTCCACCGTATGCAGCAATATGAAGAGCACTCCAACCATCGCGATTCGCCAACCGCACATCAGCTCCGAATTTTACTAAAAGTTTCACCAATTCCAAATTTCCATCCAGGCAACTTTGGTGTAGAGCCGTTTGCCCTTCTTTATCGTAAAAGTTCACATTACCTTCCCACCTCTGAAGGATTTTCTGCAGTTCGGTCGTGTCGCCTTTCCGAACTGCCTTCAGGAAGATTTCTTGGTTTGAAACACCTGTTTGCACATCAGCTTGGCTCATGGTTAGTTTTGAAGTATTTTTCTCCAAAAAATGCACAGGAAACACAAATGATAGTACAAGGATGGCTAATAAAAACGTTTCAAGCTTTAAGGAAAGTTATGAATCAAATAAATTGATGAGTAATTTTTTTTTAAAGGGCGCTACGAATACGAAACGAAGTCTCCACAACCTTACGAGGAACTGCGCCTCTAGTGCAACTGAAGAGCGAATGAATGTGCCGGCTCCTGATAACGGGTCACTGAGAGAAAAAGGAACGCCAACTAAGGCGCCAAGTAGCCAACTCATCATCTGTTCTCCAGGTTATCGCCTAGTTCTTATGTAATATATTGAATTAAATACAACTGGGGTTAGCTGCCAGAATATTGAAAATTTACCAACAAGGCTTTTAGTATATGTTTTCTAAAGAGACAACTTTTCATTTTATATATTTTTTACAAAAAAAAAAAAAATCCATAAATTTGATTAAAGATAATCGTGGTTGTTTAATTTTCATGTCTCCCCCCCTAGCATACTATATTTAATCCTTATAATATAAAAAACTTGTTTTAATTTCTCAATAAAATAAGTTATCTTTGTTCTTATTTCTATTCAAGCTTTTAGAAAGTCTTATTTAATTTTCCGTTAAAAAGGGAAAGCAGGTCGACTCAATTGCTTTTAATAATAAATGTTTTTTCTTTTCATTTTTTTTTCAAAAAGATGCAAGTATTTTTTTTTTTTTTTAATTTAGGATTAAAAAGCTGAGTGTAAAAAGTTTCAAATCCCCGCTTGTTTAAATTTGATGCATTTTTTTAAATTTTTTTAGCAAAATATAGTTTATAGTTTCCTATTTCTTTCCGTTAACATTTTTTTAAATTCAAACATTGAAAATGAACTTTTTACAGCAACTTTTGCAAGAAAAGTAAGAGAAACAACAAAATATTCAAATTAAATTTGCTTCAGAATTTTACTGAGCATTCAAATTTTCCTTCGTTTCACATTTAAAAGATGCATTTTATGAAAAAATGCCCCATCCTTAAATAGTATAAACTTTGCAAAATTTCCGAATGTATACGGTAGCAATAATAATTACATTGCGATTTATGTTTCAAGACATTCAAGCACATATTTTTTTTTCCAAAAATAATAATAATAATAATAATGAAAATAGTAAATTCACTTTTTTTTAAATAAAAAAAGAAGTTTGAAAAATATATCTAAAAATTTATTAAAGCCCTCGTATGAAAAATGTTCTTTTTATTGCTGAAATATGTGCGTTCAAAATAAAATAAAATTTATGTATAATACTAACAAATACAAATTCTATCATAATTTTATGAATTACAGAAAAAAAAAGTTATCGTAAAGCACAAAAATTTTAAAATTTTCTTTTTGAGTCGAAAGAATGAATTTTCTTTTGAGTAAAATTGAATAAATCTGACAAATTAGATTCAAAAATTTGAAAGCTCTTATACAGCATCGCTTCATTATGCTATTAAAAATAAATGTTTTCAAATAGAAAAAATCTCAAAAAATTTGTTAGGAGTTTATTTACACGCTTTATTAATAAATGTAGTTAGAATTACTAAATTTTAAGTTTATATTTAATAATATAAATGATTTCCATATTAAGGAGCGCTTTCTTTTATTCGCAATTTGACAAAGAAGCATAATTCTACAAGAAAATATTATGTAAAAAAGAATCTTGCGGACAATTTCTCAATCGAAGAGAAAAAAGTTGATATCTTGAAAAATGGCAAGTACGAGAACTTTCTAGCAACCTGAGTCCAAAGTTGGCTGTGTGACGTCACGACCCCACCTTCTGGTTTCCCGCTCACGAAACTGTAAACCAATGATAGAGCCGGAGGGAAAAATTCCCACACTTTCTCCGCCTACTAGTAGAAAAATTCATGAAAAGTGTGCCAAATGGCAGCGTGGGAAAGCCGGAAAAAGTTACATTTTGCTGTTTCATCTCGGTTTGCCAACCGTGAAGAAGCAACCCTGAGAAACAGGATAGCGTATTGTATGAATATCGGCAAATTAGCGTTCCGTGCTACCTGTCGTATTTTTCCCATTACAACGAGAATATTTGTTATTTTTCTTCGCACTGACTTCTCTTGTTTGCCCCCCCCCCCCCCCCCCCCCCCCTTCGTTTTCAACTTAGAATATTAGAATTTCTCTTATTGTAACGCTTTTATTCCTTCTTTTTTTGAGGAATACTTTTTTTTTTTCATTTTACTGTATTGACAATTATTCTGATCAGAATATATACATTAATTGTTCTTAACTGATTTAGGAATTTTTAAGGTATTGGTAACGTTAGGATGAGGGCATTTCTAATTAGCTTTTAGTTTTTAAAAAACTTATTTGCATCTACAATAAAAATCACAGCAAGAATTTTGGTACATAGAGAAGAATATGATCATTAGATGGTTTTTGAAATATTGTTTTATTTTTTTAAACTTTGTATAAATAGAATAGAACTTTGTATTTATAGAGAAAAATTTGTAATAGTGAAACGATTTCACGATCTCTACGTTTCAGATCTTTGCGAGTTAAAAAAAAAAAAAAAAACATTTTGAATTATATCTGTCGGTTTGTGCACAGAAATAATCTAGAAGCATGAAATTTGGTAACACAGAAATTGAAAAACTCAATAGGATATTTGTTTATCCTTCATCTATATCTATAGGAATATGAAAATTCAAAAACAGGCTAAATGGATGAAATTCGGTATAATGTTTTATCACAAATGTCATACATCTGTATCGAATTTTGGTTCCATTGAACATCTATCCTTCTATATTTTTATTAGTTCGTTGTTGATCATTTATCGTTATGTATTTTTACGGGTACGTGAACATAATAACTTGAAAACAAAATAACTGGGGAAAATGAAACTTAGATGTGGTTTTTTTCCCACCAAATATTCTCTAGAAATTGGAAGATATTGGTTATGTGGATTTACAATTGGTGAAAAGGAAGAACTGTACTATGAATCTTAAAACAAACCATATGTTAGTATTGTTTGTTTCGATATCCCAATACTACTATTTTTCGACGATTCTACCTCGCTAAGGTATGATATGCGAAAGGATAAGCTTATTTCCGGAATTCTTCGACTTTGATTTCGCTCCATTAGATGCTTTTTCGATCAATTTTTCCCCCCACATGAATGTGAGTATTGTGTCGTTTATTAATGTACTATTTTATTTTAACTTAGCATTATGTATTGATTATTTATACAGCTAGTTCAAGGGACAAAAAGGCTTTCAAAAAGGGCAAGAAAAATATCTGAAATAATATCACTAAATTTGGCGAGATTATCTACTGTTGTTAATATCAAAACGCTATAAAAAATTCAATATTAAAAGAAGTGCTTAACAAAGAAATTATTATTTTATAAGAAGTGAATTATCAAATTTTAAAAATAGAGCTCTAATTCTCTAAACATCATAATTCAATGTTTTGGATTCATAAAGAAAATAGAAATTGCTTTCAAATATTTTATTGTAAATTAATATTTTTTTTCGACAATATTATGAATGATCCGCAGTTTTTACGCCATACAAGTCCATGGATAATTCGAGTTCAGCCTTATTTCAAATGTAAACATCTCCTCCTTTTATCGTTTCTTTCACCCTGACGCACGCACAAAAGAGCGGAGGGTTTTCGAATCCGTGAGGGAACAGTATACGATAAATTTGACAGGAGAATTTTTTATCTCCTGTCAAAAAATGTTTCACAATACAATGAGAAAGGGTAAGTCATATCACTCACTCTCCGACCCACCCGAAATCACACGGATAAAGAATACTGAATGACCGTAACGCCGCAACAGCAACATTGGCGGGAACTGTGGTTGAGTCCTACGGGCCATCACCGGCCATGGTACAACCCTTCCCGAAGGAAGTACGTTCTATCATCAATAGGAGGAGCTAGATCCCCCACCTATTTATGTACCCACCAGGGTGGCGCGATCCAACCACCATACCGGAAACATCTCATCCTCATTTCGAAGTGCCCCCCGGGGGTTTCAGTGAGGAAGGGTAAACCCCCCTGATGAGGAAGGATAAACCTCCCCGCTTTAGTTCTTTTCATTTTTGGTCCCAATTTCTTTTCCTTGAAGATAAATTTCAAAACTACAATAAAGATTCTATAACTTTCTTTTTTTATATACGACATTGACAAAGGAAAAATTATTATAATCGTCAAAAAAAAAAAAAACTAAAGTTTAACCTCGAGATTTTGATGAGCATGTAAATATTTTAGATATCGTCAAATCCAAGAAATTTTTGGAATGATGATTATCTGTCTGTGAATACAATAACTCAAAACAGCAACAATTTAAAGGGATGAAGTAAGATTAAGGGTAAGATTAAAAACACTAAATGCATATACTTTTGTCAAATCTATTAAAAAGAATAAATTTTTGGGATGTGCATCTGTTTTTCATTATATCTGAATATCGTAACATTGAAAAAGTGTTAGATACATGTAATATTTATCATCAAAAATATAGATGTGCATTAAAGTTTGGATCAAATTCAATGACGAGATTAGTATTTATGTATAAGTCTATTCACACAAATGTGAATGAATTATATAAAAACTCAATTGGCGCAGATAAATGAAATTTTATATGTGCTCTTTTGATTAAAATTGGTGGAAAAAGAACGCTTCTGTAATTCGGACTAATTATTAAACAGGCTTTCTAATAAGTTCGTAAGTTCTTTCTTTCATAATTATTAACAGACTTTCTAAGTTTTAAACAGACATAACACTATCTCATACCTTCGATTGGTGATGGATTTATATCAAGGTGGCTGGTTGCTTAATTGCTGGTCATTGGAATGAAGCGGAAAATAGGCAGATCGATTAAAAAGGTTATAAATCTGTAGCTGCCAAATAAACAAATGTGCAAAATCTATGGATAAAATATTAGGTGAATATTAACACTTTGTCAAATACCATTAACCGGTAAGACTACTATCGTTATCGTTGCCTACATTTTCTTGTGACAATACAAAGTTTAAATTACTTGATATGCAAACATTGAAACCCCACAATTGTGGATCGCGATAAATAATTAATGGTAATGCATACATTTTTGAAAAATCATCTCTCTTCGGAGATCTGTTTTGTCTAGCATCCTTTTCGATTATCGCAAATTAGATCACTCCAAAGACGCTAAAATTACAATACTTTAAAAAATTAAAATTAAAATAAAAACTAAAATAGATTATTAAAAATATGTTAAAATATGAAAATAAATCAATTTATCATGATGTCTGTTGCCATGGTTTCATGATGTCAAATGCCCATGGACTCAAAATTCCCAAGTACAGCACTATTCCTCGGTATTTATCAGCAGTCGAATGATCAATATAAAGTAATAGACTGCAGAGACAAACAACATTCTTTCAGTAAATTACGTATTTTTTTTAAATCATTACTCACTAAATATTCTTTCAGTAAATTATTATTAAAAACAGGTACAATTAAACATAAAAGCGCAAAAACTGGTACAATCAAAACAGATGAGTCAAACCTACAAAATTAGGTTTCGAACTAGAAATTCGATTTTTCTCTCTCCTTTGTACGAGAAGCGTTTTATTAGTTTTCCTTGCATTTATTTGATAGTAATTTTTTTAATTGTTTAGAGTAATTTACTTTGTGTAATGAATAAATCTTACGTCATACATATACATACATTTGAGATAATACAAACTTCAAAAGTACGAACAGAAATAAAACAATTTAATGGATGCGGTCTTTTCTAAGCTTTCTAGCATATTTTCTAATAAAAAGTGTTTTCTCTCTTCTTTCGGATAAAAGTATGGACACTGAGTAAACCCACGAATATCGTGCATGGCATTGGCAAAGAAGAATAACGAAATATAGATCTTTGTGTCACGAAATATAGATTTTTGCTGAATCTATTGTGCGAATACGTATTTTGGTCGTATTTTTTTTACACCTATTGAAACCAAAATTTGACTCGAAACTACAGCTATAGTCACAAGATTCCATATCAAATTTCATTTATTTAAGTCATTGCATTTATGAGTTATTATTTTACATGTACGCAAAAGTACAAACAAACAGACGGCCAACCCTTCGACAGATTTGGTTCAAAATTTAACAAAAATCTACGTTTAGATGCTTAGTTTGTATACCAAATTTTATTGATCTATTTTTTTTATTTTTGTAGATATGCGGTTCTTTTATTAGCAAAGACAGGCAGATTTCTTCTGAATGGATTTCACTCAAAATGTGATAGCAATCTACATATTTTGTTTTAAAGTTAATGCACAAATTTCATTCGTCTTATTCAAAGTACTTTTAATTATCATGTTCCACAGACAGACATAATGCTAAAAATGTGTTTTTGGAACTCAAGGAAGTCTGAAACGAGGAGATTCGTCAAAAGAGTTCGAATTTTTTTCCTATACTTCGTATATGAGAAAGTAAAAAGACAAAAAACTTGATTTTGATAATATCCATTTGTTGACAGTAACATATTATGCTTCTTTATTCAATTATAACTTCAAATTATGACTCGATCGTATCTTGAAGAGTTGTATTAGCATAAATAAAATTTATCTAAAGCATAATCGAAGCAATAAGAACAAACTTAACATAGCATTATTCAGCATCAAGCAGAAAGCCAAATTTGACGAATAATTTTGCAATTTTTCACTTTATGGACCTACAGTATCGTATTGTTCTCACAGCATATACAGTTAAGTCCTTTAATATGATGCGCATAAGGCGAGTAGGTTAAGTTCCCATTGTTTCAACATTATGAGCTAGCTGGCTTAGATAATGCGGGTTATTTGTTATCCTTGATAGAAAAAAATATATTCTGAATATTTGAAACAGTGTGTGCTTTGCATTAATTGGATTCACTAGCACAATGAATCAAAAACAGGTGGGCGTGAAAACTATCGACTGGAGTAGAATTTTGAAGTTACATATATTCATAAACTAGCCGTTTGGTTTCGCTTGGAATATTGGATGTGTTGGATGTCAATTCAATTTCTTATGCGCAAGATATTCATTGCGTCGTTCTCAATGCCTTTTTAAATTTCAAATTGTGATAAAAATTTAAATAGTATTATTTTATTTGCGTCATATCTTATCTTTTTTACTCTTTGTTTATATGAATCACTGAAATTAAGTTACAAGTCAAATGAAAATCGTGCCAATCTGTATCAACTACTATCTAGCATAGTGGCATGTCGTCTTACGTGTTGTGGTATTTTCATTTTTTTTTTCTTAATTTCTCAAATGTTACTCGTTTAAGGATTAAATTGATACAGCGCATTTTACATGTATTGTGTAAGCAAACAACAGCATATTAACATAATTAAAACTCGCTATAAAAAATTAAAGAATAAAAGCAAGTTATTCAAAATACCTAGATTCCTTAATATATTTATATTTTGCATGACCCATTCGAGAAGGCGTATTTTCAAAGAAGAATGAAATCAAATCAGCAACAAAAATTCATACTCCGAAGAACGTAAAATATAAGCAAAATCCTCGTGCATTGGTTTTTAACAATGGGGGAAAAAACAATAAAAAATTGAAGAAAAGTATTGTTACATATTTTGCATCAAAATAGTTTTTCTAATTTATAAAATTAAGGGGGAGGGCAAATTGTTCAATAATTAAAATAGTATCATTAAAAATGTAATTTTTTGAATCTTAAAATGATGCAAGAATTGTTTTCGCACAATAATAATTTCAAAAAACTGCCAATTGCATGGAAGAACATCAAAATATCACTTAATTTTTATTTAATTAAAATTCTAATTAATATTTCCAAAAAACATCTACAACTTACACATTCTCGATGCTTTAAAGTATATATCCTCTAAATTTGGTTACCCTGTTGTTGCACATTCCCAAGAACAGTAGAGCTATATCAAGTCTGAAATTTTTGGTAACCTTAGATCTATCGGTCTGTTCTGTAGAGCTCCAAAACGTCATGCGTAATCTCCTTTAATATTAATTTTTAGAAGGGATCTTTATGAAAAAATAAAAACATTTAGAAGATCTTTAAACCGTTCTGCTGAACTTTGAAGGATAAAACATTTATAAAAACTATTTCAAATATAATCTAATAATTTACATTTTAAAGAATCCTGGCATTTTTTTTAATTAATGAAGATATACATTAAAGCAATAAGCAAGTGTATGGTGAATCGCTCATCAAAAAAAAAAAAAAAAAAATTATACTTTTTATTAAGTGTTTATTTCTCTTAAAGTGAATGGTGCATTATTTTTTTATGTTTGTAATAACAATGCGTGTTTCATTTGAACCGCCTTCTAACTCGGAATCTCGTAGAATTTTTTTATTTATTGACTATTTTTACTTTTTCGTATACGAAACGAACAAAGAAGTATTGTAATTGTCCGAAAATTTGAACTCGGTGTTCCATGAATCTCTGCGTCTAATACAATAACTCAAAAATGTTTTGAGTTATTCTTCTAGGACAGGGATGGCGAAACAAAGTTCGCTATGAAGTATTATGAATAAATGCGAGTGATTGGTCGCGTTCCCTATAATTCTGTGCTAAGAATGGTTTAACATCTTTTGATAATGTAATGGTGTTAGTCACAAAAATAGTCAACCTCTTAACATCGCAGGCTTTAAGTAAGAGAAAGATTGATGCTTTGTTGGATGAAGTCAACTCGGTGTGTAATGTCTTAATGGTATAATAATGTTCACTGATTGAGCCGCGGAAATGTACTTCAAACACTTGTTGATTGCTTAGACCTTAGAAGAAATCAGACTGTTTCAGCAAAATGATGGGCAAATACCTACAGTTGTTGGATGTTATGTGGCTTTCAAAATTGAAATTTTTTTACAGACATGTGACCAACATTTCAATGAATTGAATGTAAAGCTTAAAGTCACGTATAAAACAATTATCGTCATGATGGATCTCATTTGCGCTTTTCACGCTAAACTGCATGTTTTCAGAAACAATATTATTACAAGAAACGACAAGTACTTCCCAAACTTGAAAAAAATATATCAAAGATTTAGAAGTAAATGAGAAACCAGACGAAGAAAAAGTTTTTGAAGAATTTATTTCCGTAATTGATACTTCAATCAAGGAATTTTCAGCGAGATTTTCTCAGTTAAAGGAATTATCAGAAATGCTCAAGTTCATTACAAACCCTGATGTGACTTCATTTGATAAACTGAACTTATTCCGATTCGAATGGAAATTGAAGAATTTGAAATGTAACCGATTGATTTCCGGTCTAGTTCAAAATGGATTCAAAAGTTTATTGAAACAAGAAAAAAGTTGAAACAAAGATTAATAAGGAATATAAGTGCCAGTAAGGAAATTTTAGAAACATGGAATTTTTCATCTACCTCTGCCTGCTAGTCATTATTTTCAGAGTTGAATAACATTATAGACTCGCTGAGAAACCGTTTCGCAGATGACTCCAATTCAGCATGTATTCTGCTGAAAGTAAAATCTTACAATCCTAATATAAGCTATTTGTCATCCAATCTGCAACAGCAGAAGTCACACTAACATCACTTTAATTTGAATTACACGTATAACTAAAAACTACTATAAGTATTGTACTACTATACAGTACAAAATACATCTTTTCGTAATAAATAAAGAGTTTTGAGTTGTTAATATTTAGTTTTATTATTTTGCTGATATTCACAAATCAAAACTATATGACGGCACGTATATATCTCATTAAACATTTCTTTAGAAAAAAATGGCACGCTGATCCATAAAGGTTCGCCACCCTAGGAAATCTATCGATTCGGATATATGTGAATACCATAACTGCAAAACGTACAGGGCTAAATGGATAAAATTTGGTACAATAATTTAGCATCTAAAGTGTAAATCCGTATCAAATTTCTAACTCGCTCTGCCAACAGGCTGACCATCTCACTTCTGTCTGTACATTCTTATGCATGTAAATTCGATAGCTGAAACTGACAATTACTCAGATAAATGAAATTTGATCTGTGGTCTTGTTAATAAAGTTGTAGTCCATATAAAATTGCACTTTCCATCGGTTGACAAAAAGGCGTAAAAAAATGCATACTAGGGTTGCTTACAATAAAACGTCCGTACTAGGGTTTCTACAATTATTATACTTCAAAATACAAATAGATCGTGCACTTACACTCTGAAAGTGAAAACGTGAGCATCCATACCGTTCATGGCATTGCTTAAAGTTCACAATTTATATGCGGAAGGAAAAAAGAGGATAATATTCTTTATTAGGCAATATGTATGCTAAAACGTCTTGGGGAGACGACCACTTCTGCGGGTTTCAACTGAGAATACTAATTGCGAAGCAAAGGTGGCTTGGCGGAAAGGACCAGCGGGACTGCTTTCCCAAAAACTTTCTCGCATACTCTAATAAAGATATTATACTAGAGAACATCCTGCATAGCACTGTCATACAATAGTTACGAAATATTAGGCTTTGGCGAGAATTTAGCATGTTTACTGAATCTGTCGTGCCATCCTTGGCGAGTTATATCTCAATTAATCCCTGGCATGCGATTTAATCCGAAACGAATCCGAAAGTCGAATTTGTGTTTTAGGCCCTTTTTCCCAACCGATTGAAATAAAAAGTTTGATACAAAACTACACTTCTAGACACAAAATCACATACCAAATTTGATATATTTAAGTCACTGCGATTTTCAGTTATCGCGTTTACATGTTTTTGAAAATACCGACCAACAGACGGTCAATCCCTTTCGGATTTAGCAGAACATTTGATAGGTATATAGACTAAAGCTCTCTTCGTTTTTTAGTTAACGTGTTTCATTCTATTCGAACAGCTGGTCAGAGAGATATCCTCTAAGCGGATTTGGCTCAGAATTGGTTTAAAGACTGAATACCATATTTCATCCATCTACATTAAAGCGTTTTTGAGACATCTTTGCCATATTTTCTAAAAATGTGTTTTTGGAACTAAGGCAGGTCTGTAACGTGGAGATTTGTCAAAATTTCGAGTTCGAATGTTTTGAGGTTTACAATGCTTTCTCTATATTACGTATACGAGAAAGTAAAAACGTTCTGCTTGTGTGTGGATTTAAGATACAACAAATGTGTTTTCAAGAATTAAAAGTTCTTTTGGTGGTATGAATTGAAAATTAGACAATAGTATATTGTCTTTAGTTTCGTCTTCGGTATCTGGCCATTATTAAAAATTATGAGGCGCCTTCTTGATATTTCCAAATAAATGTTACTGTAACTATACTAAGTAATTCCCACCATTTAATTCAATTTATCAAGTCATCAATATTTGCTGTTGATGCTCGAAGTCTTGGAAAAAAAATACAGGTTGTTCCGAGAAACGTATACACTAACTATTATGTATGAATTATATTACAGTTACTAAATCTATGACACATTTCAACAACTTTTACTTCAAACTAACTAATGGGTTATATTTCCATAGGAATTAGGTTATACACTCTCTCGGGTTATAAAATAATTTTATTAAATTATTTCTTATTAATAAAATAATTTTATTAGTTGTGTAAATTAATAAATTAGTGGAAAGCTTGTTTTGATAGAATTCTTGTTAACCAAAGAAATAGCGAGAAAGAGATATTGAGTTGACTGCCACATTCACTGAATCTCGGAACTATACAACAGTGATAAAAGTTCGAGTAAATGTCGTTTAAGCATCGAAAACAGAAATTGTGTGCATCATCTCGGTCATTTTGAGCAATGGATTCATCCTTATGATATCGATAAATTGATCTTGTTTAAATATTGATACCAAACAATTCGATATTTCTGAAATATCGGGTTTTTTTTCGATATATCGCAAATCGATACAGCCCAAGTGCTAAGATATTTTTCATCGAAGTTAGTTGAAAATTATTAGTGAATCGAGGGTGACTAGTATTAATTAATTGCGCGCATCATTTCATTCTTAGTGGTTTATGATTCATCCTTATGATATCGCTAATTGCATTTGTTCAAATGTTGATGACAAACAAATCGATATTTCTGAAATATCGATTTTTTTCCGATTTATCGAAAATTGATACAACCATAGTTTTAAGATGCCTTTCATTGAAGTTGGTTGACATTACTAAATAAACATTATTAATATTATTATTGAATCGGAGGTGACTAGTATTAATTAATTTATGAAACTTTGTACATGGTCAATTTTTTATATAATTCTCATTCAAACTATATATTCATTTGTGATTTATTCTTTGGTTAAGATGGAGGGGGGAGAGGGAAGAGATGATCTTAAGATGAAATTTTGAATTTCCATATGCATTTAACAACGACAATCATCAACCATTCCTTTTTCATTCTGAGTAATATTGTTGTGAAACGTCTTTTCAATGCATTCTTCGGTTAAAACCCGATTTATGAGACATTCCCCTTCTTTCCCAACCAGCAAAGCCAAACTATTTCCAAACCTACGCTCCAAATCGATCATAAACATTCAGCTTTGTAATAGAAGAACTGGAATTTGAGAAATTTTGTTTACAAATGCAACACCAAAATGACCTTCACTCCGAAAGACGAATTCTTATACAATCGCCAACATCAAAAGAAATCGGAATAGGAAAAAAGAAAAATGAAAGAAGCAAAATTTTAAGGTGGGGTTTTTCTGAAAGCTCGGAGAGAGGAAGTAAATATGCCAAGGAGCGGCCAAAGAAGGCAAGGCTCTTTTCTTTATCCCTCTTCCTCACGATGCGGCTACATTGGGTCATTGGATTTTATGCCATGTTAACCGGCCTTGACCGGTCCCATTCAGTAGTGATATATCCCTCCCTCCCTTCTTTTTATACAAGAGTGAAGTCCCTTTGCTTCATTTTGAAGGGAAAAAAAAGGTGCCGACTCGATCCCAGTGGCTTGAATGAGGATGGATCGGTTTCGGGATCAGGGTTGGGCACGTGAAATTCCACCCAGGATTTTTTTTTTCAAAATATAGATAAATAAATTCATATAATACAGTTTTTTGGGGGGGAGGTGAAGACGATGTTTTTGAAAAGGCATGGATATGAATAGTATGGACTGGAAAGGTGAATGGAATTATGTATTATGTTTTGTAAGCAAACTAATAGTTGATGTCACCTAGAAAACATAAGTTGACAAAAAATTAATTTACTTTATTGGCGTCTTACTTTTTTCTTCTAATCGTATATCTAGCTTTTTGATTTTTTTTTCCCTTCTAATCGTATATCTGGCTTTTTGATAATGCCTTTATGAAGGTTTTTATTTAAAACACCTTTATAAACATATAATAAATATAAAAATTTGGTGAAAATATATAACTTTAAACAAACAATTCTTATTATATTATATTATATTATATATATATATATATATATATAATGATATTTTAAAATCTAATTTAAACTTAGTTAATTTCTTAACTTTCAGTTTAATTTAGCCCATATTAACTTCATTCTAAAATATTCTCTTATTTCCCGATCCACTTTTTTCCCTGATCCACATTCCACATTTTCCATTTAATTAATTCAACACGAGTTCTAAAATTGCTGAATCGGCGAAAAGCCGACAAGTTCCCATACTTCGAGTGAAGGGATGAAAAATGCCAAGACTAGCACATTCTTTTAAAAAAATGCATGTAATTCCCTTGCCTGTGATCGCCATGTATAAGAAATCCCTGTCAGAATCTCATGGTTTAAACAGGGATACTTCATTTCTCCCTCTTTTACGCTAATCTGCTCTTGTGCCGCACTGTGAACGGATGTGCCTTGTTCCTGCTGCTTGTCCATAAATTATGCCTCCCGGGATGAAATAAAACGAAGTGTCTTTTCTGTTTTCGGCCTCTGCTTCTGCTTTAAAAGTTATGTTTACGCCCACACGCGCGCGCACACACACACACACATATTTATTTCGTATATCTCGAAACGGCTCGAACGATGTGGAGCAAATTTTATATTTTGATGTTTTACGTTTTACGTTTATATATATATATGTGCCTTTTATGTAAAAACGCGATTTTACACACAAAAAGAAAACCATTTTTTTAATAACTAACTATTAGAGACTTTTTTTACTCTCATGCTGACACTGTCATCGTAAATTTTTGTGGTACGTGCTTTGTTGCCATAGGACGATAACTTACTGGTACCTTAACATTTTTTTGAGATGAAGCTGATATATCTGAGATGAGACAAGACTGAAAAAATATGCATTTGTAATCAGTATGTGATTCGCATTTTAAAAAAAAAACTGCCCAGTTCGGTCTCCTATATATTATTATCTGAACAGCGAATGCGTTTAGGCATGGTGCTCAGTATTACATCAAAAATATATGAAAATATAAACTACAAACTGACTAAAGCTCATCGATTAATCCTTCACGGGTTTCTTTTTTTTATTATTTAGATATTCATTTGTTAATAATTATTCATTAAACTTAAAAAAAAGTAGCAGCTTTTTAGGTCCACTTATAAGCAATTGGCCACTTATTATATGTGATTTTGCATGGTATCAGCAAATTTTTTTTTTCCAAGTGGCTACCCGTTTGACAATAGTATCAGTGATATATTATGACGTGTTGTCACTTTAAAACGAAGACAAAGTTTAAAAAATTGTAAACAAAACATTAAAGCTACTCTTTAGACTACAATTGGATGAACCATTAAATGTTATTTTCAAAACAAGATTCTAATGGGGAAACAGATAAGTATTTCACAGTAACGGTTCCATGTATTTTGTGGCTTTAAGTACAGTGCACATTAAGAGGCCCCATTTTAACAAATTGATCAATCTAATTTTATATTCTTACACATTTTAAACATGTAAATGACTTATTTTAGGCTAATATTATTTCTATTTTATCAATTTCGTGAAAATGTATAAGTTTTTATTTATCTATTATCATCCCAAAAAACCTGGAGTCCCAAGTTTCTGTATAATATTAAGGCAGAGATTCGTTGTTCATAAATTTTCCGATTACTAAGTGAATGTACTGAGGTATATAGTTTATCCTCTCTCTTTACCTATATATTGCATGTGTGAGACGATGCAATAGAGGCTAGAAGGTAAATATGTTCTTAATGTGGATCAGAAAATAAAACGGATTAATTGCTTGCGAAAAGTGAAATTCTTGTACTATTAACTGTATTTTTTTTTTTTGCTTTTGCATAATTTATTACCAATACAGAAAAACTAAAAGGTATTAAATATCTGGGCTAGTTCCTATGCAAGTTGTTTTGTACAATACCTGACGAAGAAAATAAGAAATAAACTGGTAAATACTGAAAAATTAACGAGTTTGCGAAAAATAAGAAAAAAAAAAATTAGTTTTTAAACACACTTTTATTGAAAGCCACAATTTCAGAATTAAACTTTTCTACTGTTTGATTTTTCAATTTATAATTCATTATAATACACTGGTGTGCAAAACTTAAGCAACAGGTATGTTTTTTGCCATAACTTCACGAGAAATCATGAAAGACATGAAATTCAGAAATGAGATACAGCATTTTGTTCTGAAAGAATGACGAAAGCATAGTTGCGCAGAAATGAATACAATGCATACAGTATGGAATCAAACAAAAAAAGGCTTTATTGAACTCATAGTATCGTTACACATGATTGTCTGTCCAAGAGGAAGAACAGCAAGCAGATGTTCCTTAGTATGGGATATGCTCTCCCCTTACTGCAATGATTGCTTCGCACCGTCTCCCCATACTCAGCACCAGATTGTCCGACAGTTCTTGAGGTAAGAGTGCCCATTCCTCAATCAGCATCTGTTTAAGTTGTCGGGTGTTCCCAGGAGGATGTAATCGTGCCGCAAGGCGTCTCCCCAAAGCATCCCACACATGTTCTATCGGATTTAAATCAGGGAAGCACTCCGGCCAATCCATTCGAGTGATACCTTCACTTTCCAGGAGCTCCTCAACAGCATGAGTCCTGTGTGGCCGTGCATTGTCATCCATAAAAACGCAGTCTGATCCAATGGCACCTCAGAACAGACGTACATGGGGAAGGATCACCTCCTGACAATAGCGATTTCCAGTTACAGAACCTCTATCAAAAACGTGGAGCTCAGTCCGCCCGTTCATCATAATGCCTCCCTTGACGACAACTCCAGGACCACCGAAACGGTCTCTTTCCGTGATGTTACAGGGATGAAACCGTGTCCCGACCTCTCTCCAAGTCAACTGGTGTTGGGAATCGCTTGTGGCACTCAAACGACTCTCATCTGTAAAGAGGACACGACTCCATTGATGAAATGTCCAGTTTTTGTGCTCCCTGCACCACTCTAAACGGTGCCGCCGGTTTGAAACTGTCAAAGGGATGTTGCGTTCAGGACGGCGGGCGAATAGGCCACCTTTGTGAAGGCGTCTGGACACAGTAAAACGCGACACTTATCGCCCCGTTGCTGCACACAGTTGCTGAGCAATGGCGCTTGCTGACTGGTTTCGGGTTCTTTTCGCCTGCAGGACGATATGTCAGTCATCCACTGCAGTTGTTTTCCTAGGGCGGCCACCACAAACCTTTCTCACAGCTGTATCTGTGGTTTGGAAGGCTTTCCAAGCGCGCGAAACGACACTTTTGTTGATTCCGAACTCTTCAGCTACATTGGTCACACTACGCCCCTCCTCCAGCTTTCCGATCATTCTTCCACGTGTGAAATCGTCCAGGTGATTTCTGCTAGCCATATTTCACGAATTAACTCACGTGCACTTGCAGCGAATGTCTTTAATTGCGTCTCTGTCCTTCCTTTTATTGTAGTGTACTGCGCGCGCCTTCCGCACGTGTTTTGCGTACGCTCACGCAGCCTGTGACGTTTTGTTCCTGATATTTGCATACGCATGACCTTTCTCTTGAATTACGTGTTCATTGTACTGATCGCAAGAACTCCTTTTCTGCAATTTCAAGGCTATCTGCTTAAAATTTGCATTGTTGCTTAAGTTTTGCACTCCAGTGTATTAAGGAATCTAGAAAACAATTTTTTTTTCGTGTTCTGTAATCGTGGAAATATTGCAAACGAAGCAACATTTATTTAAATTAATTGATCAACTAATAATTAAATCCTGCCTGATAACTAACCCTTCAACCGTTTATTCTGTTTCCGCTAGTTGGGAATCAATATATTCTCTGCTACATCGTTATTTTTGCCATCGAATTATTTTTACTTCTACAACTATATATTATATCATCTTATTATCAGATATAGTAGTTCACTTCATTTTAAAATTATCTAAGTAGGTTTCCAAACATTGCACCTAAACAATGTAACATCTGAATCCTCTGGCATCAAGAAAGAAATGAAAAACGATTACAAAATGTAATTTTTATTGGATGAAAAAAAATCAAGTTTAAATAAAATGTTTATATTTTAATTATTAAACCCTGATTTAAGATCTCTGATGATCCAAAATATGATTTTTCAGCCAATGACCTTTTAATCAATCAATGCTCATTGCATAACAGAACATAAATCTCACGCATCAAATATAAATGAAAAGATGAAAAATAAAACTAAATTTTCAGAGAAAACGTAGTTTTAAAAAAATAACATTTTCAAATAGCCAGTTTTATGCCAAAAATGCTTAAAATTTAAAATGTCACTAATCAATGACACTCGGAAATTCCACATTGAACACGCGTGAATGTGTAGTGAGAATAGCGTGAGAAATTCTAGCGTGAGAAAATCCTTAATGAAGCGAGACCTATCAATCACTGATTTGCCAAATCTCTTATCGCAAAAGCGAATTCGACAATCTATACAAACGAGGGTTCACAAGTATTGATTTAAGCAATTGTATATTTATCTGTTTTAAATCAAGCAACAGATTAAATTTGCATATCTATTAGTTAAAAAATATTTAAAGCAAAATGATACTCCTGGAAATAAAATACAATAGAAGTAATTTTATCTTAAAAATTTGTTTTTCGAAAATAACTTCGCTATAGTTACTTTATAATGTATGGATACATACATTATAAAGAATATGTATGTGGAAAGGGAAGCGACCTTGAGAAAACTTAAATTAGGTACAATATCTTCTTTCTCTCTTTCTTTTTGTTGCTAAACCCTTATCCTAGACAGAAATTTAAGATGAAAGGCCAAGCTTCAAAAGACGCCTACCTCTATTGGCTCAGTCTTGAACGGTGCCAACGAAACAAAATATAAGAGGGTTTATTAAGCTTTTCAAAGAGAATTATGGAAAATAGAGGCGGGGATGGGTATGTAGAAGAAATATTCCTTGGTCGCTTTGTTTTCCACTGCTCTAAGCAGAAACGTATTATCAAAAATAGTGGTGCATTTAAGTAGTTTGTCGTTCTAAAGCACATTACGTGGCCATATTGTTTGTTGCTTATCCCCCTTGGATTGAACTCCAATTCAAACCAAATAAGAAATCGGGGAAAGAGGGATGCAGTAGCTTCTGAGGGTAAAGGTCTCTGAGAACCCGAGGGCAGAAGTCTGACTTTTAGCTCATATGAAGATGACACACACTCGTTTGTACCACAGGCCCTTTTTACAGGGGGCTCTTTCACACACCTCACAGATAGAACACAGAGTGGAGAACAACCATGCCCGATCCAGGAATCGAACTCGGGACGGCCAGATCACGGGGAAGAAGCGCTATCCCTAAAGCCGCGATTCTTCAGACGGAGCATGCGTCCCCCTCCCCTTGATAGTCGGTAAACTGGACAAACATCAAAGCACCCCAGGAAACCGCAAGAGAGGTTCAAGGGGAGAACGCGTGCCTCGTCTGAAGAATCACGGGTCGTTGGAACATGGCTTAAGCCAAGATGCCGGCCTTACGAGTCCATTCCTTTAATAAGATGATCAATTTAGTTTAATATTTCAACATATTTTTAACATGTTAATGATTTATTTTAGGTAAATACTTTTGACTATAATAAATTTCTGAATATTTTCTTTATTTATCTATTATGATTCCAGACTGTCCGTCATCCATATTTGTACACAATATTACTGAATAGATATTGGACTTTACAAATATTCTAACTACTAAGTGATTATAAGGAAACATAAAGGAACCTGACCAATCATATCCGATAAAGAGTTAGCATTATCCTGATACTTTATCATTAACATGTATTTTCCACATATTTAGAAATCAGGAAAATTTAAGTTTTTAAATCGACCTGTATGTGGCTGCCTCTCAGACTAGAGGCTGTAGTTTGCCAAGTTAGAAATCTATCTCTGCTTTCCGTTTAACAATAAGGCATTATTTTGTTTTGTATTAATTCTTCAGAAAAATTTAGATATTCATTTATGAATACTCTATATTTTAGCAAAGTGAAATATTTAACATATTTTTCTTTTCAATTGAATGGTGATTTTATATTTTTTATGCTATTTCCATTCATGAACATTTTGATCGCATACAATCATAGTAGTGCGCACAGTGTGGTTCTCACACGTGCTACAATGTTACAGTTTTCAATTTGACAAACCAAAGCCAGTAAATAACTTCGTATATCGCAGTTGGATGAAAGAGAATAAATAAAACAACACAAAAGAATAGAGCAAGAAGAAGGGAAAGGGAAAAAAAAAAAAAAAAATGGAGCCCCATCAAGGCTCCAGCGGACCTCCGAGTCGAAGTGGCGGGTCATCGGTTCAAGATGATAAGTTTTTTCCGTGTCTAACCTTTGGCGTTGAAAGCTCGCCAACGTGATTACCCCTCATAAGAATCTTATTCAAGTGTGATATTTTCCTCATATAAATAAATAGCCTCCGAGAATGAGAAGCGATGAAATGGGATTTTAAGTGCTTCGGTTTTCTGATCCAGATTGGACTTATCTCACGACAGCGATAAATAACATTCTTCGAATTCGTGGGATGGAAGCAATTTGTTGCGATTTTTTTCGGGATCATCTCGTTTTCGAGTAATTTCTGCCTGGAAGTGGGAATGGGTTTGTAATTCGAATATTTGGAAGGCGTAGGTTGTTTCTTTGTTTCACTAAGTGGAGGACCGAGGCTGTAGAGTAACAAGATGAGTAAAAGTAAATATGAAGAAATATTAAGAATCATAGTTGTAAAGTTCAACCATATATCGTCAATAACTTTTTTTTTCTCTCGTCGACGCAAAACTATCATTATGTTGCTTTAGTTTAATTTTTACTCAAATTCATAGAATTAATGTTTTTTGAAACAGTATAAAAGGTATTTTGAAATAATTTTGCAATTCTGAATCATAATCAGATGACGAGGACGACACTTGTGTCAGCATATATCTACCCATCCTATGCAATTTGTACCTGAAGAATTTAATTTGTTCCGTTTCCATGTATACGGCGATATTTTTTTGCGATATTTTTCAATCAAATAAAAATTACAAATAAACTTATGTGGCCGCACGAATTTTGAATTATCTTCCAATGACTTGACAGATGAATTTTGCAGACGAATTTAATAGTTATATTTGTGCCAATTATAAAGTTTTTTTCATTAAATTTAATCTACTAAAGATTTATCATGATGGGAAATCTAATACAGCTATAATCATTTAAAGGCACGGAATTTGATTGATTGACTGAAATGTTCCAAAGCAAGACTTTGAAGGATGAAGTTGATTGAATATTAGAATTAAACCTTTTCCATTATTAAACGATCCCGAAATTTAGTTCTACAAAACATTTATTGTGTCTGTGGCATGAAAAATGCGGGTGGTTACAAAATTTTTCATTGAATATAAAATATTTTAATGATAGAACTACTGAATAAGGTGCTTCGAAATTTTGACTATGGAATTTTTTGTGTCAAATTTTTTTTGGTTCAGCAGATAGCGCAATTAATGCTGAAATAGGGATTTTATATTCGATTGTTATCAAAATGGCGCCATCGGAGGAAAAAGTCCAATGTATTCTTTGGTTCCATGAATTCAAATTGCTGTTTAATGTTAATAATGTACTGTTTAATGTTTAATGTAAGAACAGGTTATTCTTTATGTACAAGGTCTTTTGAAGATACTGTACATTCAAAATTAGGATCACAGTTGCTGTATCTATGCATCTAGTGTGAAAGCTGAAATGTGGAACAATGCATGCAATGTTGAACATGGCGAGAGTTATATATCTTTTACATTTTTCCTAGCTATCAAGAGTGTTTACATTCTAAGTGAGTAAATGGTTTTAAAAAAAATTTATAGACGTCTTTACAGTATATCGAAAAATCACAAACCAAATTAAAACAGTCTTGCAATACTTTTTTGTAAGTAGGAAAAGACTTTGTGACTACTTTGTTCATAGAATCATGACGGAATTGGAAGAAACCTGATATTTAGGTAATTAAAATATTAAATTGTTATTAATCTTTAAATTATTATTAAATTTTAATTAATAAAGAACACATTAAAGTATTTTTTGCAATACTTTTTTGTAATTAAGGAAAGATTTTATGTATATAACACCACTCTGTATATAAAAGCATGACAGAATCGATAAAAACAGATACCCAAACTAAATGCTTCAGCTTTTAATAAATTTTATTATATCATTTATTTATATAACATATATGGTACTTTTGGGTCTACAGCAAGATCGGTATCAATATTATACCATAATGCATAGCTTCTCAAATAATGGGTCATAGGCTCAAGTGAGATTACGTACAAATTTTTGGAATAAGATTGCTTTAAAAAAATTTATGACTTGTAACTGAAAATTGTTTTAAAAAATCTCTTTATTTCAATGATTTCATTAGAATTTCCTAGATGAACTTTTGAAATTGATTTTTTTTAATTTCTTATTGATTAATGCACATATTATGAATTTTATGGAAACGAAACACTTGATAATTAGAAAAAACGCACTGTTTATGCGTTTATCCGTTATTTATTGTTTCATCAATGAATAATTCCGTTATTCCTTTTCTTCAAGCGTCATCCTTGTCATTTACTCATGGTCCAAATTTTTAAAATTTTTCACAACATTATTTTAATGAACCTCTAAAATGGGGTGTTGGTCCATCTAGCAATAATTTTTTAAACAAAAATCTAATTTTTAAATTAAAAAAAATCGATTTTTGCAAAAAAATTTGTTACAAATTTTTATTGAAGAAATACATAAGCATATGAGAAAATAGATAAGTATATGAAAAAGTCTGAAAAGAAAGATTTTAATAATTAGCTTAAAAATAATTCAGCTTAATATATTTCAATACATAGAAGAAAAATAATAATAAAAAATATATATTTCTGTTAGGAAATATAATAATTTTAAATGAAAAAAAAGTTCATAAATGTATGATTGAACTTTGTAGTACGTTTGTAAAAAAGTTAAATATTTCCTCGGAGACACTCACGAATAGAAGGATTCCACTTAAAATAGTGGTGACATTGGAACCTTTGGCACATAACATTATTTCACGGCACTTAGTCTTACTTTAGTAATCAGGAATCATGCCAACCGTAACTGTAGCACACCGTTTGATGATTGGCCGAATTCACCATTTGTCGCCGACAAATTATTTGGTGCAAAAGCGTATCTTTTTGGTTGAGCAACAGGTTTCCATTTACCGAAATAAAAAACGTGATCTCTACTTAGGGATGATTCCACACTGAGATTTATTTATCGGGATGTACAAAATGGACCGAAAAATTTCATGTTTAATGAAATGACTGATTTTTATTTTCTTCGATGAAAATATGGAAACAGGAAGTATTGATAAAGTATCTACAACTTTTAGTCCTCCTTCTGTTAAAAAAAAGCATTTAATGTAATTATGCAATTATGAAAAGCATGATTCAAAAACTAAACAAACAAATAAAAAAATGCGAGGTGTTGTTATACTATTGTCATGAACTTCAACCGACTGAACAGATAAATGCCAATCGACTATCAAACTAAAGTACAATTGATGCATGTAAAAATATTAAAAGGTATGTTTAATTTTTAAACACTCGTTTTAAACATGCATATCGATTATTTTTTTTATTCTACCACCGATATCGATACATAGATCTTTAACAAGCCCTTTTTTAAAAATAACTCTACAGATTTTGATATAAAACTGAGAGTCATAATGTCATTAAAAACTGAGGCTGACCCAAATAGTATCCGAATGATGCCTTGTGAGGTCAGCCTTGGATGAATAGCGAAGATTGGATGAACTCCGTCATAAAGAAATCCATCTGTCTTCCCATCCCTGTACATATCAACATACTAAAAAACGTAATGGATAAAATGTGGCACTCGGTTTTTAGCACCAAAATTGTCGATTTGTGACAAATTTTCAAGGCCAGCAAAAGATTGACTATCTGTCTGCCTGTCTTGTTATTACAATAAAGCTAAACACGCAACAAGTTTGAAAACGAATTTCTATTTATAACATTTACACCAAAATTGAAAATGTATATCAAATTAATTGTTAGGTAGTGTTCCAATGAATATATTCATTATTTTTTTACTCTTTCGTATACCAAGTATGCAAAGAGAAAGTATTGTAATCGTAAAAAAATTGAATCCCTGATTTTGTGGAATCCCCACATTCCAGACCTTTATAAGTCCAAAAAATACATTTTTCGAATTATGTCTGTCTATGAACGCGATAACTCAAAATCGCTTTGAATTCGGTGAACGACATTTGGTATATCGGCTTTACACCAAATTTGTAGATTTCTGTCAAATTTTGAATGCAATTCATTCAAGGGAAGTCTGTCTGGCTATCCTAATATAAATGAACTCGACAACATCCAAATGTAAAGAGCTAGGCAAATAACGTCTGTAAGCTCACAGGTTCATCATTGAAAATGTAAATCCACATCAGATTTTGAATCAAGTCTGTTAAAAGTTGACTATCTGTCGGTCTGTACTTTTGAATGCATATAAAAGCAGTAACCCAAAGACGCAGTGACTTAAATGACATTTTGTATGTGATCTTGTGATTACAATTATAATTTTAAATCAAATTTTGATTTATATTGTTCGAAAAAAAGGTGTCTAAAATACATATTTATTTTTCTGATTCTTGTGTATTAACAGCATGCCAGGGATTAATCACCTAACAGCATTCAATAGACTTAATAAAAATGTTATATTCATGCCAATACAATATTTGGCGTGATCTACTGTTCGCCAATGCCGTGCAAAGTGTCCGCAGCCTTATCCAAGGTTCACAATTTAATTCGAAGATAAGGGAATAACACCTTTATTAGAGGGCATATGAAAAAATATTGGGAGAACACTTCTCCTTTATTATTATATACAACGAAGCAAAAACACAAAATGTGCCATAATGTAAAAATTAAAGAGAAGTATGCCAAAATAGTCTTGTTAGAGTTAGCTTAAATTAAGGCTCCTTAAATGACGAATTCAGATCTAAGCTGGGTATAACAAATAAAGAAGCGATTAATTTCACACTGTCTTCTTTTGGATTCAATTTTTTAATTCTTGTAATAATCTGAAATAAAAAAAAATGAATCTAGGCGACATTCACGGCCAAATGCAAAAATTACCAGAAAAAAAATTTAAATGATTAAAAAAGGAAAATTATTAAATGCTGGGGAGGAAGAAGGTATAACCTATCAATGTGGTGAATGTTAAGTAAGTACACACATAATTTATTATTAAAACATGTTACTGCACTTTAAATGCATTTTTCTCAAAACTGACATTTACTTATTTTTTGCTCACTTCAAATCAAATAACTCATATTACAATGAAATTTGGTGAACTTTATTCCTTAGAAAATGGCATAAAGACAAACTAAAAGAATTTAAATTAAGTGAATATTTTTTTAATTTTCAGCCTATTTTAATTTACTAAAAATTTTATGATAAATCTTCGACTGGTTCTATATTTTTTATTTCTTATTATAAACATATGCTTACAGTTCATTCCCTAGAGAAAACTGTGTAGCTTATTTTGATTAAGTTTTTGTTCGGATGCGAGTGATAGTTTTTGGTGAAGCTAATTTAAAGTTTTTTAAGAATGTGTTTAAATATGTACCATTAAATACCAATTTTCAAAAATTATTAATGTTTATTTCAAATATTGATATTATATTGCTAATTTTTAATAGTCTTAAACCCAGAAATATGGTTAAAGTATGTCTACACCATGTTTTTCTAAAAAAGTGCTTCGAACGTATTCGGATACCTTAAAAACAAAATTTTATTACTGATAAATTTTAATTTTTGCGAATTTTTTTGCTGATAATGGCTGATGGTAAAATATTATTAAGTAAAATATAAAAAATACTGAATGCGGAAAAAATAAATATAATAAAAAAATTTAGAAAACGCACAATATAATTATTCCATTTTATCTAAAAATTTATTACTATCGAGTGAGTTCGTTTCGATCATTATTTTAGTATAAAATTTTGACCAGAAAGTAATACACAAATATAAAATAAACGTCCGTCGAGCCGGAGTCGAACCAGCGACCTATGGATATCTGCTACTTATCACCTACAGTCCACCGCTCTGCCAACTGAGCTATCGACGGCTGTTGGTTTAAGCGTTTAAAACTGTAATAACCAAAACATTGAGGTCAGCTGATTGCACGAAGAAGGGATTGTTCCCACTTTTTTCTTCTTTCAACTTAAAGGAGAGTATTGCTTTTTTGAAAAGTTTAAGTACTGGAAAAGATTTTACTGAAAATTGCATTTTAATTACACATCTGTAATCACTAGCAAATCATATTTATAAAAGACAGTTAAAAAAAATGTAATATCTGAAACGATATCAACTCTGTTTATAAATATTTCTGGGTTGTAGTCTATTCTTAGATCGCAGTTTCTCAGCAAAATATTAATGTATCGAACTGAAAAGTTTTTTTTTGTACTTAACCGATTTAATCCTACATTATAGTTGACATGTAATAGGAAAAAATCTCCTTTTACTATTTAGTATTTAGTCTTTGAAAAAAATTCATTCTTTATTTAAATTTTTGTGCTCAATCTTAAGTTTTTTTTTTATTCAAGCATATCAAATTGTTTTTGTTTTATTTTGGTCCTAAAATATGAAATTGATCTTTTTTTAATAGGAATTAGTTTATTTGAGTGGGGTTTTTTTGTTTTGTTTTTTTTCCTTCTCAAGTATCTTAAAACATACATTAAGAATTAGGAAGGTGCAAAGTTTGAACCTAAAAACATTAAGAACGTACGAGATTTAAAAGTTAAATATATTTAAATCTCAAATAATCAAAATCAAAAAACGCTTTAGGAATCCAAAAGTTGAATACAATCAACTTTAAAAGCATTAAAACTTTAGAAAGCGAATATCACTAATGATAAAAATACTTAAAAGTGCTTTAGAAATTTAAAATTTATAGACATTCGATATTAAAACTACCAAAAGACTTATTAAGAATGTCAAGTTTTTCAGAAAACTTGAATATTTTATAAAATTTATATATTAAGAATCTAGCTGCATAATTAAATTTGACAAACACGTTTCATACAAGCTGTCTTTAAAATATTCTAGCTGGTAAACAAAAATTGCAGAGCTTAGAATGCCACTTTATAAGAAACAGAATTCTAGGAAGTTCACATCTCAAAGTAAGAATGTCAAAGATATATATGATATGAATGACAGTTATTTTTGGATTACAAACAGCATATAAATTCAGTTGTATTTGCTTTAGAATTTCGATTCTATTTCTATATTAAGAATTCCAAATGAAACTGAAATATTTATTATCAGATTGGACGATACTGAAATGCAAAACCTTCAAAGTCAGTTCGTTAGGAAATACTTCTGTTTTACGGTTGAGAAATTCAAGTTATTTTTCTACAAGTTTTTGAAACTATATTTTCAATATGTTTTGAAAAATGAAGTTTTATGTCGAAAAAAAATCCATTGATTTAATAAGAGTAAATGAAATATTGAGATTACCGAATGTAATCAATGGTGTTACATTTCTCAATACTCAAAAAAGACTTGTTGATACAAATCATTTTGCAAAACGGCAATATTTATACGAGATCATGTAAGTCTAAAAAATTTCAAATCGTCAAAATAATAATAATAATAATAATAAATAAATAAAATAAAATACAAAAAAAAAGTCATTAATAAAGGAAATAAAAAAGAGAGATCCAAAATTAGAGACTAGTTGTACATCAGAAGTATTTAAAAAATTATGAGAAACAGTATGATTACAATAAGTATATAGAACACCATTATTTAAATAAGAATAAAGTCAAGCATTAATATTAATATGGAAATTGATATTAAACATTTTTAAAAAAGTATATTAAATTCGATCAGATCAAAAATCTATGAAAAAAAATTGTAATAACATCGAGTTGAGAGACATTTGCAAATTAATAAATAATCTTTTATGTTAACAAATAAACATCATTGTTGAAGGTTTGGGAATGTATTCATATTGAGTTGAAAAAATAAAATTTTTAACTTGATAGAAAAGTTTTTTTATACATAATAATTTCAAATACTTTAGAAACAAAAAAACTTGCAGTGAGTTAGTGATTTTTACAAAAACTAACATTATCCGTTTTATGAACAGTACTCATTGTAATTTGCTTCTAAATATCAGGAAATACATTTGTTTCTAAACCGATTAAAACAAGTTAGAAGAGTTAAAGAGTATATTTAAGACGTGTTTTAATAATAAAAGAAGATACATTATCCATTCCAAGAATCGATTCTAATGGAAGATTTCAATTCCTTAATCACTAAAATCACATCTTCACTGGTAATAGTATCAATTTCAATGAAATCGTAGGAGCAAATATCGTTGATTCCATCATTTCTTTTAAGTTAAAAAGCTAGAGAGTTAAAATAGCTAGTAAAAATATTGGCGATATCGTATCATTTTCGTTGCATTCATTATTGTAGAATATTTTACTAGGGGATGTATTTTTAAAATATTAGCAAATGGTTCAGATATTAAATTATTTGCAGTGATCATTAGCATAATTAAATATATATAGTATAATTAAATTTAATATTGCTCGTAACAAAAAATCTTAAAGATTTAAATTCTTTGACAACAGTTGAATCCCCATTTTTTAACGATAACTTACGAATTATTAATTTCTTTTTACACATTTTTTTTATTTGTGTGTACCAAAAGGAGAAATTATTAAAATTTTTTGAAGATATAAATTAGCTAAAAACATTATTTAAAATATCATAAAAGTTTAAAAACAAAAACAAAACCATCCCTTGGATCAATACTACATATTTAAGAAATCAACTCCTTTAAAGTCATGTTCCTAAATGCTGTTTATATCATTACGCTTATTAGCGTGGACAAGCCTTAAATGAATAAAGACCGACAGATGATTTTCGACAAAAATTATAGATTTATCACCACCATCGATTGAAATATCAAATTATTGGATTGATCAATCAAATCCAAATATCTGTTGTTACAAGTAAAAACAGTTTTAAAATGGTCCAAATTATAAAGATGCATAAAATCAAATGATTCTCTCACATTGGAATTCAAACAATTATCATAATTTCAATAACCAATTATAAGTAAATAAAAAAAATCGTATACAAAACTATTTAACTTCTCAAAACAATAAATTTCCTTCACATATTTATCAATATTAGAAACAGGTCTAATATTTATCAATATTAAAACTATCAAACAAAATTTACAATACGCAAAAGCATCTTTTTCTGCTATTTCTTATTAATTGAAAGTTAGAGATATTTCAGAATCTAACCAGGAAGTTTAATGCTTAAGTTTTACGGAATTAATATTTCAGTTAAACATATCGGAAGGTAATTTTTAAAGCCAAAATGCAAAAAAATCAGTAATTTTAGCTCTTAAACCATGAACATTCATAAAACTTAAGAGAGTCATCTATTAGAAACCGTGCATGTTTAAGACAAAATGTTCAGGTAATTAGGATGATGTTTTTATCATTCTAGAAATCAATTCATGAAAAATCCAGCCATTGTTGAACTTTTCAAAAAAGTCGGATACGAAACAACCGATAGGCCATACTGATAAAAATCCAGGAAAGGATTTTCAATAATTGGCTCAAAACCCTTTTCCCAAACATTCAAGTGAAAAGAGGCTTAAGTCTTAAACTTTAAGCCTTATTACATGAAAGGAAATCTAAATTCAAATTGTTTAAAATGTTTAAAAATAAAATTCACTTACTATTTTCCATTGAAGCTTCAGACTTAGTCTTGATACAAAATGGCTTTTATCCTCAGTAGTTTATTCACAATTTCTAATCTCAGATGAAAGCTGAAGTTGAAGAATGTCCATACTGTCTTATACCACATGAAAATTCAGGCTTTGTCAGTGATATTTTAATTTAAATAGTTAATTTAAAATAAATAAATCGAATTCTTTCTTATATCATTGATGACGACTTTGAATTCACTACTCTTGTCGCTTATTATAGGATTCTTTAACTTTTAATTTACCTTCTGTCAGCGTAAATGTAGTACTATTTGAAGCAGAAGTATATGCATCTGATTTGATTAGACCATTGAAATCTTTTCACATTCACTTGTGATAATAGGTTGTTCATACTGATCAATCTTCTTGATTTCAATATTTGAACAAATCTATTTTGTAATGTCATCATTTTTTTTTACTTTTCGAGAAATAGCAAAACTTTTGTCTTGATAAATAAATCCACCTTTGTTCGAGGCGATTCAACAGAGAATTTTGGGAAGAAGCATTAATGAAATCGCTTCTATATATAATATTAAAATATCAGTTTTTAATTTCCTCAAGTTTTCTTTTTCTTTACAATTAAAAGGCAACATTTAGAAAAATTGAGTTTTTAGTAAAAGAATTCATTTTCCATTCCGCTGAAAATTTATATCGTATGTCGTTCATCTACAAAGCCATATTTCTAATCTCAATTTGCATCTCATTTTTCATTTTATGTTCTTACATCTATATATTTTTCATTCTCACAATACAAGCACCTATAAAACCCTGCGCATATAATGCGAAAACTAAAAATATGTGGTTGAAAAGTCTGATCTTTGTTCAGAAACAGAATCCCAGTTCTAAAATACAATCAACCTATATTTCAAAAATTACATCAACCTATGTTTTAATCTAGAATTACATTTCTGTAGTTATTATTCGCATTTTAATATCTTATTTTTACTTTCTATACGTAGTATAGAGAAATTGCAGTCAGAGGTTTGCCGACGGGGAGGCAGGACAAATCCGACAGGGGGGGGGCAACATGATATCTCTAATTTAGTTTCAAAATAACTCATAATAATTAATTTTATATTTAATTAAAGAAAATAAAGTATTATTTAGTTTCTCTTTTATTCAGATACTGACCCTTTCTTTCATTGTTAAAAATATGTAATATATTTGTAAAAAAAAATGTTGTTCTCAGTTTCTTTTACTGATTGTCAAAATATCGCTAATATTTGAGCCTATTTTTTTATGAGACTCTTAAGATTTAGTTGCACTGAGATCTAATTTTAGAAAAAAAAAAATAGGCTTTATTTTATTCTAGGTTGTAGTATATAGGTAGTTACATAGATTGCATCAGAATGACGTGCCATTCTAAATGAACAAATGCATTCTCTTATCATGGAATCTATATAAAAAGAACGTTGAAAGAAAAAGTTTTGTAAAAGAAACTTTTTCAGAAATCCAAAATAATAAATAAAAAAATATTCGATGTTTTCACCAAAAATTGATTTTTCAGCGTAGTTTCCTACCTAAAATATTTGTTAAATAAAGATTGCGACAAGAGCAGAGGTGTTTCGAATCCGAGGAGAATAAGTGCACATACTCAACAAAAATTTACTATAGTTCGGACACGATCAATATAGAATGTGGAAAAGATGCAATGATGTGGTTTCTTAAGAAGGCTGGAGAAAATATTTTCTAATTTTTTGTATAAACTTACTATTTTATGTAAGATATGAAAAATATTCTTATGAAAAATGGACTGCTTAAACGTTAGATCTCCCTTTTATTTATTTTTCTATATATATTTAGGCTTTAAAAAAACAATGCATTTTATTTTTAAAAAATTAGATCTTGAACATGAGTTCATTTATCTTCATTTTTATTTATGTACTTTCTGACTATTCTATGTACTATTAAGTACTTTCTTAATTCGAAGTTATTACAAGCTAATATTCCTACCAAAAGGTGAGTTTTATCCCCTCAGTTGCATGCATAGACTTTTTTTAACCCCTTCATATGCAATGGCGAGTCTAACTCGCATATGGAATTATTGAATTTTAAATCTTAAATCTGAAATTAAGTAAAAGCATTCAGTAATTTAAAGTGCTAAAATCACTTGAAAATGCATCATTACCTCAAATGCCCTTATATTATTCTAGAGATTAAAATAACAATAATTTTCCCAAATAATATCTGCCATCTAATTAGGAAGTTAAGTAAATTCGTATGTCAAGGGATTAATGTGTTATTTATGAATATTCTAAAAATAACTATTTTAATCATCTTTTTGTCATCTTTATTCAAAGTTTATTAAAAATTTCGAAGCATCTGAATTTATATAGTTTTTGCCGCGAATAGAAATTGAAAGAAAAATATATATATAAAAATGATCCGTTCACCAATTACATAGTCATAATATTGAATAGAGAGTCTGAAGATAGGTAATAATTTATTTATTTAACAAATTGAGTGCATACTTGGGTAGACTCTTTTAGTGTAGCTAAAAAGCTATCATACCACCAATATTTATTTATTTTTGTCGTCAACTGCAGTCGTAATATTTCTTTAGTGTAATAATTGTAGCCTGATAAATTAGATTGCAAAAGAAAATATATTTTACTGTTAAATAAATTTAATTTACAATTATACAAATTACTTACTTCAGTAATTTATAATGAATTCACATAATGTGGCTACAGCAATATAACTCTTTTTAGATGCATATTCACAAGAGTGTCAAAAGGAAAGAGTGTTTTGATAAATTTAATTTAACCATCCAACTAGATTTCAGTCAAACTATTCTCATAGTGAAATGAATAAAATAAATTTATGAATTCGTTACTGAGGAAGTAATAATTATATAAATAAGATGACGATTAATTTTAGAACTTGAATTTGAATGATGAATTGCGAAAAACAACTCTATCGTTTTATTCATGAATAATATAAAAGCGTCAATTTCTCTAATAATTCCAATGGAGGTAATCGAAGAGATGAAAACTATTTTTTTCCATAATCTGTAATAAAATCTTATCTGAAGGACAAATATTAGTCAGGAAAAATGTTACGTCTTATTCATTGACCGGCTTATTGATTATTCTGCTAAATTTAAATTAAATGCTGATTAAACATTATGACATATAAATAAAATGACTGAGAATTTGGACTCGTTGACAACCATTCGAATTGAATTCTTAGCCGACCGATCGAAATGTTTTGACAAAATGGGACATGTCTTAAGGCTTGTAGCTTATATTGTCAAAATTAGTGCAAATTAAAAGCTTGATGAATGACATTTGAATCAAATGTCTGAAAATCTGCGGGTAGAGTCTTCGACATTCATCACATTCAGTTCATAGTACGTTGTCCAAAAGTTGTCGACAGAATGCGATATCTTACTCACTTGTCGGATATATTGCCAAATCTAGTGTAAATTATAATCTAAATGAACGACATTTCAATCAAATGTCTGAAAATCTGCAGATTTAACGTCTTCGGCATTCACCGCATTGAGTTCATTGTCAACGACTAAAAATTGCCAACAAAAGGAGAATATCACCTTGTCGATATCTTATTCACTTGCTACCTTGTCGATTATATTGCCGAAAGTAATACAAATTATAGTCTGAAAATCTGCGAGCTTAACATCTTCAACATCCATTGCATTCATTTCTTAGTTCGGTCTGTCAAAAAGTATCCGCAAAATTCGGTATATTAATGGCCTACCGCCCTATTCATTATTTAGCCGAATATAGTCAAAATACTTTAACCGTTACTTGGGATACTTGGACTGTTTATAATATATTAACTAAGACGGATTTTAAATAATGATATTCGATAATGCGCAACTCTCTACAACCGTCTTGAAACGGCGAATACTTTTGCCGATGAACTCTCAATAATAACTCAAAGCAATTTTGTGTTAGACAGTTGAAATGTGATATACCAAATGTGCAGATTTCTATCAAATTTTGAGTAAAATCTTATCAAAGGAAATCCGTCTATCCGGTTGTTCTAATATAAGTTAACACGGTAACTAGAAAACGAAGAGAGCTGGATAGATAAGATTCGGTACCCAGATTTAACATCTATAGTGTAGACACCGGTTTGGGCCAAATCAACAAAGGTTGATTGTCTATCAGTTTGTACTTTCAGAAACATTTAAACACGATAATTCAAACACACAATGACTTACATTCATCAAATTTAGTATGGGATTTTAGTGATTACAAATGAAATTTTTCTGTCAATACTGTATTTCAATCGATTGAGAAAAATGTGTCTAAAGCACAAATTCCAATTTCGAATATTCTTAATCACATGCCAGGAATTAATCGTCGCAGAATTCGCCAACGATGGCATGATAGATTCAGAAATTTAAAAAAAAAATGTTAGATTCAAGCGAAAAATTAATATTTCGTAACTATTGTACGCCAGTCTCATGCAAGCCGTTCCCTAGCACGACAAGTTTATCATAGAGTATGCTGGAAAACTTGGGGAGACCACAACCGATGGTCTTCCCTCCAGCTGTTGCTCTATATATACATATATCATAGAATTAATATTCATAATTGAGCATGCATATTTAATCGCAAATAATTTTTATCAAACCTCTATATCAAATTGTCGACGTATTGGCAAATAATGTAACATGTCAGCTGCACTTGATAGAAACAGTTTACCATCTGTAAATTATTCCTTACAATTTTTGAATAAATGCCATTAACGGCTTTCAAGGACCTCGTGCAGGGTTCGGTATTCCTTTATTTCACGTATTTTCCTTTATTTTCTTCATTTCATGTCCGCCAAAACAGTTAAGAAGTTGTTATAACTATTGAAATGCGATGGATTTCTGTCGGCAGCAATTTACGTTTATCATTATTACCAGAATATAAAATAAATTTTAATTTTACTTACATCGACATTTTCAATTTTACATAAAAATCGTATTTTTAAAAAAATAAAATTAATATTTATGTATGTTTTGTAGTTAATTGAATAGAGAATTTAAGATATCTGCTTTTTCCCCCTCGGCATGTGTCTGTAGCAATTACAATTACGAGAAATAAAAATAATCTTGAGAGGTTTTGATAAAACAAAACATTAAAATAATACGATATAGATAAAATGTACTGTAGGAAAACATTAGTTATCATTAATCAATGCTTAACTTTAATATTATTTATTTTTTGAAAAAAAAAAGATACCTGTATATTGATTTGAGGGATTGAATTATTGAATATTTATAATTAAAAAAAATATTCATTTGTATGTTCATGTCTATGATTCTTTATCATATTTACTAAATGGTCTAAAAAAGACAATTTCGTGGATACTGTTCGGATCTTTTTTTCTTAAGCAATATAAAAGTACTTTCTTCGTCTCGATTTACATTGAACCTGAAAGATAAGACGAAATCAACAAGTGTTTAAAAAACTACCATAAAAAAACTATTTCCAATGAATAGATTCAGGATACTTCGGAACAAACCTCCCTTAAAATTACATTAAAAGGAAATTCATCTTTCGCTCCATTGTAAACGGTGCCTTTAGAGCACGCGCTTCGGGCCACGTCAGAGAAGGCACACACATACATACAAAAAAAGTAGGGTGGTCGCCGAATAGAATAGGGTGGAGAAAAGGGGGTAGCGAGAGTGAGAACAACTTAACAATGGTCCTGGGAAATCAGAAGCAACTTAATCGGGCAATTTGTCGAATTCAGCGTAGTTCCCACGATTTGGAAAACGCGTTTCTTCATTCTTTTCGGCGGCTACCTGTTGTTCGCAACGACAATTGTTTTTGCCCTTTTCTAATCGTGGGATTTTGGAGTTTTATGCCTTCTTTTTTTCTCCAGAAGAAAATTTGCTCGCCACAGGTCATTTGTTTAAAGGGAGGTGTGAAGTAAAAGGAAAAGGACTGTTTTTATCTGATGCTATATTGACCTTTCCTTTCAAGGCAATATAAATGTTGTATAAACAGAATTCTTTCCCTGTGCAGTCTGCTGGTACAGGTGGTGTATTAATAAGTTAGCAGAATTAAAATTCTGTTTCTGTAATAGATAGTTAATACCCGATATTACCTGAGATAGAACCATCGATTCAAAGACGAACTTAATAGTTTTGCTACATCACCCCACATCATTTTTCCATATGTGATGGATAAGTTTAATCTCTTAATTGATTTGCCTCATTTATTATCTAATTAGATGATACCTTTCATTTCGAGAAAATTTTTGAGTTATTGATTTAATTCAGAATCCATAGAATACTTGAGGTATTTGTGGATTATGTGCATTGTTTTAAAGTCGAAAGATAGCGCCTTTTAATGATTTAATTTCAATTTATAAGGTTGAGAAACAATAATTCAGTCTGTGACTTAGGGCACTTTGATTAAAAGGTTAAATTACACCTCCCTAAATAAATAAATAAATAAATGGTGATCGATCACTATTTAATATATCGTGACATTCACATATTATCGTGATCGAGTACGATCACGTGAGTCCATAAAATCACAATTTAATATATACAATGGGGATAAAGAATAGTGTGAACGTGGATTGGGAAACGACTTAATACGTTTGATACTCTGCTCATAAGTGTTCTTGATCCTTAGATAATCGATTGATGATAATATTCAATTTCGCTCAGTTTGTCTTAACGGTAAATTTATATTAATCTAGCATTGTAGGGTTAATAAAATCACACATGCGCAGAAAGAGAATCAGGCAGAACAGCATTTTACTTCTGTCCCATCGAAAATAGTATTATCAATCGACCAATTTACAGGCTGCAAAAATAAATATTTATCTTAAATACACGTTATGGAGTGTTTTTATACAAACAAAATTGTCAAATCAGTAAAATCATCATATACTGAAAGGGACAATTACATATGTTTCATTGGGACAAGTAATTACGACTGTCAAACTAAACGTTTTCCTCTTTTTGCGCAGGTATGATCTTCATGGATGACAATATGGCTTGAAACAAGGTTTAAATTACACCGGCATTGTAACCGTCTGTAAAATAATGCATGCATAGAAAAAGCGAGTGGACAATAGCAAATACTAATCCCGTTGGTGCGACTATATTTTGTTGTACCTTTTCTACGCATCTTTTATTGTAAGCACATCTTTAATGCTACTGGAATAAGCTAAGAATAAGCAGTCACACAGTAATGGCGTAGTGATTGGGGAGATATAGATGCTCTAGTCTTAGAGGATACTCTTAATGCTGTGTACCAATTTCTGAAACAAAATGGAGAGTGATCATAAATTCTTTTCCTGATTATGAAAAATGATTGTAAAAAAACTCTTATAATTTTCATGTGATTGTTTTAATATATAATATAAAGGCGTTTATAAAGTTTTTCATTAACCACTTAGGTCTGTAAATTTTATTGTGAGAGCCTTTGGTTAAAGCGGTATTCCAACCTTAACTACTGATAAAGAGGTAGTAGATTTATCGATCGCAGTAATTCCAACTCTCTCCACGTATCCACCATTTCGGCTGTTATACAGGGTTCAGTATCTATGATCCTTAACTTTGAATGCATCAGTATCTTCAACTATCATTACAAAACATTCTGCCACGAATCCCCAAATTGACAGTGAATAGTAATGGTCAATAAGAATTTATGGAACCATAGAAAATACCGAACTTTCACTTTCGATAACAATCGAATGTAGAACCACTATTTCTGCATTTGTTGCTTTGTCTATTGGACTAAAAACGATTAAAGAACAAGACATTTCTATAGCAAAAATGTTATAGTATTATTCAATGGTTCTTTCGTAATTCTATATAATTTCCTGTGTAAAGAATTGGTGGAAAAAATAATACCTTCTACTCTACTCTTCTAAGCCACTAGTGGCATCCATCAGAAATAGGTGGAGGGAGGGAATTTTGTTCCTAATGCCTCTTACCTCTGTTACGCCATTGAACTAAATAGATCGTTGGACAGTCATCACTTTTGATAGATTCGGTGAAAATCTGACACATATTCATAATTCTCGTAATAAACCAATACACAGTATTTAATGAATGTTACCAATTACGTTTCTTAGCTATCCTGTTCAAATGCTCAGGCTTCATGCACTGCCGCAACGATCTGAGGGAAAAGGGGACATTGATTCTCCAGGTACCCTTCTCAGAGGCTGTCCCCTGCAAAATGCACCAACGGATATAAACAACAGCACATTTTTTTTTAAAGTCAACTATGACGAAGAGGCGTAAAAAAAATAATACTATGAATTGAGCATCATTAACATTCACTAAATCTCTCATGACGACTGGGGTGAAATAATCCTATTGTATCACTTACCAGCGCTATGCCACTCGGTTCATACTAAGGATTTCGTCCCAAATTCAAATTAAGCTACAATTTTAACCAAACAACTGCTGTCAGATTTCACCCGTCAAGTTTATTTCGTATCAGAGTACTCAGATGGATAGGCACACAGATATAATCTCTTAGTAATACTGTAATATATGTATGAGTGTGTGTGGTAATGTTAAGCAAAAGGATGAATGAATGAGTTATGCCATATCATTCAATAATAATTCCTTTACAGATAAAAAGAAAACGAAGACTCCAATAATATCCAGGCTTAAAGAAATATCTTTTTTTTTTATCAAAGTTTAAATAAAATTAACTATCAGGTCTCAGAAATGTGGGATCACAAAGTCTAAGTGCTTCGCCCAAAACATTCATTCTTGGCCCATATGTAATTCTAAATTTGCGTTTTATGGCCAATGTATGTTTATATGCATGAAGCATGGTATTCATCAAAATCTCATGGTCGAATCTTTTAATTACAATATTTCCTATATTTCGTATGTAAAAATTACAAAAGAAAAATAAAAGAAATGTTTCACAAACATTTAATTCGAATGAAGGCGTATCTTATCACAGGATTTATTTCACCCACTTTTAACAAACAAAATACAGCGATAAACCGGGCTCTCATAAGTGACAGCGCAAACAAAGACATCGAACTTTCGGTGCTGGGAATCCGAGTGCATGAGAAAAAAATACATCACAATTCCGTGGGAAAGTCAAAAGGATCGAAAATCCTCGCTTGTCCTTTACCTTTATCAGTGAAGTGGACTTTATCTCCCTTTTTAATGATAGCCACCAGCACAATACCCGCCGACGATACCTTTTATTGTTTGGATGTTCAAATCGGTATCAGTACTTCAGCGGATCAAAATATCGAAGAAAACTACCGTGTGAAATGAGGAGATAGCGTTTGTTTGTGTGTTTGAATTGTATGAAAAGAGTTAACTGCTTGGATTTGTGTGTACTGAACAGCATAAAAAAACTTTGATTCATAGAAGGAAATGGTTATATGAAAATAATTAAGGTACGGACAAGGCAGGATTGATATAAGATTATCTGGCATGCTTAAACAAAACAAAAAGAAAAAAAATCATTTGTCCTTAGAAAGGAATACCAATATATAGCAAAATGTAAACAAATTTTACACACACACACAGGCACACACACACACATTCATATAGACACAGACATTCATACACATACACACACATGATCTGACCGTACACACATATCCTTTTAAATTAACTAAACATTCTAACTATGTGTAAAGGAAAAACTATTTAGCAATGTGCTTATGGAATACGATAACTCTAGAACGTAAAAAGCTAAATGGGTGATTTTAGCATAATCTCTTAATACGAAAAGTTTAGATAGGAGTGTAATTTTGGGGTGATACTGATGTGGAGTATAGGGCTAATGCGACCGTGTATACGTGAACAAGATATCTTTAAAACGGAACAATTCTAATAAATGAAATTCCATATGTACCTTTGATACCATATCAAATTTTGTATTCAATTTAGAAGTGAGAAGTCTCAAATGCGTATTCGATAACTTTCTCTATTCTACAAATCTCAAAACACAAGATATTATGCAAATATACGAGTAAGTTTGATTCCGAATTTTCGTTTTACTTTGATTTGAGAGGATTTGATGTTGCTTAAATAGCATAATAATCTGAATGAAAATAAAAAGGAATGAATAAGTTTATTTGATTAGTTAAAAAATAATGAATCCTTAGAGAATCAAAAATTAAAAGTATGTTTCATTCCTATTAGTAATCTCTGCCACTAAGAAAGGACAATGTATATTAGAGATCTAAGAATATATTGTTTGACCTGGAGCTACTAAATTCGACAAAAAATGTGCTTTAAAAGGTAAAAATACGCATTTTGAAGCATTTTTTAAAAATTTGATCAGAATTTTTTCATTAATAAAAATGTAGCATGATTTATTAAGCCCTAAAATATTATTCTACAAAACTAATTTTCAAAAATTTTTAGACTATATATGAAAAATTACTTTTTGATTGATACCAATTTAAAGATAGCGAGCAAATTTTAAGCTGAATTTTGGCAATTATTTAAAAACCTTTTTATTTTGCGTACCTGTCAATGATAGATTCATTATTGTAATGAAATTAAAAACCGTTTTCATTGCTTTATGAAACATTTAACCACATGATTTTCTTTCCTTGTTGGAAGCTTTGTAAGAATACTCTGTTTAATGCCATTACAGTGTATACGAGGAATAAGAAAACAAAATTGCATTTGCGCAAAAAACAACGCCTATTTTGGAATAGAATACGCAGATCCTTCAGTTTTTAACCGCACTAATATGCTATAGGATGGACTGGATTAAAACAGTTCATGCGTACAAAAACAGAACAAGTGTAAGGCTATTAAAATTACTCGACTTTAATATTTATTAGAGTTTGATGATTTTTTGAGGGGATTATGAACATTTGTACTTATCTGGTTTAATTGAAATTTAACCTAATTAATATTCCGGATGAAATAGGTGGTCGCCAGAGACAGATAATAAATAATAATGGGATCCAGAAAGGATTAACAATTACAAAATATTCTCACAGTATATTTAATATTCGAGAAAGCATAAAAATAAACTGAATAAGCGGAAAGAAGACACTTAAAATTTGTAAATATTTCTCACATAAACTGAAATTCAAGAATTAAACGGAGGGTACTCTGGGGCAAATCGTTGCCAAATAGCATTACATTGCATAAATTCTGCGGCATATTTTTCCATTCCTCTAGACGAAAAACATTTTCAGAGAAACGATTTCCTTCTTTTTCGTTTCTATAACCGGAAACTACGGTAAACTCGTTATTGTGTTCCATCCGTAGAGTAAGGTGCATATAACAGGATCACAATGCGAGAAAGTCGCTGAACACAACACGTAACTGTTCCTCCCCAGTTGAATCCTCAACCGTATCGGAATGTCGGGTGCAAGGGAAGTTGATCTTTTATACGCTCTTTTGAGAAAAAGGTATTTCTGGAAATCACACACGATTGAATGGGTCGCATTTTCCCACGGGCCATGTTTACCTGGAAGACAGGTTACTGAAATTGAGACGTATGTAATCTTCGCGTGCAATTTCGCACCATGTTAAGTCTACGTAGTTGTTTGGAATAGAGAAGTTTTTTGAACAACTTATTAACACAGCTAAAAGCTAAAGCTATAAAGCTAAAAACTTTAGTCCTCTAATTCTTATATATTGGTGCAACGTTCTCATTAAATCAATTCATCACCGTTACTTTGAGATCGTTGCACGCCAAAACAATTATAATTACTAAATTCATTTAAATCGAAACTCGTCTTATTTTTCATAGTTGCTTAAAAAGTTTAAACTCAACTAACATCGTTTTCAAATTATTTAGTTATTGTTGCATTTAATAAATTATTGCCTATAAACAATAAAAGGTTTACATTTGATAAATTATCATCTGTTGTGTGTTACGTACGTTTGGTAAAGTCTATTTAAAATAGTTAATATTTACTTCCATCTAGCAGTACTTATCCTTACTCATTGGTCTATCAATTAAAAATTTATTTAACTTTAATAATAAACCTTTAATTTTATTATTTTTTATTAAAACAAAAATATTATGAATATTTGCATGTGTTAAAATTTTTATTTGCTAATCAATGACTTGTTCTTTAGAATCACTTCTGTTTATCTTAATATATTATTTTGGAAAAACGCAAACTCTTAAGTGAAAAAAAAAATCTTTTGATTACGATTTTGTTTCACTTTATTTATTAGTTTTATTAAAAGATAAGTTCGGAAATGAATGTCAATTTTTTTTTCTTTTGCTCTCTAAATAAAATAATAATAAATAAATTAATAATAAGTAATAAGCAATATATAAGTAAATAATAATAATGAATAAGTAAACAATAACAATAAATAAGTTCTCTGAATAAAAGCTCTCTCTCTCTCCTTTTTAAATCGTTAAATATATTTTTTAAATACTTAAATATGTATTAGATTTATTATTATTATTACTTTATTTTATCAAAAACTTATCGAAAAATGTAGTTTATTGAAATGTATTTCACCATGACAATCTATTTTTAAGACAGTTTATTTTTAATTGTTTGAGTAACTAGTATTTTCAATTAATTATATGTAAAATAATGGTGATTTCACATAAAACCTATGTCTCAAATTATCTATGTAAATCAAACACGCACAATAGAAGTACTAATAACAATAAAATTTTTTGCTCTGTGTAAGAGAAAAGAGCTCTTACACAGAGCAAATAAAATAAAATAAATAAAAATTTTTGCTCTGTAATACTCTTACAATCAGCCGTAGATTATTGTAACCAATGAAATCACCGCTTTCCCTCTCATGATACTCATCATTTATGGAGTATGAAAGAAATTTGGGTCAAATTTATTTAAAGTTTTCAGAAGAACAACAATTTTCTATTTTTATTTTCCTCCAAAATTCTCTATCAATGAAATTATTTTAAGAATTCTTACTTTCTTAATCTTAAAATATATTGGGTTGTTCGGAAAGTAATTTCGTTTTTTCCCGACAGAGGATTTAATTGTTTTTTTTGCACCCAACTTCCCATTTAAGCCGTATAATTTTTATATGCTTTGAGAACTCATATAGCAAGGCTTGTGTGTGAAAAATTCCAATTAATTCTACGCAGTAGTTTTTGGTTGGTGCCCTTTTAAATATGGAGAGCGATAAGCAGCATTTTCGACATATCTTACTGTTTTACTACAGAAAGTGTAAAAATGCTGTTCAAGCCAGAAAGAAATGGACCGATGTGTATGGAGAAGGTGTGTTGACAGTACGCCAGTGCCAGAACTGGTTCGCTAAATTTTTTAGACGGTAAAACCTTCACCTCAAATGAGGAGGTCAAAAACCACCTCGATCAGTTTTTTGGCAGCAAAGACCAAAAATTTTACGAGCGTGGAATTATGCTACTACCAGAAAGATGGCAAAAGGTGTTGGACCAGAACGGCCAATATATAATTTAATAAAGTATTTGTTTATTATACGAAAACTGCCTTTCATTTCCACACACACAAACACACACACACACACACACACACAAAAACCGAAATTACTTTCCGAACAACCCAATAAATATTTTATAATGGGACCACTCGATAGACAAGTGAATTATGATTGAATACACGAAAGGAGGAATTATCGAATAAGCAACTGCCTGGGGGTTCATGACTTTGGAACGTCCCGCGGTATGTACATTTTATCTGCTGTGTTTTAAAAGAAATTTTTGTGCTTTCATTTAATTTATCAGAACTATGCATATGAAATTATGCAAGCTATTTTCAAGTTTAGTTTAAATTTCAGACCATAATTTCTAGGCTTTTTTCTATATTTCCAAATTTATTTTTAGATTTGATGTAATTCACCTTTTCCTTTTCTACTGCAGCTGGCAAAACCTTGGCAAAGTTCATATTAGTATAGCTCAGAGTGTTTGAAAGGGCATTTTAAATTTTCAATCATTTTATTTCAACTTACTTCTATTGTTTTTAAAACTCGGAATATTGAAGCTAACTCAATTGAAAATGACCCACAAGTGAACGCTTTTTTTATTTCATTTCCGCTTAAAATTTTAATTAAAAAATGCTTATACAGAAACTAAATAAAAATCAATTAAAAGGAATCTGGCTTTGGAAGTTAAGGAAGAGAAAGGAGCCTCTAAAATATACAGTACTTAAAGGACCCAATTGCGGTTAACCTCGTCTTAAAATAATTAATGTGACATTTCATTAAAATTCTTTAAAATGGAAATTAAAAGCTTCTAAGTAATGTGCGAGTTTTTCTTGTTTACTCTGATCAAGTTGTGTGTTATACTTTCAATACATCATTACGAACAATATGATTTAACCTATCCCACTAAGCGACTGATTCATAATAACTGAATCTCCCGGCCTAAACTGCTCTTCATAACCCTCAAGGGCACGCATTCTACCGCGAAACGGAAAACCCCTCTTTAGAACACAAACTCCGACAGCATGGAATGAAAAATAAAACAAAAGAAAGAAAAACACGCTGACCTCACTTGACAAGATCGAAGACCTCTAACAGCCACCTTTAAACTCGGCCATCGAAACAAAAGGAAGGCAACAACGAGGGGGGCGGAGGAATCGCCATCTATATCCTTTTGACCTTCCTGTCACCGCATCGAAAACTTGGCAAAACAAAAAGAGATTAAAAAGAAAACGGCGTTCGAGGATGAGCACGAAGTGTGGGAGTAGACGCCACCCACACAACAATACCTGGTGAAATGGAACTTGGACAATCGCAGCTTGCTGACACGAATTTCCTATGTGTTAATGCCATTCATCGCTCTGTGACAGGAGAAAGCACGCTCTTCCCATACCTTGCCGGGTTCCCAGGCGGTCCCTTGAATAAGTTCCAAGAACTGATTATTTGCCGGAACAGCACTGACGGGAAAGGTTTAATCGAAATTCCGATTCTCAAAGACCTTCGTTCATGCTATTATATCTATTGTAGTCATTAGAATCTATGAACATCGGGAGAGACAGGGTCGGATTTTCAAAATCCAAATTCGAAAACTTACTTCTTTTAGACAGTATCTAACTTGTAATAATTTTAAACTGACTTCGACATAGGGAAAATTTAACATTATGACAGGAATACACTCCTTTTAATTTTTTAAGGATTTCCCTTATAAAATTGGAAATGTTTATCAATTTAGAAATGAATTCGCTGTCTTCGGTGACCACCTGTTGAGCTAAAACATTAATAGCAATAATTTAGTAATATCAACCATTTTTTACGAACTATTCATCGCACCATATAAAAGCTCTATTTTTGGCTGTACTTGCATAATAAACATGGACTAATCTGATTGGTTAACTATACAATCAAGGTGCCGAAATCGACCCATTTATTAAGGTTTTACTTTCAAATGTTCAAAAAACAGAGAGCAGGTCATATAAAATGAAATAAATTAATTAAATAAATGAATAAATTTATTTCAAATGCTTTAATACAAAATAAAAATTTGCGAAATCGGAAATGGTTGGGGCTGGAATATTTTTCTGTCACGGTTTCTCCTCTCTCATAAAGAAGTAGTATTTTAAAAATTTCTCGCGAAAAAAGAAGGCTGCCATCAATAGACGAGTCATGTGCTTTTAGACAAAATAAAAATAGACGAAATCGGGCCAGTTGTTGGATTGGGAAGCAGATTTTTTTGTTTGGTTTTGTTCCCTAATTATTTAAAATATATATAAAAAATTTATTGAATCAATTTGAAAATTATGATGTTTCAAGTCCCTCCACTTTATTTATTTATTTTACCGTTTTAAATATCTTGCTCTGAATGCCCCGTGACGTAGTGAAAGTAAATGGTTCCAGTGATATAGCATTTTTTCTCCTTATCATCCTATTTCTCTTGGAAATGGCATTGATGAGTTGTGCTCCCTTTTGTAGCGGATAGTATTATCACCAAAGCGCTCCTTAAAACTGACACCCATATCGTTTATACCCACCTCGGTCCATGATGGCTTGCCACTGTATATAAAGTGAAAAAAATTATTTGTTTTTATCTTTTCTCCTATCCGTGTTATGAATATGTAATTGCAAATGCTATCTGATCTTAGTAAAATGTAATACATATCAAGCTTGATTCGAAATCCAATCGCAAACGCAGGTTTTAGTTTTTCGCAATCGATGCTAAATGGGTAAATTATTAAATTCAATCTAAAAATTAGAATATTTGAATGGTCATTCCAAACGATCTTACATAGAAAGTGTTGATCGTTTTAATGAATGAGTCCGAAAATAGATAATATAAAAATTCGCCCATAAAATGATGAAAAAATCCTTTCTAATATCATCTTTGGAGGTTCTTATTAATAAAAGAACAATATTTTTTTATTTATTAGTTTCAAAATACTTTAATTTATCATGTGCAGAATTTTGAGAAGTTGCTTAAATTTAATGTTAATCATCTTACAGCTTGAATTAACATTTTCTTTTCTGTAATTATAATACTAATACCTTTTAGGGAAAGGGATATCTTTATTATTATTCATTAAAATTCTTTACTCTTCTTAAAATTACTGCCCTAGAAATACAGAAAGGATTGCTCTTAAATACAGCTTAGATTAATACTTGATATACCTGTCAATTTGTCAATGAATGTTTGCCTACTCACATTTATGCAATAAAAAAAAATTTCAAACAGAAATTGTAATTAGGTTAACGATGTAATCTGCAATTGCAGAAAACATCACCAATATTCAAGTTAATTACTTGATATTTCAACGTAATAAATATCTAATGAGTTAATGAGCTGATTTTAACATAAATAAAAATCTTTGTGGCCGCGAATGTATGTTCCACTTCTTCTTCTGAGCCAATTTCAACCAGATTTTGTACACTTATTCATAAGATAAGAAAGAGAATACTGTCAACATTCCAAAAGTTAATTTAATATTCAATTAATTAAAATTTAGCTAACATTTTGCCATTTTTCAGCCTTGACTTTGGAATAAATAATCTTTCAAGAAATATTGTAATACTATCTTAAAAACCAAAATTTTATCCACGATATGTTTTATCTTTGTAAAAATTTAGCATATCAATGATACCTATTTCACTGTATTTCTTTTAAATGTTATAATTTTTTTTAAAAAAATTAAACACATTGAAATTAATGTTAGAATGGAACTACTCTATTGCTGTCTTTTTAAAGTTCTGTTTCATTTTAATACATACCTTTTTGCTAGCTAGATTTGATTTAATAATCCTAAAAAATAGCTCAAGCAAATTCTTTGAAATTCAAGCAAACAGTATTAAATCCTTGAGAAAGAATGATACAAATGACGCCAATAACATCCTCTTCAGGCCTTGAAAAATTAATCAATTTTGTGACATTCATCCTTAAAAATGTTGGAGGAAAATTATCCGAAAAAAAAATTTACATCAATATAAAATTTTCAAAAATATTTTCTTTTAAAATATTAATTTCATTTTTGTGTAAATTTTTTTTTGATTCTTATTAATTCTTCAGAAAATAGAATATAGATTATTTTGAAGTGAGGAAAATAGTAGCTGGACAACGTTGCCTTTGAAGTATTTTGCCACTAAATTTTAAAAATTTCTCTGGAATTTGGAACGTTTTTTCTTTATGAGCTTTTTTTACTCAAGAAGTAACTATTAGTAGAATTTTATTCAATTCACTTTTGAATGATTTTTTTTTCCATCATGATGTTTATATTTACAGACATTATGCCAACCTTTAAGCATTGTCATGTTGAAAGTAATGGAAACCGCTTAGGTTTATTTAGGCCTTTAGGGATCCGTTGTGACACAAAAGGAGCCAAAAGGGTATAATTGTCCCAAACTTAATTCTTGATGACTTTGTAAGGACATATATTATTACTTTTATTTCATTATTTTAAACAAAATATCACAAAAATAACTGAAAAAGAAAATTTATCTTCTAGATACCAAATTTTAAATCTTGGACATCAAACCGAGACGATAGTAAGGACTAAGTCTAAGATAAGGAAGACCTATAGTAGTTTAAATTGCCTTGCTATATTTTAATAACGATTTTTGTTTTCATGGCTGATTTCATGCGCCATTGCATTGGTGGTCTTTTTTCCAATAATTTAAAATTTACTATTAGATTAAATTTCAAGATTTCTTTATGAGAAGTTAATTCTTTCTAAAGAAATTTCTTACAGTCCCGATGTTTATTAAGAAAACTATCAAACATCTGTGACCACTTTGTGCTGTGACGTGAATCAAAACTGTTGTAATGACACCGCATCGTAATTAAAAACCCAAATTACATCATCCACCACAAATGATGTCATTTGGACTCAAAGCTGAAGTCTTAATTCCATGAGAGCTATATAATGACTCACATAAGATCACATGATCTCACATTTTATTACTCATTAAGCATTTTTTCTTTTTTGCCCATGACATTTTTTTTGTCTGGTACCAAATTAGAAACAAAAGTAAGAACGTGGGAGAACGCATAGTGCCACGCGGCCGGGGCGCAATTCCGCCGCTCTGCCGTTTTTCCCACAGAGTCGAGCACTTTCCCATGCGAGTGCACGCGACCGTCGCATGCGCCACCTTCTGCGATTCGGTTCCCACTACCCTAATAATGACCTGGATGCGACAAGATCGGCATCTTCTTCGAGCGATGTGAGAAAACACAATAACTTAGTACTCGGAGGTCGGTGATGTCACCAAGGTCGGTTCATGGTGGACGGTGAGAAAAAGCCAACGCGTTCATTCCGTGCCATCTATTCAAAGTTTTTAAATAAGGTTAAATATGCAAGAGTTTAGGAACGGATGTTTTGATTAAACAGATTTGGTAATTTGTATTAGAAACTTCTCGAATAAAAGTTTGATTCTTCGTTGAATTCTATTTTGAGCAGAAATGTTACTAATATTTCTCTTCAATTTGAAACATACGAAATTTTACCTTAAGGACATATTATATTTGATATTAATGATCAAATTCCCTTATATGAAGCACAGTTGGCTCACTTTCACAATTTAATACCATTTTTAACCAATTCATGCCCATTTACGAGATAACTCGTAGGAAACTACTGTAAAATTAAGAGTCTCTAGATTTCTCTGGCCGTGGATGGGTTAATTAAAACTAATTGCCTTCTGGCACAGTATTAATAGTTTTAATTCAGTAATGTAAAGTAACATCGATGAGGTTCAACTTATCACAATGAAAGAAAGTATTATTTTGAACTAGCCGCTTTTGGTGACAAGCTGGTTTTCTGTCAAATATTTTATGTAGCTTGCTTGCTCTTGAAGTTTTTCGCAACTATGTATATTTAAATTTAAAATTTGAAAATCATGTGTTATTTTAAAAGTCTTACACAGTTCCATTCACTGTGTAATACATCTCTATGATTTTCTGTCTTTTCACCCTTTCTTTCAATTTGAATTTTAATTTGAAATGCGTAGCTGCTAAACTTCAACAAATACAAGAATATTTCGCTGCAACTAAATGTTTTTGATTATGATAGAATGTAGAAGCATTTAATTATGTGCAATACAGAATATTTTTCATAATTTGTACAGTAACTTAGAGAATTATTCAATAAAAATATCTCTGATTTGATAAAAAAAATTCAATACAATATAATAAGAAAGCGATAATAATAGTACATTTATAGATTTCCAATTATATTACATGAAAGAAATGCAATGTTCAAAAATGAAGGTACTTAAAAAAAATTTTCATCGTTGTTTAGTTGTAAAGTTAAACCTTAATATGAAAAAATTTCATATAATATATGAAATGCTTGGTTTAAATACAACGTATTCATTATAAAAAATAAGTTGTCATTTTCTACTTTCATCACTAATAATGAACGAATAATTCAGAATGAAACATTCGTAACAACAATGAAAGCGATTTCAGTTTCCTTATCAAAGTGAAATATACTTTGTAAAACATTTTTAAACTTTATTTCACAGATAGATTAAAAAAATAATTATATTAAAAAGAAATTGGCATCACTGATTTTTTTTTTAAATTTTGAGATGAGGTAAAAGATTATTTTTGTATTTCAATAGTTTCGAAAATTATAGAAAAAAAAAAAGTCTAAATTTCAGTTAGTTTCAATTAACTGAAATCCTAATAAAATCATTGTAAAATGCAGCTTTGAAAAAATATCTCAGCTAAATAGCAAAATGTAACAAAATAGCAAAATATAGCAAAATGTATACAAATATATATAGCAAAATGTAAACAAATTTTACACACACATATTTATTAGGAAGCCGAAATGCAATATACTACACAGAAATGAAAATTATCAATCATCTGTTAAAAATTGTATTCCTGTGTGGAAGTATACGAAAATATTTCGAAAGGTCGATATTCTATTTCTTATTCGGATATTAATTAAACATCAATTTAGGGATGAAAATACTGTCAACGATACTTTTCTGCAATATGCTATTTTAATCTAATGTGCCACTTTAATATTCTATAATATCGGTAATTAATGAAGTCAAATAGTGAGTTAATTTATCAGAGTCCCCAATTAAAGAATGTTATTATGTTTCCGCGTTTACTAAGATTGATATTAATGATGGTGATAAAATTGCACATTCTTCTTGGTACAAAATCATTAATTTTATAATCAACAATCGAAAATGGTAATTAACTAATTAACTGATGTAAATTTGATACAAGGTGGTCCAGAAATCTGTTATTAAAAGACATTTATCTTAATATAATCTAATAATGATAATAATATGAAAGTTCAATGCTTTTGGATGAAAAAAAACTCTGAAATATCTCATGCATGATGTTAAAACAGCTTTGAGAATTTCAATTACAATTTAGCTGCTTTTACATAACATCAAAAATTACTTTCTTAATACAAGTTGATAGACACTGAAATAATTTGAATATAATCTTAATATGATCTAATTAATAATAATTATATGAAACTCAATACCCTTGCATGAAAAACTGTAAATCTCAACTGCTTTGAGAATGTTATTCACAATCCAGTTGCTTTTTTATAACATAAAAAAATTGTTTCCTTAATACAAACTGACACTCATTGAAATAATTTGAATATAATCTTAATATAATCTAATCGATAATAAGGATATGAAACTCAATAGTCTTGGATGAAAAACTCTGTAATACCTCATACCCGGTGCTAAAAATGCCTTGAGAATTTCATTCACAATTCAGTTAATTTTTCATAACATCAAAAATTATTTCCTTGATGCAAAATGGTTGGCGTTAAAATGGTTTACTTTGGATTTTATATATTTAAATCAAATACTTTAAACACAAAGTACGTGGTTTCAGTAAGACTCTAGTCTGGGGAAATTAACAAGGAAATCAATATTACAGCCTATTTTTTAAAAAATGATAATTTAGCAAATATTTAACAGATATTTTCTGATGTTTTTATATTTTTGTTTCTTAATTTAGAAGTCTCTGTTCCGCTTGTGAACTAAATTCTCTTAGATCTGTTTTTCTGAAAAATAAAAACAATGTCTTCTTATATAATAAAAGATTATATATGTGGGCCTGGAAGTTTATAAGACTGATCTATAGAATTACAACTATCAAATTTAGCACAAATATACTTTGGAAGATGAGAAGAATATGAATCTCAGAAGGATTTCTGTGAAATTTTAATTGGAACTTGTAAATTAAAAACTAATCAAAATTTCTAAATATTTGGGCCATTGCTTCCGAAAATAGTCTACCTCAAAATTAATATTTGCACTATCTTAAAACTAAAAATAAACATTTTTAGAAAATGTCCTTCCGTCTCTCTATCTATCTGTGACAATGATAATTCAAAAAGGCTTTTATCTAGAAGGGAAAAATTCAGTACACGGTTTTTATATCTAATTTGCTTATTTCTGTCAAATTTTGAGTAAAATCCGTCCTGAGAAAATCTGCCGGGCTGTTCGAATATAAATTAACTAATAATTACAAAATGAGGCCATCTAGATAGATAAAATTCGGTACACAAATTTAGCATCTATAGTGTAAACACCTGTTAACTTTTGAGTCAAATGCAACAAAGAATTTGTTGGTCCGTGCATTCAAAAACATGTAAATGCGATAACTCAAAAACGCAGTGACTTAAATATATCAAATTTGGTATGAGATTTTGTGACAACAAGTGCAGTTTTGTGTCAAATTTTTGTTTCAATTGGTTCGGAAAAACGCATTTAAAACACAAATTCGATTTTCGTATACTATTTACTGCATCCCAGGGATAAACCGCCAAGTATGCGAAAACTCACCAAAGATCACGATAGAGTAATATTTCGTAACTACTATATGCCAATGCCATGCAGGGCGTTCTCTTGTGTAACACCTTTATTAGAGAGTATGGGAGAAAGTTTTTGGGAAAAACATTCCCACTGTGTTTTTTAAAAAAAATTTAGCATTTTTTTTTGAAAACAAGAATTATTTTTATATCATTTCTTACATTAGATTTCATTATTTCACTGAAGCTGAAACCATTCCCTTATTTCATTAGCGCGATTCTCTTTTATTGTTGAAAGTTATGGAAGAAAGGTTCTTTTTTCTCTTCTCAGGATTTTAGTAATGAAATTACATAACAGCGTAACACCGCAATTTAAAGATGAATGACTCGAATAGCTACTTTTTGAATGGCACTATGATATCTTGGGACTGGACTTCATTAGGAAAGTTAACGTATTCAATAAACAGAATAGATGCAAGTTTATTAAAATTAGACAATCATGATATTTATTACAATTTAATGCTTAAAATAAATTTTTCAGAAAAATTATAAGCATTTATACTTAAGATATTTAATTGAATTTAAGCTCATTTGATATTCCCACTGGATCTGCTATCACCAAAGGTAACTAGTAAATAATAAACATAGCTTTGAAACCATTTTTTTAGTGCACAAAAAAGCATGTTTTTTTTAAATTTAATTTTTTTTTTAGTTTTTAATTTCTAATTCATTGTTCTAAATACTGAAATTATTATTTTATTAGATTTACTTTTAAGTGCTGTCAATACTATGGAATAAAAATTTAGTTTCATCGATTATTTGATGATGAAATAGTTTCGAGAAAGTATAATTGTGTGAAATTTCCAAGCTCTGACATGCCAGAAAATGAGTGAAAAACTGATTAAAAAATTCGGTACAACTTGATTTCCACGGCGATCGTGATAATTCGCCAAATCATGTAAAAAAAAAAAAAAAAAAAAAAACCAGCCAAAAGAAGCCAAACTAAGAACAATCATACTTTCTAATTCTAGCTAGGGGTTTTTCTTGGCGTCATTTCAATAGCGATCGCGTTGGAAATCAAGATGTACCCAAGATTCTTCAGTTATCTATCTATATCTATACTTATAATAAAGCTCAATGTGTGTGTGTGTGTGTGTGTGTTGGCGCTCTACAGACCAGACCATTCAACCTACAGCTACCAAATTTGGCACGTGTATACCTTGGAGACCGGGAATGTGCACCTGGGGGTTATTTTTTCAAATTTTTAACTAGAATTTTTTTTATTTAAAAATTAAGCGAAATTTTGACGTGTTTCTGCTATAACTTCCGAAAATATTACCGCACAAAAAAGATTTTTACATGAAGTTAAAGATAAAAAATTTATCTTTTAAATGATACTACTGTTTTAATCTTAAAATAAAATTTCTATTTTTAATGAATTTTTAAATAAATATTTTAACTATGTTTTTCAATAATTTTTTTCGTCAAAAATAAAAATGAGGATTAAGCATGTTTCGCATTCATGAGAAAAAAATAGCTTTTTTCAAAGTGTTGCCATCATATTGATTAAAGCTCTAACTGAAAATAAATTAAATCTTTTTGGAAATGAAATCTGCAAAAATATAATTTTTGTCAAGTGTCTGTAGGAAATGAAACAAATATAAAATATTATTTTTTCTACAAAATAAATTCAAGAAAAATTATTTTATGATCTTTTACACTCTCTATACAGGGTGTTTATTCATTCCCGGATCCATTTTGATGTTTAATGACTCATAAAATAATGAAGATGTAAACAAACTTATGGCATTTATTGATGGAATAGCGCATATATTTTCCTTTTCAGGTTTGAATATTTTTACTTTTGTAAATATCGTCTGCGCGTGTTTTTAATTTCAGATAATTTCATTTTCCAGTCTAAATATCTGTACTTTTCTAAATATCGTCTGCTTATTAATTGCATTTTTCTCTCTTTTGTTTTTGGCAACTATTGAAATGTTATGTTTACTTTTGATGTTTTTATTCTACGTAGTACTTTTGTATGTGATTTTATTCGATCGGATATTAAGGAGAATGCATACACCACAAGAGAAAGCACAGATTTTATGATGGTCATAGAGTTAATTTCCAATAAACTAAATCACTGACTTTTAAGAGTTAATTTCAAATCACTTAAACTGACTGATTTATGAAGATTTGAATATCACTATTCAATAAAAAAAGGATAATTTTAGATTTTTCATCGATCGTTTCAAAGAAAATACGCCAATAAGCGCGCAGGTTTCTCAAGATTAATTGGCCTAAGATTATGAAAATGGTGAGTTTTTCTAAATTTTTAACATTTAAAACTTCATAAATAAGTCTTAGTTGATCGTGGAAAATAGAAACATTCATTCATTTATTTAAAATTTGGTGTGTCTAGAATATTTCTCAGAATATGATACCTTACTGCATTAAATTTAGACTTCATAATTTTTGAAATATATTTATAAGCAGGAACAAAATATTATTATTGATTTCATTTCAATCCTTTTGAAAGCAAAACTAAAAACTGAATTTTATACTGAATCTCAGAAATTTTTGTTGAATTATTGTTTGAGATATTACATAAACTATGAAAAATATTTTGTAGTTAACATAAGACTTAAATACCGAGCGATTCTGTTTGCAATACTCATATTCAATAATAATAATAATTAATAAATAACAATAAAGATGATAAATAAAATAAAACGCTTCGTTTTATTAAAAAATATCTTAATATTAATTGCAATTTCGTCATTTACATTTTTAATTAAAGTTGAAGTTTTACCGGAAATGGCAACAAATTAGCAAAATATATATAGTAAATTGAACGAAACGATCTAAACAATATAAGTTTGGTATGACTATCAAAATTTGAAGATTAAAAATGTTTTGTTTGAGAATCCTTTAAGAGACCAGTTACTTAAAATATTTAATTGAAAATTGTAGCGAGCGGTAATACCGGCGAACCGGCTGGTCGCCAAAGGCGGCTATTACTTATAATAAAGCTCAATGTGTGTGTGTGTGTGTGTGTGTGTGTTGGCGCTCTACAGGCCAGACCATTCAACCTACAGCTACCAAATTTGGCACGTGTATACCTTGGAGGCCGGGAATGTGCACCTGGGGGTTATTTTTTCGAATTTTTAATTAGAATTTTATTTATTTAAAAATTAAGCGAAATTTTGACGTGTTTCTGATATAACTGCCGAAAATATTACCGCACAAAAAAGATTTTTACATGAAGTTAAAGATAAAAAATTTATCTTTTAAATGATACTACTGTTTTAATCTTAAAATTAAATTTCTATTTTTAATGAATTTTTAAATAAATATTTTAACTATGTTTTTCAATAATTTTTTTCGTCAGAAATAAAAATGAGGATTAAGCACGTTTCGCATTCAGGAGAAAAAAATAGCTTTTTTCAAAGTGTTGCCATCACATTGATTAAAGCTCTAACTGAAAATAAATTTAATCTTTTTGGAAATGAAATCTGCAAAAATATAATTTTCGTCACGTGTCTGTAGGAAATGAAATAAATATGAAATATTATTTTTTTCTAAAAAATAAATTCAAGAAAAATTCTTTTATGATCTTTTACACTCTATATATTATTAATCCAATAAATAAGTTTTATTTTAAGGCAAGTTTTGTTTAATATGAACAAGATATCCATTCAAATCATGGCCACACAGCTAATTTGTAAACCTTTAGTAAGACAAAGATCTGTTGCGACATAAATCGTAAATATTTTATTTAAAAGTAGCAAACGATTATTTTAATAATTATAAATTTTATTTTGTAAATAGTTGTGAAATTCAGATTGGCAACAGTGATATTTTTGGAAATTTTAATTTGTTGTTTAAAAACGATGCTAGAATTTTGAATGAAAATAAGTTGATGTAAATTTGATAATATTATCTGTAATGTAATAAGATTCAGTTTCATAATAAGTTTGGCTGCATTCTATTTTTGTTGACGCACGAACACAACAGATTTGCTAAAATGGTTTAAATAGAAAAATGATTATATTTTATGTAACTTAATTCAATAAATGCTCTAATAAATAACGAATTTTTGATTTTACATAAAGCTTCTGCTGTCGAAATCACGAATAACAAAATGCTCTTGAAACACTAATCT
>JAPMOR010039295.1:43834-90276 GCA_026543865.1 Argiope aurantia | reverse complement strand
CGAAAATATTACCGCACAAAAAAGATTTTTACATGAAGTTAAAGATAAAAAATTTATCTTTTATATGCTACCAATGCTTTAACATCAAAATTAAATTTCTGTTTTTAATGAATTTTTAAATAAATATTTTAACTTTATTTTTCAACAATTTCTTTCGTACAAAATAAAAATAAACGTTTCGCATTCCTGGGAAAAAAAATAGCTTTTTTCAAAGTGTTGCCATCACATTGATTAAAGCTCCAATTAAAAATAAATTCAATCTTTTTGGAAATGAAATCGTCTGTAGGAAATGAAACAAATAAGAAATACTATTTTTTTCTAAAAAATAAATTAAAGAAACATTATTTTATGATCTTTTACACTCTCTATATTATTAATCCAATAAATCAGTTTTATTTTAAGGCAAGTTTCATTTAATATGAACAAGATATTCATTCATATCAGGGCCACTCAGCTGATTTGTAAACCTTTAGTAAGACACAGATCTGTTGCGACATAAATCGTAAATATTTTATTTAAGAGTAGCAAACGATTATTTTAATAATTATAAATTTTATTTTGTAAATAGTTGTGAAATTCAGATTGGCAACAGTGATATTTTTGGAACTTTTAATTTGTTGTTTAAAAACGATGCTAGAATTTTGAATGAAAATAATTTGATGTAAATTTGATAATATTATCTACAATGTAATAAGATTTAGTTTCATAATAAGTTTGTCTGCATTCTATTTTTGTTGACGCACGAACACAACAGATATACTAAAATGGTTTAAATAGAAAATGATTATATTTTACTTAATTCAATAAATGCTCTAATAAATAACGAATTTTTGATTTTACATAAAGCTTCTGCTGTGGAAATCACGAATAACAAAATGTTCTTGAAACACTAATATTTTAAATAAAAAGAGTTAATTTCCAATCAACTAAATCGATCACTTAAACTGACTGATTTATGAAAATTTGAATATCACTATTCAATAAAAAAAAGGATAATTTTAGATTTTCCATCGATCGTTTCAAAGAAAATACGCCAATCAGCGCGCAGGTTTCTCAAGATTAATTGGCCTAAGATTATGAAAATGTTGAGTTTTTCTAAATTTTTAACATTCAAAACTTCATAAATAAGTCTTAGTTGATTGTGGAAAATAGAAACATTCATTCATTTATTTAAAATTTGGCGTGTCTAGAATATTTCTCAGAATATGATACCTTACTGAATTAAATCTAGATTTCATAATTTTTGAAATATATTTATAATACGGAACAAAATATTATTATTGATTTCATTTCAATCCTTTTGAAAGCAAAACTAAAAACTGAATTTTATGCTAAATCTGAGAAATTTTTGTTGAATTATTCTTTGAGATATTACATAAATTATCAAAAATATTTTGTAGTTCACATAAGACTTAAATACCGAGATATTCTGTTTGCAATACTCATATTCAATAATAATAGTAATAAATAAATAGCAATAAAGATGATAAATGAAATAAAACGCTTGGTTTTATTAAAAAATATCTTTATATTAATTGCAATTTCATCATTTTCACTTTAAATTAAAGTTGACGTTTTACCAGAAATGACAACAAATTAGCAAAATATATAGAGTAAATTGAACGAAACGATCTAAACAAAAGTATAAGTTTGGTATGACTATCAAAATTTGAAGATTAAAAATGTTTTGTTTGAGAATCTATTAAGAGACCAGTTACTTAAAATATTTAATTGAAAATTGTAGCGAGCGGTAATACTGGCGAACCGGCTGGTCGCCAAAGGCGGCTAGTATTTTAAATAAAAAGAGTTAATTTCCATTCAATTAAATCAATCACTTAAACTGACTGATTTATGAAAATTTGAATATCACTATTCAATAAAAAAAAGGATAATTTTAGATTTTCCATCGATCGTTTCAAAAAAAAAAAAAAAAATACGCCAATCAGCGCGCAGGTTTCTAAGAATAATTGGCCTAAGATTATGAAAATGTTGAGTTTTTCTAGATTTTTAACATTCAAAACTTTATAAATAAGTCTTAGTTGATCGTGGAAAATAGAAACATTCATTCATTTATTTAAAATTTGGTGTGTCCAGAATATTTCTCAGAATATGATACCTTACTGCATTAAATTTAGATTTCATAATTTTTGAAATATATTTATAGGCTGGAACAAAATATTATTATTGATTTCCTTTCAATCCTTTTGAAAGCAAAACTAAAAACTGAATTTTATGCTAAATGTGAGAAATTTTTGTTGAATTATTCTTTGAGATATTACATAAATTATCAAAAATATTTTATAGTTCACATAAGACTTAAATACCGAGATATTCTGTTTGCAATACTCATATTCAATAATAATAGTAATAAATAAATAGCAATAAAGATGATAAATAAAATAAAACGCTTGGTTTTATTAAAAAATATCTTAATATTAATTGCAATTTCGTCATTTACATTTTTAATTAAAGTTGACGTTTTACCGGAAATGACAACAAATTAGCAAAATATATAGAGTAAATTGAACGAAACGATCTAAACAACAGTATAAGTTTGGTATGACTATCAAAATTTGAAGATTAAAATTGTTTTGTTTGAGAATCTATTAAGAGACCAGTTACTTAAAATATTTAATTGAAAATTGTAGCGAGCGGTAATATTGGCGAACCGGCTGGTCGCCAAAGGCGGCTAGTGAGCAATAAAGTGAAAGAGCTAAGCAAAAGCTTTTTAAGATAACAATAATAAAAACTATTGAATAGAAAATCAGTATGACGAATTTGCAAAGTTAGAAGCAATTTTTAACATATCATTGGCAGTAATACGTACAATTATAAGGAATTACATTAAATATATTAATTATTGTTTACAATATATTCTATATTGTTCAGTTAAAAAAAAAAGGAGAGAGAAAATTTCATGCTAACATCAAAAAATTCGATTTCAAGATATTTTATATATTACATTGAATGAGTATACATTGAAGAAGCTAGATGATATAACGGTTTTAGGCCAAAAACATAAATCTACATTATTATTATTTTTCAAATGCATCAACAAAAAGAGATGAGAGGCTAAATGCAGATATAGGCTGAACATAAGCTAAGATTTCTAAGATAGATCGAAAATCATTTGCTTTTAGTGAAGAAAAAAATGTGATATTGAAAAAAGACGACTGACGAAACTGGACTCAATTTCATTATACCAAAGCAAAATAAATTTATTAAATATTATAGAGGAATAAAAAATGGAATAGCTCTCAAGTTAGCATCATTCAGAAAATAATTTTATGAATTTTGAGATAGTGGAGAAAAAAAAAAATAATCGCCCTTGATTTGACATGTTCCCGAATTATTGCCAAAAAATGACATTATATAAAGTAAATAAAAAAATTTCAAAAAGAATGGCAAACTGTCATAAATCACTGTCTTTTTTTTTATTTCTTTTAGAGAATTTTTTTGCTAAGTTACACAGACGCAATAATTTTTTATTACAATTTTAAGTGATTTTTTCATTGGAGGAGTGTACGAATATCGACGAAAAATTTATTATTATTATTATTGAATGTTTTATTTTATACAATAGTAGACATAAGAACAGAAGAGAAAAGAAGTTCATTTTGAAGTTTTACTATATAATGATAGCAATCATCTTTAAAATTCAGAATCATTTAGTTTAGGGATACTATTTTGAAATTTTTCCAATTTATATAAAAATTAATGTTTAAATTATAAGTTTCTGAGAACTTAAAAATAAAAAAGTATGCAAAGCATTTAGATAATTAAAAACAAACAAACAAAAAAAGAGCATATTAACAACAAACCTTTCTGCTTCAGAATCAATCATGGATATCAAGCAAATCTGTTTGAAGTATTATAATTTAAAACCAATTAAATCTGATTATATATAACTGAATTAAATTTAGATCATTTAAAAAATAGAATATCTTGTAATGATATCTTGTATATTCTTAAATTATATTTTACAAAAACTCAATTTTGTTTAATTAAAATAACGTGCTCGAAAGACATTGTTCGATTCTGATTCTTTATCGCTTGGCATTTTGAATAATATTCGTAATGAATTCGTTTTATTAAACTAATAATAAAACTAGAATATAATATCATTGATTGATAAATAAACTAAAAAAATAATAATAAATAGCGATGATATTCGGCAAAAATATTTCATAAGAAATATTTTTATTTATTTTTGCATCGGAATCTTAGCCAGAAATATTTATTTATACTATATAGGAAAAGAAAGCCTAATTTATAAATTATGCATAAGATTTGCTTTAGCTGGAATACTGATTCAAAATTAAAATTCTAAACAAGATTAAGATAAATTATCAAGAATAATAAGAAGAAGAAAGTTTGAAGAAAAAAAGATGAAAAAAGAAAGTAATAAAATAAAAAGAAAGTCTGAATCCATTTTTTAAATTATTTTTTGTTGGAACTGAAATTAGAATTCTTTGCCTGCTTATCAGCTTCCAAACTCTGTTTCTATTTATTGTACAAAATTAAGGCAACGATTAGACTTACTTTTTCGCTTGTATAGCGATGACGAACTTATTAAATTCTTCAACTTTACTTCTGCCATAAAAGAAACAAAACAGGAATTTAATGACATTTAATTTCTTTTTGACATTTATCTTCCTTTCGCACAATAAAAAATAATGAGCAATTAATCATCAAAACGCACATTATCGGGAAATTTAATTTAAAGAACATTTGAGAAAACAATGGATTGAACTTTTAATTTTTGTGCTAAAATAATAAATTAGGTAAAAAAAATTATTTGGATTTAATTACAGCTTTTCTTGATATTTTAAACTCGTTTCTATTTTCTTACATTTCAATATTTATCCCTACATAAAAAAAGTGATAGTTATAAAAAATTTATATTTCCTTCAACTCAAGAATATGAATGTTCAAAGTCTATTTCACGTGCTTCAATTATTATTTACTGTTCTATTATAATGTTTCCTCCATTATGAAATATAATCATGATTATATTTTACTAAGTTATATCAATAGCATTTGATTATATAAATAAAGTTTTTTTAAAGAAATTTTAGACTATATCTAATTGTTGTAAAGTTTTATTATTGTTACTTATAAGTATAAAACCTTGTTTTTAAGGAATTTTTATGATTTTGTTTTATTTATCGTTAGATGGCTATATTAGTTTTCCAAGAATATTAGTTAAGTTTAATTTCAATTAAATATTTTATGTATAACTTTTTTCCTTATTGACTTACATAAATATTTTTAAACAATAAATTGTAATAAACGTTGTAACCATATTATTTTAATAGCCTTGTATCTGCGTTATTTTATTATGCACTTGACCTAACCTTCCTATTGGAATGAGGAATTCTCATGGCATTATAGTATCAGCAAAAAGTAACTATTTGGATAATCTATCTTTTAATTGCGTGCTGTATTTCGAGTTACCGCAACTTTTTTGTTTGTTTGTTTCTATTCCTCCTGGTTTCTTTCCTCTCATAGTTTTCTGCAGTGAAAGGAAGTCAAGAGATTAAATTTTTAATGAAATATTGAAATCAATATTTTAATATCTTTAAAAATGCAAAATTTTGTTTAAAAGTATAAAAATTTTTTTTAAAAAAATTTGCTAAAATTTCGTGAAAAACTTGATGCAACTTGATGCATTCTAAAATGATACAAAATCCTTTTTATGCAACAATATTTTTAGAAATTATCGTAAAGAACCGCCACAATTTTGTCTAACTATTTATTTATGAAAATTCAAATTAAATTGACAAATTAATGCGCATTCCCAACTTCCAACTTTTGTAGCTTAGGATCAAGCGGTGTGTCCTGTGGAGCATAGCATATACACATATGCGCCTTTTGTTTTTAATAGTTACCTCTTTATTTATATTTTTTTAAATGGAACTTTCGTACTCGGAATTAAGTTAGGATAATTTTTTAATATGAATTTCATATTCTTTTGAAAATATTTAAATCACCTCATTAACTTGAATCAATTATTATATTTCCTAATTTAAAATAAATAAATAATAATAATGATATAAAAATACTTTAAAGATAAATTTGTATTTAATTGAAGCACATATAAATAATAGATTTAATGGTGGATTTATTTATGCAAAATCAATGGATATCTTTTTTAATTAAATGCAATTAATTATGAATGAGATAAGATCGTCCAAACTCAGTAAAATCTGGTTAGTCCAAATTTAAATAAATAACAAAAAAAAAATCAAAATACACTGAAGGAAAACCAAACCTAAGAAATAAAACAGAAAGAGGTAAAAAACAATTTTCAAATAAAAAAGTGGTGCATTAAAGATTTATTTCCAATATTTAACAATCTTAATACGTATTATATAACTTATAAATAAACATTAAATAATTATTATTATAATTATTAGTAAAAATTTCTGATAATTTAAGAAATAGTAATTTCACTACATAAGTGATTTTCATAAATTAGTTACATGCTTGATTTTGAATAAAGCGCAACTGACCAATACCAAATTGATGAATTCGAAAAATAAATACTACAATCCGCATTTGAAAAGCTCAGTTAAAAAAAATTGATATTGCATTGTTTTTTGATATTGAATACATCAAATATATAGCAGTTAAGTGTTCAAGAGAAAGCAATTAAAAATATTTAGCTACTCTCATTAGAGATTCAAAGAGCAGAGTTCTAAAATAGCAAAAAACGACAAAAAATCGCTTCTAATAAATAGGAATGGGTACATATGTGTGTATTGGTATTCTATTGGATGCAGCGTTTAAACTGGAACTATTGTAGTTGGGCCAAATATATTTTTAAAGATGGAAATGTGCACTTCAGAGTGATTTAATTTTTTTATAATTTTAATTAGTTTAAAAATTAAGCTTGATTTCAATCTTTCTCAGCAATAAGCCCCGAAATAATATAGCACAAAATTAATCTTTACAGTTTTTAAAAGATTTTAAGGATATCAGCTTAAATGATGCATATTTTTCCTAAATTTTGTATTTATTTATTATTTTTTTCTTTTTGAGTGATTTTTAACAATGGATTTCATAGTTGATTGGAAATTCAAACTGTTTACATTATTTCATCAAATATTTGATTTTCTTACATTATGGAAAACTTAAAACATCTAAACTGTGTTCGATATTAAAACTTAAAAAATCTAAGCTGTGTTCTTACTTCAGGTATAGACAAGCGAAGCTGCATTACTTTAAAACATAGAATTTCGATGAAGTGACTTTTTAATTCTGAGGATGGAGCATGTTCACAATAAACAGAACAAGTGTAAGATTATTAGATTAATATGTCCTAAATATTTATGATAACTTGATGCTTAAAAAATATTATGTTGACAGAATAACGAACATGTATTCATGCGTATGGTATTTAATTAAAATTAAATATAATAATCGTCAGCCGTCAGAGCCAATCAATAGCTAATTAAAATTTTTTGTTTAGCGTTAACTTTAATTTAATCAGAAAGAAATTCAGAATTATAAAAGATATTTTAATGTTATATAAATAAGAAACTCAAAAAAATCAGAAAAAATATATAAAACAGTTAACGAATTCAAATTAAAAGCTTTTGAATTAACCAAGTTCAACCTAACTATTTGCTAAAACTGTTGGGTATTTTATATATATATATATATATATAAAATACCCAATATATATATATATATATATACACGCACACACACACACACACACACACACACACACACACACACACACACACACACACACACATATATTATAATTCTGCCAACATTGGAAACGAACTGAAATAAATTGCCGATGAAATCCTCAATTATCAACCCTTTAGAAATACATCGTTTCTCTCTTTCACATTTTGTTCATATATGTGTAGCAAATGTTGGGAAGAATAGCAATCCTTGAACTCAAAATAATTGCTACCAGATATGTCTGAAAACTGATATCGGAAATCTATTTTGTCTGGATATTTCAAACATGATCGGCACGTGGGACAAGTGCGCAATTTGGAGTGCAAATTGGGTTCAAGGAGCGAATCTGTCAGAAGGTAGAATGGCGTGATTTCGAAGAAAAACATGTCTAAATGATAAGACAGGAATTTTTTTTGTCCTTATTTTCTTTTAAATTTCTTTTTTTAAAAAACCCTAATGGTTATATTGTTTTGCATAACACTGTTGGTATACATGGGACTCAAAAATATTTGAACCAAATTGGAAATCAATTAATTAATTAAAAGATTAAAAAGACCAGTGAAAGTGGTCTCCCCAGAATTTGCTCGCATTCTCATTAATAAAGGTATCTTTCCTCATATGAAATTACTAACTTTGAATACGACTTCGAAGGCGTAATAACATTGATGCGATCCTTGCATAATATTGACGAACAATTGTTAGGAAATATTGATCTAGATTTTTAGTAAATATAGATTTTTACAGAATCCATCTTCGACTTTTTTTTGAATCTCTGCCATGGGATTAATAAAACAGTACGCAAAAATGTAATTCGTATTTGGGCACTTTTTTTCGACTAATTGAAACCAGTACTTGACATACTTGACATAGAACTATAGATGTAATTATAATATCAAATATCAAATTTCACTTAAAAAATATTGCGTTTTTAAGTTATTGCATTTACATACTTGCAAAAGTATCACTAACCGACACCATCGACAGGTTTGATTCAAATTTGAAAAGAATTTACTCTTTAGATATAAACGTACACAGTTTAATATGAGCTATTAATCGAATGCGATCGGCTAACAATACTTATAAAACAGCCGATTAGAGTGTTATTTTAGCGATTAATCTCTAGGACGCTATTAATACAAAAGTACCAAAAAGTACTTGCATGAGAATGCAGTTGGTGAGAGCTGCCTTTTAAAATCCTATTCAGAGAAAAGCAGATGTGTGCTAATGCGAAAGCAATTTTTTTCTCACTTGTTTTATTATTTACATATTTTAATTGAGTCATTGGAACTGAAATTTCTATTAACGATTCTGTTAGGGCTTTAAATTATTCTAATTCGGGGCTGCTTATTAAATCGGCTCTAAACTTGAGGAAGTCAGTTCTAAAGAATTTTAAAAAAATAATAATAATACATACAAGCACGACACAACTATAATTACGTATCGAGCCTACATTTCTTCATTTCTGGTACATCTGGCTAGTACGGGATGAAATCCCCACAGCCATTATTTTTGCTTCAAACAAAGTTATAATATATATATTTTTTAAATATATATTTTTTAAATATATATTTTTCAAAAATGGCTGAAATCTTTTTAAAAAAATAATGATAAAACTTATGCATTAAAAGTTTTATTTTTAAAAGTATTCTTATGGACAAAAATTTTATCTCTTTTTATTTAAAACAAAGATGCTATTAGCCCATGATGATTGAAAGGCATATTATGCACATAAACTTATGCACAGTGCGCATCATTAAACAAATATTTAATAAAATTATCAGTGATGAGTGGTCTCCCAAAAATTTTCCCGCATACTCTCTAATAAATCTGTCATCCCAGCGAACACTTTGCATAGCACTGGTACACATTAGTTACAAAATATTAGCCTTTTATGTGAATTTAGCATTTTTAATGAATCTATCATGTGATACTTGACGTGTTATTTGGCGATTAATCCCTGGCATGCGGTTAATAGCATCCAAAAATAGAATTTGTATTTTACACATGTTTTTTCCAACCAATTGTAATAAAAATTTGATACAAAACTGCACTTGCAGTCACAAAATGACATACTATATTTGATATATTTAAGTCACTGCGATTTTGTGTTATCGTGTTTACATGTTTCCGAAAATACAGACCAACAGACGGGCAATCCTTTGTTGGATTTGGCTCAAAATTTGGCGGCTGTCTGCAATATAGATGTTAAATCTGTGTATCGAATTTTATGTATCTGTTACGGTCAATGTAAACAATCTGTTATTATTAATACTAACCGGTCATTATTAATAAATAACCAAATGAATCAGTTTAAGGGAATAATTTATGAGCATTTATCACATTAACTGGTTATTATTAATAATAACCAATAAAGCTTCGTTAATGTCAGCTTTTTATTTATGCGTTGACAACAGCTAGACAATATTTAGAAAAAAAAGTATTCTAAATATCTTTTTCAACAGATAGATATTGGGATTGTTCAATGGCTAATCCCATCTCTCTGCGTTTTGTAGTTATCACATTGAATTGTATTTAAACAGCCGGACAGACAGACTTTCTTTGAGAGGAGTTTGTTCAAAATTTGATTGAAAATATACATATTTGGTCTAAAGACCGTATACCAAATTTCATACGCCCAGACATACAGAAGGAAGTTTTCCAAAAATGTGTTTTTCGAACTCAGGGAAGTCTAAAACGTGGAGATTCGTCAAAATCACAAATTCGAATTTTTGGTGACTACTTTACTTTCTCTCTATTTTGCATAAGAGAAAGTCAAAATGATGTGTAAACAATTGTTAAATAAGCAGAAGATAAGTTTGAATCAAATTAAACATGTTTCAAAGTCCTATAGATATCCTCAATTTCAGAGTCACTGCCTTTCAATCAATCGTCGTGTGCAGGTGACTGAATGGGATAATGATTGAAGAATTCGTTTTAATTTTTTATAAATTATCTAATTTTGCCAAGAATGTAACCGGAACCATTTGAAAATATAATTCATGTTTTACAAGCTCTTATGGCTCTAAATTTAATGCATCTAAAGAATGGTTTGAATTTGCACAAGCGGATGTAATATAATTTTGCAGATTTATTAGTTGAAAAATTAATTTGAAGTACCTTTATATTGAAATGACTGAAATATATATTGTTGAAACGAATTATAGATAAGATTTGGTTTAAAAAATGTTTAAATAAGATTTGGTTTAAAACTATTGCAATAATTATAATAACAATTTTTTGAATAGTTTATTGATTAACAATGTGGCGAATTTTTCAAAAATTAAGCCAAATTCTATCCATTTCACTAGGTTGCTACGTGTGAAATAATTTTAAAAATTATAAGAATGGATTAATTTATTCAAATGACATAAGATTTTAATTAATATGCTTAGTAAATGAATAAAATAAAAGTAGCTTATTAGTATTATATATTAATATTTTAATAAAAGCTGATGGCGGAATAATTGAAAAGTAAATAAATAAATAATACAAGAAATGCTTTGTTTAAGTAATAAAAGAAACAATAATAAATCATGCAAAAACAAAAACTTCAGCCTGTGCCAAAGCCGTAAAAATAAACAGTAAAATTAAACGAACAAAAATTTATATAATACCTCATTTATCTGAACTCTAATCACTTTCTTCGTTAAGCGTACCAAAAAGAAAGTAAAAATAAATATGCTGATATATACAATTATTGCACTACGCAACGCTTTTACAAAGATACCGCAAATCCTCCAATTACATAAAAAAGGTGGGAGAGACAGTAAAAAAAAAGAAAATGTGAAAGAAAAATCCTAGAAATTTTGGCATCGCAGCAGAAAGTTATATAAATAGGGTGTCATTCTTGCCTCTTTCCCCTCTTTTTTCACATTTTTCGGTCGCCATACCGATAAACATCTAAAGCGCCGACCGCGATAAGGCTATCTACTGGTCAGCACCTCGACTTTTGATTGGCTTTATCGCTTTCCCACGAGTCTCTCCTTAGACGCACACTCTTTTTTTTTATTATTGTTTTTTCCCTTCCACATCCTTCGCTGAATGCTGAAACTCAATCGCCAGCAATATCTGTGTCACAGAACACGGAGAGGGTTGCCAGAAATTTGATCAGGGATTTTCTCTCTCTCTCTCTCTCTTTTCCCTTTTTTTTTCTTTTCTTTTTTTTTTTCCGATCTCTTCAACCTCCTTCAATAGTAAACTGTAGATGAAGCGGAAGATAGCGTTTTTATTTTTTTTTATTACGTTGTCTGTGTTTGTGTGTGTATACAAAAAAGTAGTGTTTGTGGTGGTTAAATTCGACGCAAATCGAGTGGAATTAAGTTTCGCTTCATCCCTAATATAAGCTGAAAGGAGTCAGTTTTACAGAATGCAAGTAATTGTGGTTTTTAATTTAGGATGAGTAATTTTATATCTTCTTATCAGGATCCAGATTCGAGATTAAATAAACTTTCACCTGAAGTACAGAAATAATATGCAAATAAAAATCGATTTTTCGAGTCATAAAAACAGTTTTTTAGATGTTAACAATAAACATTTAATAAGGTGACATATTATCTGTAAATATAAACATGCATATTTAGTTAATTTAGTCATGTTAATTTCCCGTTTTCAAGCAACACTTGAGGTATTTTGGGACATAATTCGTAGCTTTGAACCGCGGTCATTTAGCGAGGGTGGCAGTAACTTCTGTCTCTCACCAATGGGAAGATGGCGAATCGGGTTTCAAGCCTAAAGGCCTCCAGCTTTGAAACCGAGTTTCTGTGGCCGGCGCAGCCACAGAGATATGCATAATCTATACTTATAATAAAGCTCAATGTGTGTGTGTGTGTGTGTTGGCGCTCTAAAGATCGGACCATTCAACCTACAGATACCAAATTTGGCACGTGTATACCTTGGAGGCCTGGAATGTGCACCTGGGGGTTATTTTTTCGAATTTTTAACTAGAATTTTATTTATTTAAAAATTAAGTGAAATTTTGGCGTATTTCTGCTATAACTTCCGAAAATATTACCGCACAAAAAATTTTTTACATGAAGTTAAAGATCAAGATTTTATCTTTTAAATGATACCAATGTCTTAACCTTAAAATTAAATTTCTATTTTTAATGATTTTTTAAATCAATATTTTAACTATATTTTTCGACAATTTTTTTCGTACAAAATAAAAATAAAATTTAAGCTGCATGAGCACGTTTCGCATTCATGGGAAAAAAAATTAGCTTTTTTTCAAAGTGTTGCCATCACATTGATTAAAGCTCCAATTAAAAATAAATTAAATCTTTTTGGAAATGAAATCTGCAAAAATATAATTTTCGGCACGTGTTTGTAGGAAATGAAACAAATAAGAAATATTATTTTTTCTAAAAAATAAATTCAAGGAAAATTATTTTATAATCTTTCACACTTTCTATATAAGGTGTTTTTTTAGTCCCGGACCCATTTTGATGTTTAATAACTCATAAAATAATGAAGATATAAACAAACTTATGGTATTTATTGATGGTATAACTCACATATTTTCCTTTTCAGGTTTGAATATTTTTACTTTTGTAAATATCGTCTGCGCGTGTGGTTAATTTCAGATAATTTCATTTTCCAGTCTAAATATCTGTACTTTTCTAAATGTCGTCTGCTTATTAATTGCGTTTTTCTCTCTTTTGTTTTTGGCAACTATTGAAATGTTATGTTTACTTTTGATGTGCTTGTTCTATGTAGTACTTTTGTATGTGATGTTTTATTCGAGCGGATATTAAGGAGAATGCATACACCACAAGAGAAAGCACATATTTTTTTATGGTGGTCATAGAGTTAATTTTCAATCAACTAAATCACTGACTTTTAAGAGTTAATTTCCAATGACTTAAACTGACTGATTTATGAAAAATTGAATATCACTATTCAATAAAAAAAGGATAATTTTAGATTTTCCATCGATCGTTTCAAAGAAAATACGCCAATCAGCCTGCAGGTTTCTCAAGATTAATTAGCCTAAGATTATGAAAATGTTGAGTTTTTCTAAATTTTTAACATTTAAAACTTCATAAATAAGTCTTAGTTGATCGTGGAAAATAGAAACATTCATTCATTTATTTAAAATTTGGTGTGTCTAGAATATTTCTCAGAATATGATACCTTACTGCATTAAATTTAGACTTCATAATTTTTGAAATATATTTATAGGCCGGAACAAAATATTATTATTGATTTCATTTCAATCCTTTTGAAAGTAAAACTAAAAACTGAATTTTATGCTGAATCTCAGAAATTGTTGTTGAATTATTGTTTGAGATATTACATAAATTATGAAAAATATTTTGTAGTTAACATAAAACTTAAATACCGAGCGATTCTGTTTGCAATACTCACATTCAATAATAATAATAATTAATAAATAACAATAAAGATGATAAATAAAATAAAACGCTTGGTTTTATTAAAAAATATCTTAATATTAATTGCAATTTCATCATTTCCACTTTAAATTAATGTTGAAGTTTTGCCGGAAATGACAGCAAATTAGCAAAATATATATAGTAAATTGAACGAAACGATCTAAACAGTATAAGTTTGGTATGACTATCAAAATTTGAAGATTAAAAATGTTTTGTTTGAGAATCCTTTAAGAGATCAGTTACTTAAAATATTTAATTGAAAATTGTAGCTAGCGGTAATATTGGCGGACCGGCTGGTCGCCAAAGGCGGCTAGTTTTTAATAAAGCCAAAGGCTCAACAGGGTGTTTGTAGGACCTCGAATATGTATTTGTATTCATTAAAATAAGATCATTCAAAATTTTAATTAAAACTTAATCTAAATGTATAGTTTTTCCTCAATAACTTCGAAGCATATTATCGCATAATAATAATCCCTTTAAAGTTCATAAACATAGCTTTACAACTATAACAATTTATTTTCTAAGAATGTTTTTTTTTCCTATTTTTAATAAATTTAAAAAATTATTTTGTATATATTTTATCATAATGCCTATCTTTTTTAGCAACAATATTTATGCATCACGTTTGTTGCGATGATATTAAATACATTGCTTTAAAATGAGCTTTATTTTTGGTGATTATTTTAAAAAATAAAATAAAAAGTATACATTTTAAAAAAATAATATAGAGATAAGCGACTTAAGGCTGAAACGTTGTCAACACTAATGTTTTATTAGAATAGAAGTTCAAATTTCATTAATTGTTTTTTTTAATTATAATGCAAGCAAAACATCATATGACACAAAATAAGGTTGCAAAAGGAACATAATGTTAATAATTTTTAAATTATTGTTAAATATTTTTTAACAATGAGAAGTATGAATTTGCAGTTATTAACAATGATAAATTTTTAAAACTGTAGAAAAAATTTAGAAAGATTTAAGCATAACTTAAAATAGACTGTTAATTATTCTATATAAATTGGAATTTTTTCTAACGGATAATGAAAAAAGATTTTTCTATTTAAATAAAATACATGTAGCTTAATATCTTTCGCTATATACTTACTGTTATTGATAAAAAGATAAATTTTAAAACCAACAAATCCATCATCTAGACTTATTTTTGATAATTATAATTTTAAAAAGCAATACAATCATAAAATAAACTTATATAAAATAAATTTGATGGGTTTTGATGTTAGTTACATTCTTTTAAAAACTGTTTTCTAGCTGCGCCCTTTCACACATGAAAATATTATCTCCGCGCTCATGCTTTTTATAATGCATTTCAAGTTTAATTTGCATTTCTATCGGATATACCAGCATTAACTCTACATTAAACCTTCTTCTTGCTGTGTATGCATTTCATATCCGATCTGTTACAATGCGATTCAGTCCATAATAGAGAAGGATTTTGACCTTCTAGTCATTCTCCACGAATTATCATCGCCGCATTTCGGCCCTCCCTGAGTGAGAAAAAGAATTTTTTAAATTACATCTGCCTGAGAAGAAGAAGAAGAAGAAAAAATGCTTTGAACTAGACGATGAAATTTGATATATTGTCTCTTCTGCAAATTTGTGGATCTCAATCAATTTTTGAACGAAATTTATTCAAAGGAAGTCCGACTGTTCGCATACAAGTGAACATGATAACTATAAAACGAAAAGAACTAGTTGGATGAAATTTGGCATACAGGGTTAAGCATTTTAAATTAAGATCCGTAACAAATTTGAAAGTAAATCCGTCAAAGGGTTGATTATGTATCGATCTGTACTTTCTCATGCATGTAAACGCAATGACTTGAATAAATGAAATTTGAAATGTGATCTTGTGATTGCAGTTGTTGTTCCGTGCCAAATATTAGTTTTAATCATATGGAACAAAAGCATGCAAAATACATATTCTAGTACCTGTGTATTAACCGCATGCAAGCCATTAACAGTCACGGTGGTTCAGCAAAAATGCTAAATTAACGTGAAAGAGCGATATTTCATAATTATAGCAAATTGAGTATTAATTACGTAGCCAATGCTATGGGATTAATACTCAAGTTTCAGTTTTTTGTATTATAATATGAAGCACACAATTATCATGTATGCGACTGAAAATAAAAATCTGAGGATTTGTTACATTTACGTTTTTGGCCAAGTTCCATAATTTTATGGGGTTAGGAAGGAGGATATCTCTTTATTAGAGTATGCGAGAAAGTTTGGGGGAGAACACTCATTCTGGTTTAACATTACTAACCCCATTCGGACCTTCTTGATTTGAAATTTGCTCTAGCCAACTTATTTATATTTTAATCAATATAATTCAATATATTTGTCAAAAGTCTTTCACAGAAATTGTGTAATGAATAATACACAACGATCCTTGAGGCTTTCTGCCTTTGAGAAATTCCTGTCTTATTTATTCATCAAAAGTATTTTCCATCCAGCTGAGATGTCTGTCTCTTGACTTTTCCATTTATGGAAAAGTCAAGGGAAATCTTAAAATTTGTCTTAAAGCTCATAATAAAGAGGCGAAAATTGCGTTTTTCTTCAGAAATTTTCATTCCTTTTCAAATGAAAGTTTTATATAACTTTGATATAATCCAAAATCTGATATAAATTTACAATTTTTGAGTCAAGACCAGACACGAAATATAAGTTAGTTAGTTGCTTTTTTAAATTTTAAAAATAAACAGACGGACGAACATCATGCCATTTGTCTAACATTTACCGGCAATTCACGTATTTAATGTAAAGACCCCGTAATGAATGTCACTCGTTTAATTCATTGTGGTTTTTCGATATATGTTCTTCAAATAGATAAGCAGATAGCAATATTTCTTAAAACTTTTTATTTTTCAGGTCTAGAATGACCTAAATTACGGCGGTGTCTAAATTTTATTATACTTATTATTATTAAATTTTATTACATTTATTATACTTATTATTATTAAATTTTATTATATTTATTATACTTATTATTATTACTTTTTGCTATACTTATTATTATTAATTTTTACTATACTTATTATTATTAATTTTTACTATACTTATTATTATTAATTTTTACTATACTTATTATTATTAATTTTTATTATATTTATTATATCATTATTGTGAAGTTTATAATATTTATTATACTTATCATTATTGTAAAGTTTATAATATTTATCTTCTTATTCTTCAAAAAAGAGAAACTATAAATAAATCTGAATATTCTCATCGTCCGAAGCGACAAACTTTATAAGAATACAAGAATTGCTACAATAAAAAGAATTTCTTTAATCTCGTTTGATTCAAACGGTGGGAATTTTTTTCCCAGGATTCACACAATATTGTGGAAGACCGGTAATTTTCCTCGAGGGTCAGTAAAAACAACTCGTAGAGAAGCTGAGGACAAATGTTCCAGGTTCCCAACCCTCACTTGTCGCACCACCTATTTGTACTGCATTATCCAGCTTTTTGCTTTAAAAGCAGTGAACAATATGGAGGGGTAATTTTGCTATCTGCCTGTTATCTCCTTTTATGAGGAAGGCGCTTAACTGTGTTTATTGGGGAGATGGTGGACAGATGTCAACATTTCCACTTGTTGACTCCAAATAAAATTGAAAACAGATGAGAAAGCAAACAAAAAATAATGATAACAAATTTCTTTGAATATTCCGTTTATTGGTCCTAAATGCATCAAATCAGAATTTTTACAATGCTAGATCTCTAAAACGTCGATTTTGCTGGTTAAAAATGAATTCCGAATATCAACATACCTCTTCTAGTAATAAATGAGAAAGTGAGCATTTCGGCTGTCTACATGACAGATTGTTTGACTTAGAATCAGCAGATTTGGTGCAAGTATATTTTTGAGGATGGATATATGCAGCTTAGAGTGATTTCTGCGCGGTTTTAGTTAATTAAAAATTAAAAGAAATTTTGAGTTTTTTTTCCCCTTAATAATTGCAGAAAATATTAATGTACTAGATTTTTACTCTATTTTGAATTTAAAAAGCTATCTTTTTAACAACACCAAATTAAAAGCGCTGCTATTTCGACAAATTTCTGAAAATATTTTTTGTAGTGGTTTTCAACAATAGGTTTCATTGTTGCAATGAAACTCAAATCATTTTTTTATTGTTTCATTAAATATTTAAGCGATTGTTTTGATTACATTATTGAAAGTTAAGAAAGAAATATTTATCTTAATTATTTATGTGATTACATTAGAAATCAAAAAATAAAATCGCTTTACTGCAGAAGACATCGTACAGTTTGAAATAGATTATGCAGACATTTGTATATTTAATGCCAAGGGTCTTGACTTTATTTGAAAAATTCACGTACACAATAAAGAGAAAAGGTGTTATGCTACTAAATAACGCAACTTCCTGTCCTGAATTTGATGCTTAAAAATTCTTTTTTAATTTTAAGATTTAATTGAAATTAAACATAATTCAGATTAATTAACTGGTTGCCAAAAGTAGTTAATCAAAATCAAAATTAATCCTTGTCGAATATTTATCACAACTATTTTTTTTTCATAATTGATTTTTTTTTAATTTCAAGCATACGTAATAATAATAATAATAAATTTTAAGCAGAATCTTGATTACATTGGCATCTATCAATCGAGGACACTGTTAACCGTGTCGCTGCTACATAGTCGAATCGTATTTTTCACTTTTTATTTCAATAAAAACTATTAATTTTTTGAAAAAAGTGTAAAAGCTGGCATTCGAATCGACTTTCAAGAAGTGAATGCTTTAAATCTTTTACAGCTCAAAAAGTTATTCTGGAACCAGCAAAAAATGAATTAAAAAAAACAGTTATGAATTTTCATTAAAAGATGGCTCTGAAAGAGTGTCGGAAAATTTCTTGTTGATGAGGTTGTAGTTTAAAGATATATATATATATATAACCTCTTGAATAATTATTTAATGAATGTAAAGAAAATAGCGAAATTCAATAACATTGACGAACCTTTTTATGAAAAAGAATAAATGATTTAATGCACTTATATAAGAAGTTTGATTACTGATAAAAGATTTTGTTGTAAAAATGATTATAAATGATGTTGAAATATTATATGTGATAATATTTGGTAAATATTTGTTAAAATATTAATAAAGGATGTTACATTCTATGTATGATAGTATTTAAAATAAGCGTAATGCTTATTTTTAAAATACTAATATATGAAGGTATTCACTTATTTGTTTTTATAAATTCAAATAAACAATTTGAAAAAAACCTTGTTGAAAGAAGGTTTATGTTAAAACTTTTTTACGAAATTAACTTAGTCTTTTCTAACCAGGTTTTTTTGATTATCGCAACGTGAATACAGACCCAATCAGTTTTAATAATTGAGATTCTACTGTGTGATGAAAATATAATAATGGTAAATTTATGCATGAATATTTTTCATAATTTTTTTATTGTTAATTGCATTTATTTATGGCAATTTTACACGGAATCTCAAAACTATAGTTTATATAACGAAAAGAAATTACAACAGGTTTTGGGTAATTCTAACATTAATCAATTTAGCTATCAATTAGTTTAAAATTAGCTATCAATTAATCAATTAGTTTAAAAATTTAAAACTACAAAAAAAAAGAATTTTTCGAAGCGGATTATATTATTTCCGATTATATTGTTTGTTTAAAATAAATAACATAATTAGTTTGCTCATAATATTTATGGCCTCTTATTGCAACCAAGAAAAAAAATTACTCTAAAATTTATTTGTTTGAATACTTTTAATAGAAGCATAACAGTATTTGAGAAAATAAATAAAATAAAATGATATTGAAGAAATAAAACGAAATGTTCACTCTAGTCTCTTTAATGACAAATTACAGAGAATGATTGAAAAGGTATAGCAGAAAAAGAATAATATAGTTAACTATGTATAAAGAAGTGTAATGTTTCATATGTTTCTTATTTATTGAAGGTGAGAGGGCGATTTATTTCTCTATTGTTTTCTGTGCTGTGTTTGGTAAGAGATTATATAGTGGAATCATCCATCTTCCTTAGTTACTGAATAAATTTTTTTGAATTTATAAAATTCACAAGATTAAAAATTAAAGTAAGATAAATCATTTATATAGTGTAATAATTCCTAAATAATTTACATTCTAAAAAGAATTTCCTAATCATTCAAATATCGAAAAAAAAAAAAAAAATGAGCGAGCTACGATTTTTCTCCTGGAACCAAAATGATGTGTCGACAAATTTCTTTCAAAAACTATAAGTTCGAAAGAAACTAAAGTTCGAAATACCTTCTGCGGCTCTTTGTTTCTTGCTTTCTGCTTTCTTTTTCGGTGCGCTACAATGTGGTTGCCATGGCTTCGACATAGGGGACAAAAGCTAAACATTAGATTAATTTTATTAATTATATGACGAAAACAAATTGTTAAAATATGACGCTTACTTTCTTAAGCATGTTTTCCATATATGTAAATTTCTGTTGGGCTATGTTTTAAGTAATTACAACTATAATTGATTCTTTAAAATTCGTAAATACGTTTTTTCTTTATCATATCTATGAAGTAAGTAGCATGGTTATATTAGGTTCCTGCGTCATTTGATTTCTATATTGCCAATTATTACTACAATAAGAATTTTTTAGAGTTTTAGATTACTGTCTGAAAATTGCGTCATGTGATGAGCATGATGAAAAATCGTTCGAAACATATTTCATAACAGACTATTGGATGAAAAAATCAGTTATTTCTAGGTTATTAAATACTCACCAAGGAAAAAAAAATCAAAATTCGAATTGGATTTTTAATTGAAAATTCATTAAAATATTAACATTTTGAAATGCAAATCATTTTAAAATTTATTAAAATTAGAAAAAATATTGGCTAGTAGTAATTTATTATTGTTACACATTACATACATTTCTACATTTATAATTCATCATACACGAAAACTATTTTTAAACCACTTTAAAATTTAAAAAAAAACCCAAATTTTAAGAAACCGAATATTTTTTCCTTTTAATAAATTTCTAAAAATAATTTAAAGTATATTTTATAACAACACTTTTCTTTGATTTAATTATTTGATTTAAACTTATACGAGTTGCAACGTTATGAAATATATTATTTGTGCACACTGCTTTAATTAAAAGAAAACCTTAGGTAGATTCCTATAGAAAACCGATCTATTGCAATTGTTTTTCTCATGACAAGACTTTGGGGAAATTTCTGCAGCTCTTCGCCGATTATGATCTCTAGGACCCAAAATTATCCTTCTTTCAAAAGTTTATATATATACATAAGTATACATATATATATGCGTATAACGCTCTGCCCATATTATCTTGTGAACAAGATTGCTAGGATAATTGTGTTCAGATTTTAACAGACTTGGAATATGTTGCAAGAAATGTAAAAACCTCGGACGAGTTCGTATGGACCATCTAGCTCAAAGGGGATGGAAATGATGGGGAGGGGTTGAAATTTTCATTTCGCTACAACTTCCTTAATATTGAAGATGAAAAAATAAATCCAATCAGCCAAATCACCTCCGCATTAAGATGAACAACTATTGTATCTAAAGTTTTTGGATAACTGCAATATCTTAAAAATTAGGGGTTAAAAAGTGAATTTCAAGTTCTAATTTTGACTGTTTCTAACATCAATAATTTATGTTACTAGTTTTGAAAAAACTGAAATAAAACTTTTATTTAAAATTAATACGAAGTCAGACGAGTTAAGCATAAAATGTCACTATGATACGATGTTTCTAACTATCAGGTGCGTATCTCTCTTTAAATTTTTCTATTCATTGCCAAAAAGTGCGATAAAGGATCCATTATGGCAACCTACGGATGCCGATTCATCATTGCATCGCAGGGAGTTCCGAAGAAGCGAAAGAGCAAAGCAAGAGCGGACTTCGCGGAGCGTGGGAATTCTCGGAACTTTCTTCGACGTGTTGGCGGAAACGACCAAGATTTCCCCTCTCCACGACTATTTTCTTGCCACTTTCTATTTCGCTTGCTCGCTCTCTCTCCAGAGAAATCGCCCTGGAGATGTTCGTTTTTTAAAAAATATTGTCGGGGGGGGGGTTGTTTCCTGAAATGTGGGTTTCCTGTTTCTCAGCCGCACACAACAGTTTTGCAGGTTGAAGGAGGCTTGAGCGTCGATGAATACAATTTCGCACGAATGGAATGTTTTCATGTGGGAGGTGGTGAGAAAATAAAAATGTGCACTTAACAGAATGGAATGTCCTTTGGATGAAAATGTTAGGTTTATTTATCAGAGTTGAAGAGTTTCCTTTTGATTATAAGGTGTGTCATGGCCATGTGTTGAGTGGTGGGCCAATTATAGAAGGAATTTGTACTTGGGAATATTTTTAGATAGATATTCTTTCTTTACATTTTGAGGTGTAAAAAGCATTTAGCTCAAAATGCAAAACTTTGAAGGACAGAGTATTGGGATAGAGTTATCAAATTTAGATTAAAGAAATATGCAATTCAGGGCGATTATTTTTTTTAAATATTAATTCATTGCAAATAAAACGAAAGTTTTCCGAGATGACTTTTGAAATTATAATGGATTAAAAACTATTTGGGCAGCATGTTATAATTCACAAAATTAACATTTTAATATTGCTAATTTATTTGCTGTAAATTTCTTCCTCTAATTTTAAATGCATTTTTAAAAGATATTTCGAAGTATATTTAATATTAAAACCATTCATTGATTTGAAATACAAATAACTAACCCAATTAAATCGAAGACGTTATTATTCTATGAAGTTGAGGACAGAAGATTTCAAATTTCCATTTTTCTTCCTCTTTTGTTTAGAAAATTGTTTATATGAAAATGAAAAAAAAATAATAATAATAAATTAATTTAAAAAAGATAAAAACCTCACCTTTTCGCCGAAAAATGAAATGAATCCTTTTTTTAATGCTAATTTGTGATTAAAATAATGGCATAAGTAGAAATATGCAGGATGCTAACAAATTAATTAATTTAAAAAATTAAATTCATCACTATTAATAATTTAAAAGATACTTCACTTTTAAAGACATTTTAGTAGTCTATAACACGGTTGGTTGTTATAAATTTATAAAAAATAACCCAACTTTTTTTTTTTTTTTTTGCATTTTTGATAGGGGTCACTTTTTTTCCTCCTCTCTTAAACGAAGAAGAAAGTAAAATTGTCAAAGTTTTTGTAACCACCAAAACATTCCAATTCGAGATTTTGGTGAATCTTCATGTTTCAGATCTTCCTGAGTTCGTAGAATCACATTTATGGCATTATGTCTGTTTGTCTTTGAATAGAATGATTCAAAAATTCTCTAAGCTAGACGGATGAAATTTTGTATATGGACTAGATCAAATATGTAGCATATCATCAAATTTTGGAACAAAATTTTTTCCGAGGAAGTCTGTCTGTTCGGCTGCCCGAATACAAAAGCTTGTACGGTTCGAATACAATTCAATTCGGAAACCACAAAACGTAAAGAGTTTTATAGATAAGTTTGGTACAAACAATTCACATCTAAAATATACATCTATCTATCAAATCTATCAAAGGGTTGACCGTCTCTCGATCTGCACTTTTCCATGCATGTAAACACAATAATTTATAAGCGTAGTGACTTAAATCAATGGAATTTGCTATATGATCTTGTGATTACAATTCTAGTTAAGTGTTAGATTTCGGTTTCATTCGGTTGAAAAAAAAAAGCTTCCAACAAACATACTTCAATGACAGATTCAGTAGAAATTTTAGATTCATGCCAAAGACCTATATTTTGTATGTATCGTTTGCCAATGCCAAGCAAGTCATTCGCAGTCCCCAATCGCTACAATTTTATGCGAAGGGTGGAAGATTAAGCTTTTATGGAGAGTTTGCGAGATAGCTTCAGGGGGACCACTCCCGCTGATTACTTTCTCGTATACGAAGAGAAAGTATTGTAAACTTCAAAAGATTCACAGACTCGAGGATTTGACGAACCTCCATGTTTCAGACCTCTTTGAGTCTGAAAAACTGAATTTTGGATCATGTCTGTCTGGTTGAATTCGATTATTCCAAACCACTCTGATCTTGAACGATGAAATCTGGTATGAGGCTTCCACACCAAATATATTCCTATCTAACTAACTTTGAACGAAATTCATTCAGAAATCTGATTGTCCGAATACAAGTGAAACACGGTAACTACAAAACGTAAAATGCTAAAAGGATAAAATTTAGAACACAGGTTTAGCATCTAAAATATATATCACGCCACATTTGAAGACATTTCTGTTAAGAGATTGACTATCTGTCATCAAAGGAAGTCCATCGGACTGATTGTTCGAGAACAAATGAACTCGATAACTACAAAATGTAAACAACTACATCGATAAGATTTTTACGCCATGTTAGCATCTTAAATGTAAATACTTATCAAATTTTGAAGCAAATCTGACAAGGGATTGACCATCTATTTGTCTACACTTTCGCATGGATGTAAAGCGGTAACTCAAAAATGTTACAACTTAAATAAATGAAATTTGGTATACGTTTTTGTGACTACAATTGTTATTCCGTATTAAATTTTGATGTTAGTTGACTGGGAAACTAAGGAGATTGTTTTTTACTATACTGCGAAGGACATGACTTCCATCTGCGGGTGTGAAAATAAAAATGTGAGTATTTGCTGCTCTCATGGCCTTGCCAAATGTCTACAATTTTATGTGCGGAAGAGAGAAATTACACTTCTATTAAACAGTACGTGTAAAAGTTTTGAGGTAATCGCTCCTGTTCGTATTTATTATTCCACCAGGGAGGCGCTAACCAACGACAATACTGGAAGCTTCTCATCTTCAATTACGATGTGCGCCTCCCGCCTCAATGGGAGTAATGATTTGTATTAGATTAATCTTTGTTTTACTTTAATCACTTTGTGAAAAATTTCTTTCCATTGTTTGGTAGCCATGATTATTCACAATATCATTGAATCACAACTATCTGAATATTATGAAAAATAGAAAAGCTTGATCAATTATGCTTGATTAAGTATTAATATCAATCTATAATTTTGTCATTCACAGAATGTATACTCTTTATTTGGCAACTAGGAATAAAATATTTTTAAGCGACTTGCTCGCAACTCCCTCTCAATCTAGACAATTGTCTATTTTGCCTTACTGAAAATCCGCCACTGAATTTCATTTTAGAAAATATCAATTTCTATTGAATTATAAAGATTATTTTATGATGCATTGGGATCATATTCAGGACTTTCTAACATGGCATAATGATTCATAACCACTCCCCACCACCACGACCATAACATCAACTTCAAATGTCAATGATTACACTTGACGTGCTTTAATGTTCTCGTAATCTCGTGTTCTGTGGTCTAAAGTCTCGGCATTTAGACCTTGGTAACCCCCATCCAAGCTGAAAAAATCCGTCATCAATAAATGTCAGTCTATCTCGCTCCACTGACGGTCCGTGAGAAAACCCTTTCGCTGCAAACGAGTCTGGGTACCCTTTAAACGGCCTTGGGGTGTATCCTAAATCATGCAATATACAAATTTTGGGATTCACCAGAACCATCCAGAGTAAAGTGAGTGATGTCAAAATTTTCCTCCCGTTTAGGATTTCGGGAGTATGGGAAGAGGAATTTTATCAAACAATTAATGTAATTGAGTTTTAAAATTAATTTTTTATATATATAAACTAGGGGATCCCCTGCCATAGTCAATTTCGTTCGCCAACCCCAATGCTGTTTTCGAATCATGTCTGTCCTCAGGTTAAGGGGTTTTTCTAAAGGATTGATTCCTTCTCTCCAGGCAACAAAAATAAATGGAACAACTATTTTAAAATGTCATAAACAAAAAGAGTTCTAAATTAAAAAAAAATTAGCATTAATTAAAATTCACAAGATGGCATCAAATTGCGGATGGTCGTTATTAAAGCCTATGCGGAGTATTCACTGTTAACATACAATTCATTTTTCGAAACATTTACATACATAAACTTATTTTGGTGCATATCCTCGTTTAAAGAAAAACTTTGAAAATACATATGTCGTTATTATATAATTTAACATAATTTCCTGTTTTAGGTTGCCACTGGTTTTTTTACAATTGTTCGATAAATAATCGTTATTAACACTCATGTTTCGGTCGAAAAATGCTCGAACTTAAACTTCTTCTGATTCACATCTCCGAAGACGAAAAATATCCAGAAAGACATATATTTTTACATAAAAATTCATCCCATTGCTTGGGCTTATAAGTTTAGATGATGAATTTTGATTTCCGACATAATAATTCTGATTCACAAATTTCGCATAGTACTTTCAGTCTGAATTTTTTAAAAATTTATACACAAAAAATTTAATGACACCATTCATTCACTTTCAAAGTGAGAAAGAGAACACACGCACAACTACTACACATGTTACAAAACCTCCCCACTTTCTTCGCAACTCAAAAATTTGCATTTACGAAAAGTTTCTTTGAGTAAATTTCTCTAGAATACTCCATTGTCGGAACACAATGATCTGTGTTATGCGTGCATACCATTAAAAAAAGAGAGAAATGAATGCAAAAGAAAAAAAAAATTCAAGTAGAGTCAAATCCCCACACTCTGGAAGATCCTTACCACCGAAAATGATGGATGGCCAGAAAACAAGACTGGAGGGCGGTACTTGGCCATCCATCAGAAATCCCTTTGACTCTTCGGTTTCGAATATCTTCAAGAGGATGAGGGGGAAGCAAAAAAGGAGAGACCAAGAACGAAAAAAAGAGGAAAGGAACGGAAAGAGGGTTTTTTTTCGGCTTCTTATTCCTAACACAGTTTTAGCGTTTTTCTGCGAAGTCATCAAGGCCCTTAAAGTGGTTGTGATGCGAGGCATTTGGAAAGCATAATGGCATTTTGGGAGGAGATAAACTCCCTGTTGACGGGTGATGTGATTTATTATTTTCCCACCCCGTGGATGTCGTGATGTTTTGCGAGAGATTCAGTGGTCTGAGAATACTAATTTAGCATTATTTTTTACCCACGTCAAGTGTTTTTTGCTTTTCGCTGTTACCTTTTCCTCTACATCTGTCACGTCACGGCTGATAGCTACTGTTGAAGAGTCCTTGTTCAAGCTGTCTTATCTATTCTTGTTATGTTCTTATTGTTGTATTAAGAAATTTCAGAGTTTGACCATTAGTATGGACCACCCACCATTCCCCGTCCGTTATCTTCTGTCTGTTTAAACTGATTTTTTCTCATAAAGTAAGAAAGAGATTAAAACAATTTTGAAAAACAACCTCCTTTTGGATGTGACGTGCTGACATTATATTTGGACTGATCTATGATTTGATTCAGAAGATCAGCGAAAATCTTACATTTAATTAAAAAAGACAACAATACCTTTTTAACATTTTTTGCAATATTACACAGAGAAAATACAGCAGTATTAAAAAAAGAAAAGAAGTCAGGATTTCAATAAATATCCATATCTTTATATGGAATTTTTATCTGAAATTTCAGATTGGAATCCATTTTTGGAATTCTGTTCGCAAGCCCTTCAGTCCGTGTATTACTAAACGTTATAATTCAAATGCGCATCAAGATAAATAGTTAATGTTTTGGATGTGGCCCTCATAGCGAAACAGTAGACCTGTTTGAAATTTAACAAAGTTTTCTCAAGAGATAAGGCACTTTTTTCCTATCTTTTCTTAGCAATATAATGAGACACTTTTCCTTAAATTTTCCAATCAGAACAGAGTTGCAACTTTACTTAAGACTTTAAATACTCGATTTTCATGTCTTTAACCCTAGAATGAATGACTTTTTACTATTTTTTTTTACAAAAAAAAGTTTGTTAAATAACTGCATATGATTTAGGAAAAATATGAAAAAATATTGTAATTATTTTTTTTCGTGAAACTATGAAAAAGAATTAAAAGGTGCCAAATAATCACATTATGAAATGAACAATTTCCTAGTGACTTAAATCACATTATAACAACTATGCAATGAAAATAAAAGCCCCTTTTTACCAATATATTTTTTACAATGCAAAAAGAAATATTTTATAATACTTTTAATGGTAAAACTATTGATACAATAGCCATCTTAGTATTTTCTCAAGCTTCTATTTTAAATATAATTCTAATAGCGTTATTGCCATATATTGGCCTTTTTCATAAATGTTTCTCAAAAAGCCTTTGAAAAGGAATTTCTAAACGCTCATTGTTGCCCTTTGGAACAGTAACATAAGAAGCTTAAAAATGGAAATAAAAACATGTAATCAATTGGCAACACGATGCCCTATAGGGTATTCAAACTTGTGGAAGCTCATTTTCAAAATATTTTTAACAAACACGTTACCATTTCCATTAAATAAAAAAATTATATACATTGAAGATTATTATATTAAATTATCTGCACTCTGCTTTAAAGAAAATTATGTATGTTTTACTGTTAATATATACGCTTGCTTAATACTTTTGTAAAGCATATGTACGCTTGCTTATATATGCTTTGCCACTCCGTCCAGTACCATTTACTTTGTAGTTATAGTAAATCAACTCGAAATAAAGGGCACTGTGGTTGAAATAAAATGTCAATATTTAAGCTATTTCAGAAAGCACAAGGAAAAGTAGCAGGAATTTAAACATGTTTGAAAAGAAGAATTTTTGTATAATTTTAAAGATGAGAAATAGTTGTTTATTTCTAATGACAGGAGTTGAAGTTACCACCAACACATTCAATAAACACATAATCAATAAAACGGTATGACAAAATATTAGAGAATCAGTTAATTTTGGAGAATGTTATAAGATTTTCAATAACATCAAGCTAGAACGTTTGTTTCTTTATTCATTATTGGAATAATCATATTTGACTTTGTCATAAGTAACACTATCTATAAATCAGAATAGATAATAATGTATTAATTTTTTTAATTAATTTTTTTGGTATAAATGAATTCCGATGAAACTAGCAGTACCTTCAGATTACTTTGGATTTCTAATTTACTGTTATAAACCGCAACCTGACGACAGTAAATTGAAAATTCCAGGATGACAATCGACCGAAGAATTACTTCCCAAGACCTTTCTCTTACATGCAGCGTTATTACCTTCCAGACAAATTAAATACCCCATCCCCATCTTCCCTACCTCCTACTACTTACTACTTACTATACGGTCTACCGTTTCCGCATCGCCGATCGGCTCCCATCAGTATAGAATAGAATTAAAAAAAAGTAAAAGAAAAGGCGGGAAAACTAAACAAAAAGAACAATCTCCAACAAGCATTACTTCATTGAAAAGGGACTCCAAGGTCACGATGCAAGCAGAATGATACAATAATCGCCACCGAGTGAAATATGGCCGTCGTATAATCAAATCCAACCATCTATGCTGGCTCTCAGATTGTTACGTGCTGCTTTTCTATTTTTTTTTCTTCTTGCTGTCAGAGCGAACTCAGAAGATGGTTGGGTGAGCGGGTGTTATTTCCACGACAACATCGTGGGACAGTGGATAGACGACAAAGTATCGTCGTCATGGGTTTGGGTTTTGATCGTCTGCTGCTGCTGTGTGTAACGGGTTATGCGTGTAGATAATTACACGCCGCGACGTGCAAGACGGTTTTGCCTCTCGTGGAATCTTGTTTTCTTTAAAAGGGCTGCAGATTTTTTTTGTGCATGCGTATGCTCCTTGTAGAATTGTAATGAGGCTTGAAGAGGGATTGTTTTGACTCACCAAGAAGGTGATAAATAAAAGAGGTGCGGTTTACTTTTAAGAATTTACAGTTAACTATGGACAATCAACAAGTGTTTTTTATTCATTGATTGCAAATATAAGAATCTTATGTTGTAATTTGTTTCGAAATTTTTTGCATTTTTTTCTTTTCTTTTTTTTTGTTAAGTGAAGCTACGGATCTGAAAGATTCCCAGCGGTATAATCAGTTGCGGATTTCCAATGAATAGGTGTCGATGGGCCGTTAAGCTGAAAGGATGTCACAAGCAGATCGATCTTAAATTATCAGATTTTTTTAGTTACCAAAGAATAAGTTTGTAAAAAAATACAAAATATGATTGAAAATATATTAGGATAATGTTATTATACTTTATTAAATATGATTTGTCAGATTCCTATATGATTTATTTTTACTTTCATTTCGCATCTATGATAGGGATGGGCATTAATTAATCGCGATCGATCGGTGGATCACCAAGACATTTTGGGGTGAACGCCTTTACTAAAACTTAAGAAGCGCATACTAAAAGAAACATATTTATTAAAAAAATTTAAAAAAAAAACGAAAAATTTCAAAGATATTTTAGACAAATTGTTTAAAAACGGGATACATTAAACAAAGAGAAATATTATGATGAAATAATATAACTTCACTCTGAATTTGAGGTACATTTTCATTAATTTACTAGACTAGAACCAATTGTTATATTCATGTGTTACCCATTTGGCAAAGCTGATATGGAAGAAATTATTGAAAAGTATATATTCTCCTTATCTCTTGAGGGAAATGAAGTTTTCCTCTTTCGAAATCCTATAATCTTAAAAACATGTGGTTCAGAACCTAAGAATATATTTTGGAATGTAATGGAAGAAGTAAAGTATCCTAATAAAAAAAAAAAAAGTTGCATATCATTTAACATCGTCCTTTGACTCTACCTGTGTGAATCTGCATTTTCAACGATGAATATAATTAGGAAAACATATCGTTCCCGTTTTGCAGACGACCATTTAACCTGTTAACCGGGTAATTAATTCATATTCAATTCGTCATACCCAGCTAATAGGTTAAAATTCAGTACAAAATTAACAGCTAATAATTATATACCGATATATTCAAGATCGGAGGACAGTATGTAGATTCTCTTCTACTAACTATAATTACGAGAATTAATTTTAGATGAAAATGATTTGTTTTCTAATGTATTTTGAATCAGTTTGATATTAAATACATTATTTGATATCATTTTATTTGTGGCTATTATTATTATGTTTGTAGTTATGTAGGTAAGTATATATTCTGCATTTATTATTAAGTTCTAATAAATATTGTAGACCCTTTTTTAGCTCACCATACCTATGCCCCTGGGTGGACCACAACGCCTTGAAAAAATTAGAAGTAGCCAGTAGCTTGGAAATGTCTGCCCACTTCTGATATATGATATTTATAAAACCAAACATCTGCTTCAAAAATATTGTGTATAATATATATTAATGAAATAAAAATTATTTACTTAAAATAAATCATTAACATATTGAAATTATTGTGAAATTTGAAACTTAATTGGCCATCGTATTAAAAGAAGTGTCTCATAATGTGCATTGACTAGAGCCGTAAAATGCTTAAATCCACTACTAATAGTTAATTCCACATAACAAAATTTAACTTTCTACCTGCAAGATGTGCAATTTGATTTCAAATTAAATCTCTATGAAACACTTGATTTCACCTAAGCATAAATTGACACTGTAAGTACACATTTCTTTTTTCATAAAATTTTCCGACTTTACTGTGATAAGATTTCTCTTATCTGATATAAATACAAATGATACTATTTTGCTAATCATATTTGTAATTAAAAAAATTAGTAAAAAGGCCAAATATCATTTTTTTAGAAGGTTAAATGAACTAACAGAAGAAGAAATTGGAAGACTGTATGTACTAAGCTTCAAACTTTTAAGTTTCAAAAATAAAAATTCTTTCGTGTGTATTGAAAAAATGATATATGGAAACAAGCTTGCAAAATTTCCGATTCCTTCTTTGCATTGTTAAAGGTCGATGTTTCTTCACATTCAGTTATCGATTTCACTATTTCTCTTCACTTTGAAAGTTGTTTTGCTTGGCATTATTAAAAAAAAAAAAAAAAAAAAAATATGCGAACATTCACAAAGGCTTTGATGGCCTGATGGTAAGAAATTTGACCCTGAAAGAGAAGAATTCCGATTTGAAATGCTCCACCGAAAATACTGCTATGAATGTGGTTTGATGTTTTTTGATGATGTGACAATAAAGTTAGGGAGAGGATTCAAAACTACCATGCCCGTTCCAAAATAGCCCTCGCATTTCTTCCAAACAAAGCAGGAAATTGTAAAGGAAACATAAAAACATAACAAAAAGCAATAAATATATGTACATATACAAAAATACAAGGCAATATAAACAAAAATGAAACAACGAAATTACAAGGTAAAGATACGAAAATACAAAGGAAAAACGCTATACCACAAATACCGCTAACAACGTTACTATTCATAGAACTAGTTTTCGAATTACTTTTCGCTATAAACGTTCAGTTCAGTTTACATGCATATTGATTTTGTTCTTTAGCATTGTTCTTTGTCATTTATATAAAAATTTATTATATTTAATAATACATTTTTCCCAATAGTATAAAATTTTTGAACCTCCCCCTTCCTCTTTTTTTTTCTTTCGAAAAAAAAAATGTGCTGTTTATCTGCAAAAAATTAAATATGCCGAGGAGGAAGTGAGTCGCTATAAATGCGATTTCTAAAGGTTGGTTGGTTTTATTGGCGCAAGAGCCATTCTTGGCATACTACGCCAAATGTGTGGTCGATAAACAAGATCGTGGTTGTAAATTCGATTTCTAAAAAGTAGGTCACAGAAAAATGCAGAAGTTTGATAATTTCTTGTCAAATTGAATTTTTGTGTAGAAAAGTCTTTATTTCCTCAATTAGTACTTGTTTATGGAACGCTTGCTGTATGCATGGATCCAAATTCATTTTTGCATCGGATTGATTATAAAGTCTAAAAATTAACTGATTTTAGTACTTTTTTTGGGGGGGATAATACGGTTATTTTACATACAAGTGCTGCTCTTGTATCACAGTTAAGGGATTAAAAAAAATGAAAATATTTTTTGATGGAACTTTTTACTTGAAAACATCTAGATTGGAAAATTCCTTTTTAGGACCGAATTATACATATGCGAAGCATAAAAAATATAAGAATATACAGGGTGGTTATAATTAAAACTTCCCCTATAAACAGCATCCTACAAAACAAACGGATGAACGGATTGCAGCGAAATTTGGTATACGAGATACGCTCACAGAATTTCGAAAAACAATTTTAGTTCCAAAAATAGTCTACCAGAGGGCGCTTTTTCCGGAAAAACATTAAATTTAACACAATAAATGCCCAAAACGGAATACAGAAACAATATTAACAGTCCAGAATAAAAATTATGAGTAATAAAATGTAAAACCGGGAAAACCTATAAATTCTAGGAAAAAAAATATATCGAGATTTGCATGCTTGAGAATAAGAGGAAGCTTTATGCAAAACAGGTGAGGATAAGAAACGTTTACAGACGTTGTTATGTTTTATGTTGATATTTCCGGCTGTAATGATGACGGTTTCTTGTTGCGACATCGAACTCCATAACGCTTCATGTGCGAAGCATCACATTTGATCGGTTACGATCTGCTGTTGAACACACTGTCCATCGACTTGAAATTTTGCAGGTGAATAAAGGTAGTCACATGGAGAACCTTTCCTTACATCATCCTTGACATAATTAACAACTGCTTCTAGTGTGCAATTTCATCCTAATCTGTTCTTGTTTCTGCAAATTGAACTGTTTTTCTTCAACAGCAAACTGTTATTTTTTCCTTATCTTTACTTAATATTGTTCGATGTTCTAACTAATCAATAAATGTTAATATTGTTTTTGTATTCCGTTTTGGTCGTTTATTGTGTTAAAATTAAAGTTTTTCCGGAAAAGGCGCCCTTTGGTAAACATTTTGGGACTAATTTTTTTTTTCTCGTTTATAGTCTATATACCAGTTCGTTGCAATCCGTTCACCCATTTGCGTTGTATGGTGCTGTTTATAGGGGAAGTTTAATTATAACCACCCTGTACATTAAGCAAATCTAATGTCCATTCATACATTTTATATCAAACATCTTATAAGAATATTAGTTTAAGAAATACCAATTTATATCGCTCATCATGAAAATAATACCTTTCTTGATATTACAGAAAAATATTTTATAATTGATAGATCTAAATATGCTTCTTTATACAGTTTTGCATTCTAAAGCTAAAAATACAGTTTTTTTTTTAAAATACCGTAAGCAAAATATAAAGGAAGTATTGCCATCTTCGAAATTAATAAAAAAAGATAATTCTCAATCAAGATTTTAAGGAATTTCCTTCTTTCAGACCTCCCTGAACTCGAGAAACGCATTTTTGGCAGTATGTTTGTCCATCTAAGAACACTATAACTCAAAAACACTTTCAGCTGCATGGATGAAATTTGGTATATGGATTTAAGATCAAATCTCTATCAAATTTAAACAAAATATATTCACAGAAAATCTATCTTACTACTTATAGATACTTATCACATTTTGAAAGAGTTGAACGTCAAGACAGTTTGTGTTTTTACACGTATGTAAACGCGATGATTTAAATCAATGATATGTTAACATTATGTTATCTTATGCTTATAATTACAGTTCTGTGTTAAATTTTGATTTAATCTGTCAACAAAAAATATTTAAAATTCCTATTCACGTAATAATAATATATTCATATTCACGTATAAATGCTAGATTCATATCAAAGATTTATATTTCATAAGTATTGTTCATCAACATCATGTAAAGCAAACGTGGCGTTACCAAAGGTCCAAATAGATACCACGTTGTTTCAAATTTATCCAAAAAAGTATTGGTTTAGTTATATTAACATCCTGTTGAGAACTGTTCGAGAGCTATTTAAAACCGAGCTAATCAATTGGAATTTCAATCTGATGATGAAGACAATATTCAAATCGACGCTATTTTCTTGAAATTTTCGCAATGCTTACATTGAAAATTCATTCTCATTGTCGATTTAATATTGCCGCATCGAAGAAAGACTGTCGAATCTCCATGGCCGAATGGTCATGGAACTGGTCTTGTGATCAAGAGACCTGGGTTCGAATCCCGCTACAGACACTGAGATTAATGGTATATGTAAATACTTAATTCCTTGATTTTATGTTTTCCTTTATTTCATGTTCCAGAAGATACTGGACATTTCTTTAGTTTACCAGACAAGTGTTCTGGACTTTTCTTACTGTCTCCAGAAGAGTATTCTGGAACTTTCTCTGCTTATATAAAAGCAGAAGATTTGTCGGTTACTGTATTCTCTCGATTCTCTCAGTTCTGAGTTCAGTTAATAAATTGGTTTAGCTCTACCTCTTGTGTGTGTGTGTCATTGTGTTCTATAGTATCTACGTGACAATATCATTAGATCACCAAACACACAATTTTCCAATTTCGGAAACTTCGTGTCCAGGACCGAGACCTTGTTACCAGAATACTGTGATCTTACTAAAAATGGGAAGATATTAAAATTGTTTTGCAACTTTAGAAGATTAAGAATGTGTTATTTACCTCTTTTATTTTGTTTGAGGAAATGTTGTGTCTATGTTATATTCCTGGATGAAATGTCCTCTCACTAATCGGAAGTTTGAGGCGGGGATGTCGAATTAGGAATCCTTCTCTTCTCATTCTCTTCTGATAATTCAAAAGTATGAGATGCGTATCCAAATAACCATCGCGTTGTTTCAAGTTTAATTAAAACGGTATTGGTTTCGTTACATTAACAACCTGTTCAGAAATGATCTGAGAACTATGTTAAGACCGAATTGATCATTTTGAATTGCTGTCAAATGATGAAGACGATACTCAGGTGGACGTTAATCTTCTGAAGCTTTCGCATTACTGTCATTGATAATTGGGAATTCCTCTTACTGTCAATTTAACATCATTTTATTAACAAACATGAAAGATCTGAAGTAAAAACGGATTTCCAATCTTGGAAACTTAGACCGAGGCTTTATTACCAAAGCATCGAGGTCTAAATAAAAATGAGAAGATATTATGCAACATTAGGAGTAATGTTATTTATCTCTTCTGTTTAGTTTGAAGAGATAAAATTTGCTTCTTTATTCATCTGCATATATCAAAATTCTTCTGAAAAAAAAAATTGCTTTTCCCGCTCTCATTTATCAAATGAACCAGGATTGAAACATTCTTCTAGAAATGAGCCCATTCTGACGGTCAAGTTTCTAAAGTTGAATAACATCAAATAGTAGCAGAAATTTTGTGTTTGCTAGTAAGCATTCAGAAAAGGGTCATTCACTTGGTCATCTTCCATTCCGAGCCATGATTGCAACTGATAACACTAAAGGATGAATAAATTGGCGTCATTTGGCTCAAAAGCGACCAAGAAATCTCCATCAACTCTCCCAATAGAGAAAACAACGACTTGAAAAAAACACTTTTAAGTCACTGGAGTGGAAAAGTGAGGTTATTATCTGTCCTTTCCGAAAAAGGTTCCCGGAGAAAATATGGAGAGTTCTACCAGAGGGAAATTAAATAATCGTGGGGACCAACTCACTCCTCCGTTTTGTGTTTCTCATGTGAGATGAAGGCTTCCCATGGGAAATAAAATTCATACGGAGGGGACAGAAAAGAATGGGGGGAAAATAGAGAGAATATTAACAGGAACTGGTAAACTTTTGCACGTGACTGAGCGATTATCGGTTTACGCATATCGAAAATTCGAGAAATAAAATAATAAATGACTATCACATGCTTCGATAATCGTTTGCATTCTGTGCCGGTGAAATTAATCAAGCAAAATTTTATTGGAAGCGTGAAAAACTATCATATGATTCCAAATGTTTTTTTAATGCAAACGACTTTTTTTCCACTGAAGAATTCCAACGAGAGAAGGAGAGAGAAGGAAAAGAAAGAAAATTCCATCCTGTTTTTGAGCAGACGATAAATTAAAAGTAATTGTTAATAAATTCATCTGTAACTAGTAGCCGCAAGGCATAGAAGAAAGAGAAAGAATTTTATTTTTTGTGTCGACAATAATATCAGATTACTATTATTAAAAGTTACCAAAAATTATGTTTTCACTTTATCGCTAGATTTTTTCACGTTATCTCCAGATACAGAAATACTGTTTGCTATGCGTGGCTAGGGGAGTAAAGAATTTTCGAAAAGAGATTTCAGAGATAAGAATAGAATTTGAAATATATTCACCGCGCATTCGCATAATCCTTTCTTTTTTATATTTTTGAATTTAATGAAATATTTAACAAATATTTTATAAGCATGATAACATTGATCTCATGATTGCGCTTACTTTTGATGTGAACTTTTTCTGCTACAATGTTCATTAAAAAACGAATGGTTCACTGTTTTTTTATTTTTTATGGTTTGTCCACGAAGCGCATAAATTAAAAGAAATAAACATCATGATTCTTACTAACTTTTTTTTTAGAATATATGATGATTTTTGCTCTGGCTGCTAAATTTTAGAACTCGTCATTGATAAGAGGAGAATAATAAATTCCATTTTTTCCTTTTTTGAAGTTTTGAACTGAAGAAGAGATTCTAAATATTTTAAGTTTTTAAATTTTTGAAATTATGTCTAAAGGAACTATAGTAAAATTACATTTTAGTCACACGCATATCGATTAATTTATGATTTTTATATGTTTGTTGAATGTCTATAAAATTATCCTATGGATTAAAATTAGTAGATGATTGTAAAATGAATATAAACTAATACGATATTATCATTCTATTTACTATCAATTTTCCAAAATGTTTGACTGGTTAATATATGCATATTTAGTTCTTTCTGAAGATTTGATATAATAAATACGGTTTGATGATTTCTTGTTACGTTTATTTTGGTTCAATTGCCATAATGTATTTCCTGACTGAATTTCTATATTGAAATAATTCTTGATAAATTCTCATGATATTATGCTTATTTATTTATTAAATGGTGATAAAATTGTTTATAATAATTTAGAAATCACACATTAGTTATGTATATCACACACAGATATATATCCACCAAATTATTTATTCAGATGTCAAAATTTCTCATTATAAACCATTCGTCGAAATTTCTTCATGCAGTTGCCCGAATTTCTCACTAAAAATCATTCATCGAAATTTATTCATGCAGTTGCCAAAATTTCTCTTGAATAATTGTTCATCGAAGTTATTATATTCTATTTATGTTTGTCATTTGTTTGCCTGTCCAGTTCATTGTTACTCTTGGCAACCGATTGTTTTTCAATTTTTATCCTTTCTTGCGGTGATGCAGAAAGATGCAGTTTGGAAATATTTTTCAAAAGCATCATATCTTGTGTTTGTTCTGTTTAATATTTATTTTTACTCGAAGCTTGCTATCATTGTTCAATCTGTGGGTAGTTCTGACTGCGCTTAACTGGCCATCATCTGTATTCGTCTTCATTACTGTTTAGCAAATTAAAACTTTGCCATCTTTTTAAACAGGATAATATTTATGATCTGGATTAGATTTAATTAGATTTTTAATTAATCATTTGTTGGTAAGTCGATTAATAAATTCATATACAAAGACTATTTTTGAAACACAATAAAAAATAAGAATTTCTCAGACAACAATTTTATTTTCTTACTATGTTTTTCTTAATATATCGATATTATGCTAGAATATTTCAAAGCAGAAGACGATCTTCTGAAAAATTCTTTTTTAAAATTTTCCTTCCTTCCAGCTCAAAAACTTGAATAAAATCTCGTAAATCTGATAATGTAATAAAGAATATATCTCTTAAAGATATATTCTATAAAATAAGAAGATGGAGAAAAATGGCTCCACAAAAAATATTCGAAAAAATTAATTATATTCAAATAACAAAAATGTAGTCTTTGATCACGAAGAGAGTTAAGGAATCATAAAATTAATACATAAACGGTACACTCTATTAAATCTCTTTCTTTCACTCTTTTACTATCCGAATGACCGCAGCTATAGTCATGAAAGTTATGTTTAGGTATAGTAAAAGGCTGTGCGCTCGCTACCCAATCAAATTTCTTACAGAGTTATTTGGTGCAAATGAGTTAAAGTTGCTATTTCAAAAGAGACAAGACAAGATCGGGGATACATTTACAAAATAGAGAATTACATTTATTATCATTAGAATGCAGAGCATTTTCGATTTAGTACAAAAAGGCATTTGCTGTCTATTAATGAAAAGAAAGAACAACTGATAATGCACTTATATCGCTCACTATTTTCGAAATTGAGACGTCATAAAATGTGTAAATAAAAAGAATCAGTTATAAGCCTTTATAAAAATGCTTATAAAATTTCAAAACAATAATATGCTTCTCTAAGGGAAGTCCAAAACATATTTTTTTAAAGAATAATTTACGTTTAATTCCCTGTTTAAATAAAATTCGTAATTGATCATCTTTGAAAGCTTGTTTTGAAAAATGCTTTTGCTACTTAAGGGAAAAAAAAAAAGAATTAAAAAACTAGCGCAGAGAAAGTGGGGTGGGAGGGGTGGGAAGCAAACATTAAAAAAAAGTGGTAAAGTTGCAGTGACTGTCACTTTTGAGTGAGGAGAAGGGTGCGGTTGGGAGGGTTCGAAAACGTGAGAACATAAAAAAAGCGTTCTGTGGAACACTCGAAGGAGTCGTGACCTGTTGCGGAGAGAAAAATTACGAGTAACACTTGTTGGCTTCTTAAGTTACGAAATTAGAAACAGCTGATGAATCGCGATGTGCGCAAAATTATCAAGTATTTGCTCAATTCTGAGGGATAAAATGTTCTGCTCCTTAGGTCAGAATGACCTAATTTTTCACGCCCATCCCCCTTTAATCAATGACTTTAATTTCTAGTCATATCGCTTTGCATCGCAGTAGCCAATGATTTTCGCGTTTTACTTTCTTACATGCGAAGTGTTATACAAAGAGAAAGTATTTTAATCATCAAAATACTCAAACTCGAGTTTAGTTTAGTTATATTAACGGCCCGTTTAAAGCAACACTATGTCTATTTTGGGACGGACCTCGTAATTTTGAACCGCGGTCAGATGACGAGGACGACACCTAAGTTGGCACCCCCTCCCCACACCAACGGGAGGACGTTTGGCCCTGACGAATTTATCGGGCAAATGATCCTCTTACACGGTGGTTCTTCGGTGGAATGCGATCTCGAACCTGAAACCCTGCGGCTCACGAGCCGAGACCTTACCACCAGGCCACCACGGCCCCATTCAAGCTTGAGATTTTGATGAATTTTAATTGTTCAGATCCTTTAAGGTTGAAAAAAAAAACATTAAAAGAGTTATGTCTACGAACACAATAACTCAAAAATACCTTGAGCTGGAAGGATGAAATTTGATATATGGTTTATATTCTAAATTTGTAGAATTATAATAAATTTTGTATAAAATCCATTCAGAGGAAGATTATGTGTTCGCATATAAATTAATACGATAACTACAAAACGAAGAGAGCTAGATGAATGAAAGTTAATACACAGGTTTAACCACAGAACGTCAGATACGTATCAAATTTGGAAACAAATTCGTTAAGGACTAAACCATCCATTAATCTATATTTCCACAAGCATCTCTAGATATTTCATTCTAACAGTCTCAGTACTATTGTCTAAGCTGTTAAAGGCAGTCACATATTTTCTTTAAGAAATATGCTTTGGAGTGATGTAAAGATTTGTAAGCTTTTTTTATTGTCAATTAGATAATTAAAAATTTCTTATGTTAGTTTTAGTCATTGAAACTGGTATTGTAAATCAAAGTATTATTTATGAGGCGGCACAACTAAAATATATTTTCAAACATTGTCGTAATCATACAGTTTTATTGCAAAACACCACTCGCTTTGTAATGAACGTACGCTACTTTCAACTAAATAGAAAATCACATCCTAAATTAAACGTTCATGATGAATTCAAAAATATAAAAAGTTTAAAGCAAAATAATCTTCAGCAATGATGAATAAATATTACATATTTTATTTGAGACCGGATTTTTTCCATTTCAAAACATTCTATTGTAATCAATAAAAACAGTTAAATTTAAAACAATTAGATCTCAATGAATCTGAAGAATCTAAGTAACGGAAATTTAGTATGCAGTTTTGTTACTGTATTTGGAGATCAATATAAAATTCTAGAATTAATATGTCAAAAGAATAATTATATGACGAAAATTTTTATACGCATCAGTATGAATGAGCAAAAATATCCGTTACACAGTTGTGACTTTTGGATATAATGATACTTTTTTTTTTGTACTGTAATTGTAGAAATTTTATAATTTTCTCAAAATGATAATGCTTATAGTCCTTCATACTATTGTACAAAACGTTCGATAGGGAAGACATTGGATCTATAGATGCCCAATTTGACACATAGTTACTTCATGAATAGAAAGTGCTCAGTAAGAATAAGTTTTTAAAAATTTATACTTGATTTTTAAATCAAAATTCGAATGTTTTCTCTTAATAACGTAAAAGTATAATGCTGCACAAAAACTAATTTTACATTTCTTTAATATTAATAAATAAATCAATGGTTATCAATTTTATTTCTGTATTATTTTTCTCGAATTTCAAAAATAATTTTAAAAAAATAGTCGCCTTTGGTGACCAATTTCATCACCTAAATTATTGGCTTTTTAGTTTGTTAAATGACTAATATGCCGTGCACTTTTTAAATTTCATCTTGTTATATGGTTTGTTTGTTACTCGTTTTTAACTAAAAAACATGAATTTAATTGAACCAATATGCTACGAATTACTGTGAGAATAAATTTAAAGTGCTTATGCTACAAAATAACCAGAGGGAATGGTCTCCCAAAAACTTTCTCGCATACTCTTTAATAAACTTTTCATGCCAGAGAATGCTTTACATGGTATTGGAGTACAATATTTATGAAATATTAAGTTTTGGCTTGAATTTACCATTTTTACTGAATCTATCGTGTTAACCACAATAAGTTTTTTAGCGATTAATCGTTGGTATGCGTTAATAGTATCAAAAATCGAATTTGTGTTTTAGATATTTTTTCTCACCCGACTGAAACAAAAATTTGATACTTAACTGCCCTTGTAGCCACAAATTCCTAGACCAAATTTGATATATTTAAATCATTGTATTTTGATTTTTTATATTTATATGTTTCTGAAAGTACAGTCCGACAGACAATCGTCCCGTCGTTGAATTTGACTCAAAAGTTGACAGTACTGTTGATGTTAAATCTGTGTACGAAATTTTATCTATCTAGCTCTCTTTGTTTATAATTATTGTGCTAACTTAAATTCGAACAGCCGGACTTCATCTGAACAGATTTTGCGCAAAATTTGATAGAAATCAGCAAATTTGATTTAAAGACTATATACCAAGGTGTTTTTGAGTTATCTTTGAGTTATTTTTGAGTTATTAAGAGTAAATCTTGAGCTCTAATTCTTTGAAGACTACTATACTTTCCCTATACTGCGTATACGAGAAAATGAAATGGAAATGTAACATTGGTAAAAATGTGCGATTGAATGTTTTGATGAATGAATTTGAGTTTAATCATAACATTAAAAACAGTTTTATAGATTGTGCACTAAACTGAATTAAAAAAAATCATTAAAACAGAGAAAAAGATTTCGCAAAAATAGAATTGATATCATTCAAAAGGAAATTTAATCGGAAAAACCGTTTTTATGCGATTAAATAGTTTTGGAAGATATGGTCATCAAATATTATTATCATTATCTGTAAATAATAAGAGTTACCCATAAGTTATAGCGAGGGTTAAGCCTATTTCTTTTACATTGTCTTTTCTTTGTCTAAATGGAGTTTTCGGTGACATCTGGATTCTCCGAAAAATGTTGATGATATTTTGCTGTTTTTCTTATTACAGATGCGTTGAATTAAGTGCAGCTGTGAAAACGTTCAATAAAGTAGTTGCAAGAGTATCGATATCGATTTATTTGTATTTGTCTGCTGTCATTCGATAATAAATAACAAGAGAGATTTCTGTCCATATACGTTAACTTTCTATAGTGATATTTTCAAGTATATTTTTGCTACAATATTTTGCGTTGCTTCGATTACTAGAATCTAGATTTATTCATATGTGCTTTGTAATTTTGAATTCATTTTTAAAAATATTTATACATTGTAGTCTACAAACCGGAAATCCGACATGCTCCTGAATCTAATATGAATAAGCTTGCACGCAAAAATTAAATGTTTCTTTATTTTTCAAATGCATGCATTAGCGACTTGCGTTAAAAAAACATGGAATTCTTAAAGATACGGCAAAAGGAGGATAATTTGTAAAATAGCTTAATGTAAATATTAAATTTATTGTTTTGTAAACGATTATAAGATTTAAAATATTTTTATCAAATATATTAACTATGTATTTTGAACGCGTGTTATCGCTGGCGTAGGTAAAGTATACATTTTTAAATGTAAAATGTAGATAAAAGAAGTAAACTTTAAATATTACTTTGGAATAATGTTTCAGGCAAGAAGTTCGAACGCCCCTTTCCTTTTTGTATGCCGATAAAAACATGACCCCCCCCCATCCCAGAATTCACTATTGGTTGACCCCAAATACCTGGTTAATTCAGTTTTGAACTCTTCCTTGCCACCCGTCGATAGCTCAGTTGGCAGAGCGGTGGACTGTAGGTGTTACGAAGCAGATATCCATAGGTCGCTGGTTCGACTCCGGCTCGACGGATGTTACCTTTTTTTCACTTCGGTTTTAAAACGTTTTCTTTGACAGCTTGTGATTTTGTAGTTTTTGAACTGAATAAGATAAAAAAAAAAAAGTCAATTTAGGTTTTATTTTTGTAAAATATTTTATTTATTATTTACAGTTCCTTTAAGTTGAAAGATAAAGTGCAATAAAAGATTTAATAAAATAATTAAAAAAAATTATTACTGTAATTAAAATAAGTTTTTGAAATTTTAATTTTATTTTACACTTTAACTTTTAATTTATGGATTATTGTTATAAATATCATGATATTTAAAAATAGTTTTTTTATTCCGTTCACAGCAATCTGGCGCTGTACACACAAGACCATAGCTTAACTTAATGTTAAACTAATATTAAGTTCTAAAAATCTTAAACTAGTAAATATAATATAAATGCATATTGCTCCCGACTAAATCGAGCATTATGCTCTAAAATAAACTTTGTTGCGTATTTTTAGAATGAAAAAGTTTTAAAGAAGAATAATCTTCAACAGGAATTAAAATTTATAACTCGTATTTTATTTGAAAATGAAATATCTTCAGTTAAAAAAAAGTTTTACTCAGAATAATCCATCTTCGAGTATTAATGAATCATTTTGTACCTCACTGAATTAGAAAAATACATTTTTTCGAATTATGTATCTCTGTTTGTCAATGCCGCAATGACTGAAAAACGGAAAAAGCGATATAATTGAAATCTGGTAAATGATCTTAAAAATTAATGAATTTTCAGATTTTTATAAAATTTTGGGGTAAACCCGTCAAAGAAATTGACAATATGTCTGATTCTTTCTAAACGAGCACGAATGTGAACGCAGTAACTTAAAAACACAAGTTAAAAATGGTGATTTTTATATATGACGATATTTTGGCACTGAAATTATTCTGTGTCAAATTTCAGATCAAATCCACCAAGAAGTAGATTATCTGTTTGTCTCTCTGTCCTAATGTATATTCAATATCACATCAAGTAAAATCAATGAAATTTTATTTTCATTTTTGACACTACGATTATAGATCTTCACAAGATTTGGACAACATGTGTTGGTGTGAAAAAGTCTGAAATGTTCATTCAATTTATCTTACCAACAGGTTAAACAGAAAACACGTTGTGGTGTGCAAATAAACAAAATAAGTAGCTTAGAACACGTTTGCAAATTTTTAAAGATATTTTTTTTTGAGAGAGAGAGAGATAGAAATTCTTTTGAAAAAAATTTCTTTATGTTTGGAATACAAAGGAAATGATTTAATTTAATAATTTTAGCTACAATTATCTACCGTATGAATTTTTTTAGAATTCTATAATTGGAAATTCTTGAATATATAAATGAATCAATTTCTTCAAAATAAATAATAATGAACCACTTTTTTCCCTTCGAAACTTTGAACACACTTTTAAATATAGTTAATATTGGAATCTTTAAAAAAATCTATTCGAAACAGCTTAAATATTTTATCTTTATAATTTTTATAACTTATGAAATATTTAGAAAAAAAAAAAGACAAGTTATAACCGAATTTTATACAAATTTTAAAGCATTAAACCCAAATATTTATTTTAATTCTATTATTTTACATATTCTCAATCACAAGAAAGAATTTTTTAAAGGGAAATAGGGACAAAAATTTTGGAATTAATTTATGCAAGGTAGGAATGCTAATAAAATAAAAAGGTAAAATTAAAAAAATAATAAAAAATGTGTTTTCATTCTATTATCAAAATTATAATTACCTTTATCTGCCCATAAAGACCATAAAAAAACATATAATATATTTTAATACTATAAATTTCCAAAAAAACTTTGAAAAAAACTTTGAATACTATAAATTTCCAAAAAAACAAGAAGGATATTTACATTATCCTTCTTGTGACGTGTGATAAATATGACTCTTAAAATTGTTAAAACGATGAAATAAAGCTAGATTTCTGCTTTAAGTTCAATCTTTCGATTCTTTCTCAGACGTGATCCAAATATTGCTGCTTCAGTATCTCGAGATTATCACTTTTCGAAGATACTACCTTGTTAAGGGGTGAGAGTTGGAAGGATGAGCATATTTCTGGAATCCTTCGCCATTCTTTGACCCTAATTTCTGTTCCATTAGATACTTTTTCATTCAGTTCTATACCCTCCCTCCCCTCTTCTCCAAATGTATGTGAGTATCGGTTCGTTTGTGATCGTATTATTAAATCGTATCGTATTAAAAAGTCATTCGACATATGTAAATTCTGATTATTTTGTAAAATAGGGAATTAGCAAATATTAAGAACATAAATCTTCTATTTATTCATCATAATTCAATGTATAGGCCCCTTACAGTATATAAAAATGGCTTTAAAATCTTTTATTGTGAGTTGTCTTTTTTTTCCCAACAATATTACGGGCTATGCGCAGTTTTTAAGCATTAAGTTTATAGTCTGAGTTCACGTTATAGTTCAATGTAAACATCTCCTTTCCAGTCATTTTTATTTTGACTAAATAAATGCATCCAGATGTATGTGCAAAAGTGCGGAGGTTTTCGGATCCAAAAATGAACAATACTTGGCTGGATTCAGGTTTAACGCATATCTCGCAGCCGTCGATAGCTCAGTTGGCAGAGCGGTGGACTGTAGTTGCTTTGTGGCGGATATCCATAGGTCGCTGGCTCGACGGAAGTTACCATTTTTTTTCCTCACTTCGATTTCAAAACGTTTTCTTAAAAAGCGAATAATTTTAAACTGGGATAGA